>VZQC01003379.1:305095-339504 GCA_009823505.1 Rhizomys pruinosus
GAAGGGGAAGAAGGAAGAAGGGATGAGTACGAAGGACTGGGGCCCGCAAGACGTGTTACGAAGTCCGACTGAAGCAAGCGCCTGCCGCCTGCGGCCTTCCACTATGCCTCCGGCCGGGTTCCTCGGACGGGGCCGATACTCCGCTTCCGCCAGCGAAGCCGCGGCCGAATGACCGGGGACGGAAGGGCCTTAGGACGCAAGTAAGCTGCGGGCACGGCCTTGGCCGCCTTCCTCAGTACTTATTACCAGTATCTGGTGCGCCTCCTTGTTCCTCATTCACTCCAGCCTTTCCTCCTTCCTTGTTCCTCCTTCCTTTATGCATACTTTCAGGAAGGAGTCCGACTTACGTGTGACTCCGGCCGTATGACTCCTTCCGTACTGCATTCACATCCTTCCTGGTTCATCCGTTCCGATTGCCTCCTCCGTTTCATCCTGCACTGGTTATTCTTCCTTCCTCCGCCTCCTATCCTTATCCTTCCTCTCCTCCTTCCTTATTCTTCCTTTCTATCCTCCTTCCTTGTCTTCTCATTCCTCCTCTCCTGTATCCTCCTTCCGTTTCTTCCCTCATCCCTTTGCCTTCCTAGTCCTTGTGTTCCTTCTCATCTCTTCTATTCCTCTTCCTCTCCTTCCTTATTTCCTCCTCTCCTTATTTCATCCTGTCCCTTTCGTCCTCTACTTCTCCTCCTTCCTTATATCCTCTCCGTTTCCTCCTTCTTGATTACTCCTTCCTCCTCCTTTATCCTCCTCTTGTCCTTCTGTTCTATTCCTCCTCCTTCTACTTCCTCCTTCCTTGCTTCCTCCTTCCTTATGTCCTCTCCTGCCTTGGTCCTATCCTCTCATTCCTTTCTTCCTTCGCCTTATTCCCTCCTCCTTGTTCCTCCTTCCCTTGTCTCCTTCCTTCCTTCTTGTCCTCCTTTCATCTATCACTTCTCCTCTTATTCCACTTTCCTTCCTTCCTCATTCCTCCTTCTTTATTCCTACTTCTTCATTCCTCCCTCCCCTTCCATCCAGTCTCCTCTCCTGCTCCCTATTCCCCTCCCTTCTCCTCCTATGCTCCTCCCTTCCCTCGTCCTCCTCATCTATTCTCCTTCCTTTCCTCTTCATCCTTCTCTCTCCTTCTCTCTTATCGCTCTTATTCTTCCTCATACTTTCTGACTTCATGTTCCTTCCTTCCTTTATTCCATCCTCCTTCTCCTTCCTTATTCCTCCTTCCTTCCTTATTCCCTTGCTTCCTTATTCCCTCCTTCCTTGTTCCGTCCTTCCTTATCTCTCTCCTTCCTTCCTTCCCCCACTTCTCTCTCCATCCCTTGTCTCCTCTCTTTCTTTCACTCCTTCCTCCGTCCTTATTCCTCCTCTTCTTTCTCCTTCCTTTGTTCCTCCTTCCTTTCCTCTTCCCTTATTCCTCTTCTTCCTTATTCCTCTCTTACTATCCTTATCTGTTCCTTCCTTCCTTTTCTCCTCCTTCCTTATTTCCTCCTTCCCTCCTTTCTCCTCTATTCTCTCCTCCTTATTCTCCCTTCCTTGTTCCTCCTTCCTTTGTTCCTCCTTCCTTGTTCCTCCTCCTATCCTCATTCACTTCCTTTTTCCTTCCTTTATCCTGCTTCCATTCTTCCTTCCTTCTTAGTTCCTCCTTCCCTTGATTCCTCCTTCCTCACTTATCCTCTTCCTGTCTCCTTCCTGTTCCTCCTTCCTTATTCCTCCTTCTTATCCTCTTCCGTCCTCCTTCCTTATTCCTCCTTCCTCTTCCTCCTTCCTTCTTCCTCCTTCCTCATTCATTCTCTTCTTCTCCTCTATTCCTCCTTCCTTGTTCCTCCTCCTTATTCTCCTTCCTTTCCTTATTCCTACCTTCCTGTTCTCTCCTTCCTTCTTTCTCCTCTCCTCCTTCCTGTATCCTCCTTCCTTATTCCTCCTCTTCTTCCTCTTCCTCCTCTTCCTTATTCTCCTCCTTCTTCCCCATCCTTATCCTCTCCTTCCTTTCCTTCCTAGGTTCCTTCCTTCTTCTTATTCTCTCTTCCTTGTTCCTCCTCCTCCTCTATTCTCCTCCTTCCCTTCTCTCTTGTTCCTCCCTCTCTTCTGTTTCCTTCCTTGTCCTCCTTCCTTATTCCTCCTTCCTTCCTTATTCCTCCTTCCTTCCTTATTCCTCCTTCCTTGTTCCTCCTTCCTTATTCCTCCTTCCTTCCTTATTCCTCCTTCCTTGTTCCTCCTTCCTCATTCCTCCTTCCTTGTTCCTCCTTCCTTGTTCCTCCTTCCTTATTCCTCCCTTCTTCTGTCATACGTCCCACTGGGTGAAGGGTGAGGTCTGGCTGACACTTCTCCTACTCCTCCTATGTGTTCTTCCTCCAGTCTCCTAGGGGTGTTGTGACCAGTCAGCTAGATTAGACTTCTTTCCCCAAAGGTAACAGTGTCACAGTGGAGTTTTTCAAGGTTAGCCAGTTTGAGGATGTACCCAACATAAAGTTTGGGAGGGATCCTGTTTTGTATCCCCTCCTGCATATGTTTAAGTGCACCTGTGCATGCAGTGCCCATGGAGGCCAGAAGAGTGTGTCTGATCCCCTGGAACCAGTTACTGATGGTTGTTAGCCACCATGTGAGTAGTGGGAACCGAAGCCATATCCTTTGCAAGAGCAGCCAGTGCTCTTAACCACTGAGGCATTTCTCCAGCCTGTATGGTGGGAATTTTTATTGTTCCATTTTACAGTTGAGGCAGCTAAAGCACAGAGAGGTAAAATCTCCTGTCTTAGTCAAACAACTAGTAAGCGGTGCAGCCAAGATCTGACAGAACCGGAGCAGAGCCGACTGACTGCTGCATCATCCCTCTACCCACCCAGCACCCTGCCAAATTGCTTATTCTAGGAATTCCCTTCTCTGTGCCACAGCACATTAAGAACTGAGCTAGGGACCATTTTGAGCAAGAACCAACCCCCTCCCCCTCCCGTGAGCCAGAGTTGGGATCTGAAAGAAGAGGAATTCCAGAAGAGGCATTGCCACTTGGACTGTTTTTCTTGAATGCTCCCCAGACAGAAAGCTCTAGGTGTCTGTTGTGGAAATGAATACTGGGAACACAGGAGTCAGCTTTTCGCCAGAGCCCTATCTGAATCCATAACCAGGAGCCTAGAGGCCAGCCCTCTGACAGACGAGTGCTGGGAGTGGCTCCGCGGGGGTGGAGTTTCCCAGAGATGAGGCTCTTTACGGGTCTCATCCATAAAAAGCTCCAGAAGGATCCACCCTGTTTCTAGCCAAGGCCAGCGAAGCAGTGTGCAGGAAGAGGAAGAGCCAGGCTCTTCAACTCCTCCTTGCCTCTCTGGGTTTTCTTCCAAAGTGCTGTCAGCACTGCCAGTTGGAAAATATTTTTCTCCCTCCCTTTGTCTTCTTTCTTATTAAAAAAAAAAAAAAAAAAAAGAAGCCATCTGGTGTCAGATTCACTGCGGGCACACCATAAAGGGTAGCACTAAAAATGTCCCTGCAAAACTAAAAGCAAACCCGCAGCAGTATACATGGGATTTCATCTCCACATCCCAGAATTTCACAGTTGTTTGGGGCTCAGAGATCAAACCCTTCTTGTACACAGGAAGAGACCGAGGCCAGGAGGCATTAGGTCACTCAAAATGGTTTATTGTGCATCTACATTGTGCATTCAAGGAGCTCTTCAGGTGCCAGAGGTAAATGATTAACTTTAAGCTACAAAAATCCGGAGGCCTCTGAGTTTTCAGTGGGAGGTGACTGCCCTGGTCCCAGGGCCTGCCAACGTCCTCCCAGAGCCAAGTCCTGGCTGCGTGGCTGCAGCAGGCTGGCCCGGGTCTTGTGTGCCCTGGCCCACCGGTGGTGGTTAACAGAGAACCAGGTCTGCTGCGCTGCCTAGCACAGCCCATGGCGCCGACCCTTGTCATCCACGCTTCCCCTGGTCGCAGCAATGGCTCTGCATGCCTCAGGGTTGAGCAACTTTTCCTCCTAAGGTGGCTGGGCTGTAGCCAGGCATGCGGCTTGCCCTGAGACCCGACTCCCTATCTCCACCCCTATGTCCTGGGTCAGGGTCTCTGGTGCCTCCCATGGCACTGGGGACCAAAGAGAGCACAGCTCCTCCTTCAGAGCCAAAGCCTGAATGCTGGTGTGTGTGTGTGTGTGTGTGTCCATCCATCTGTGTTCCCCCTCTTTTCTTGTCACTTGGGCAGGGTGGCCTAAGCCACTCAACCAAGTCTGACCTTGACCTTGGAGTTGGTCCACTTTGACTTCATCAACCAATGCTCTGTACTGGGTGAGCCCAGAATGTTTGCCTCAGCTCCAACCCTGGGCTTCTTTGACAGCCAACAGAGGGAGGTTTATAGTGACTCCAGAAGGGGTTCCTAGCCCAGTTCTTGGTCTGAATTTAAATATTCACCCGGACCATCTGAATACAACTGTTTTTATCCTTTGAACACAGATGCTCTCAAGCATACTGAACTTTAGCCTATCCCTGGAAGAAAGCTGGTTTCCGGTTGCTCCAGAGGGCAGGGATTTTGGCTGGGTTACTGCTGTAGCCAAGGCTCTGAAAGTAATGCTTGGTTCCTAGTCTCTGCTCAGCAAATAGTTGCTGAGTGGATGGATGAATACGCAATGGTCTTCAGATTCCTGAGAATTAGATTCTTAATCTCTCTTTGTCCTCTTTTCCTTCTATTTCAACTTAACACTTTCTCTTCTTAAGTCTTAAATCTAAATTTTTCTAGCCCTGCATGGTGGTTGCATGCATCTAAAATGTCTTTAATCCCATCACTCAGGAAGCAGAGACAGGCTGATGTCTATGACATGCAGGCAGGCCTGGTCTACGTAGAGAGTACCAGTCCAGCTGGGGCTATAGGGAGACCCTGTCTCAAAAATAAAAAACAAAAAACAAAATCAAAACCCCAAAACCCAAAACCAACCCAACAAAACCCCCTCAAGCTTAGCTTTGTAGTTTTCTTAAAATTTACTTATTTTATATATTTGAGTGTAATACCTGCTTAGCTTTAAGAACACCCATGTGTACATGGTCCCAGAGGCTAGAAGAGGATATCAACTCCCCTCGAACTGGAGTAACAGTCACCACATGGGTGCTGGGAACTGAACTTGGGTCCTCTGCAAGAGCAGCCAGTGCTTTTAACCACTGACATCGCTCCAGCTCCCGGGGTCTTTTTATCTATTTCTTTTTTTTATTTATTTTTATTTTTTTATGTGTATGAATGTATTGTCTGCATGTAGGTTTGTGCACCCGTGTCGTGCAATGCTGCGGAGGTCAGAAGAGAGTGTCGGATTCCCCTGGAACTGGAGTTCTCCTGGAATTGGAGTTACAGACGGTTCTCGGCCGCCATGTGGGTGCTGGGGATCGAAACCGGGCCCTCTGCAAGAGCGGTCGGCGCTCTTAACCGCTAGGCCATCTCTCCAGCCCCATCCTGGGGTCTTTTTAATATGATAGTTATTGTTATTATTTTGCAACAGACCATGATGTAGCTCAGGCTGGGCTCAAACTCACTATGCAGGCAAGAGTGACCTTGAACTTCTTACCCTTCTCCATCTCCTGTGTGCTGAGACACCAGATTTTATGCTTGGCTGGGAATGGAACCTAGGGCTCTGTGTGTGCTAGTCAAGCACTTTACCAACAGTACGCTACCCAACCTCTCATTTTAATATTACAAAATTTAGATTTTCGTGAAAGGAGCAAAGGTGGTATGCAGAGTTTTTGTCCACTTTTAAACCAGCTTTTCCAAAGTTTGCCTCCTACCTAATTATGGTACATTTGTCAAAGTGGAGAAACTAACATTGTACAACAGTACTAGCTAAACTGCAGGCTTTGTTTGGATTTCACATGTTCCTACCCATGTCTTTGTGTTTCAGGATCCTTTCAGAGAGATCATCTTGCTTTTAGGGCTTAAAGTCGTTAACTGTGTAATCCAGATCTCCTTGTGTGGAGACATTAGCCCCGGAGTTGAGGCTGGAAGCAGAGTCCTTGGCACCAGACTGAGCTCCCTGTCCTAGGGCCTAGGAAGTACCTTGAGCCCAGGATTTCCTACTAATGCTATTAAGGGATGCTGGCTCTGGTAGCACCTGGTACAAATCCAGATCCCCAGGCTTCCACGGGGCCCTGCCTCCGTCCCCTTCCTCCAAATACTGCACATACCTGAAAGAGGGTGGAATAAGCTGGTCAGCATTTCTGCTGGACCTGATTGGTCTGACTCCCATTC
Source organism: Rhizomys pruinosus (assembly GCA_009823505.1). Classification (NCBI taxonomy): domain Eukaryota; kingdom Metazoa; phylum Chordata; class Mammalia; order Rodentia; family Spalacidae; genus Rhizomys; species Rhizomys pruinosus. Next base: position 311,287 of record VZQC01003379.1, read on the forward strand.
CTTGATCTTTGTGAGAGGCAAATCCCCATCTAACTCTCCCCAGCTCCATTCCTCTTTTTCTTGGTCCTAGAATCATCTTCTGGTCCCTAAACCCTCAGGGGAACAGTTTCTGTGTGGTTACAACTCACAGTTGAGTTAGCCTTGGAACCGGACATGAGTGAACTGAAAGACAGTGAGTCAGTCAGTCTCAAAGATGGACACTTAGGGTCCCTGCGCTCCAGGACCTCTTGATCTGGAGGGAGAGACTAAAGAGTAGGAACATACCTGCCTTGTGGAATGGGCCCTGCTGGAGCTACCATATGCTGTCTGCTGGGACTGGGAGTCCCTGGACAGTTCTCAGCGCCATGCTGGGACTGGGAGTCCCTGGACAGTTTCTCAGATGAAGTTATAATGGAGTTAGGACAGGAAAGATGGGTAGTGGAGACACGAGGAGAGAAAGATGCTTCTGGCAGAGTCAGTAGCAAGTACAAAGATGCATCAAGGCTTTTGAGAGTGGTCTGAGGGAAGCAGGGGTGGGTGGGAGAGAGAAGAGCCGCAGTCCTGTCTTTGCTGCCTTAGTGTGGCTCAGAAATAAGTCAGGAGCAGCAGAAAGCCACTGAGACCTATGATGAACCAATGTGTCTCTTGGAATGGCCACTTGGGGAGCCTTATGAGATGTGGACTAGACGTCAGGGACAGCTGCATGAAAATCTAGGTGAGAAACAGTGGGGTGTGGATCAGTGCAGTGGGGTTGGGCATGGTGAACAGACTCCAGGGCGTAGGTGGGAACTTAGACACTGGAGTTGGTGGGAGTGGGGGAGCTAGTAGAACCGAGAGTTTAGTACCAGAGTTCTGCTTGCCCGAAGAAGAAGAAAAGATGCCAAAGGGGAACTAGAAGAAGGTGGGGTCATCCTCCTCTGCCAGCCAGAAGAGCATCGCGAGTGGGATTTAAGGTGTGGGAAAAAGGAGCTGACTAGGCCCTGCCTTCAGGGTCCCAGGGCATGCAGTTGGAGGCAGAAGCAGCCAACTGGAGCTTGTATTTCTGGGCGAAGCTGGCGAGGGCGGGAAGGTGGGAATGGGGCGGGGGAGGTTGGTCTAGGGAATCAAGAAGAGGGACCTGGTATTTCAGTTGTGGAAGCCAGTGCAGAATTCAGCGTTGTCCTGCAATTTGGATGGCAACAAGGAAGACTATGAGATTCCCATGGGAACTTGGAGAGTTGAGGAGGTGAGCAGGAATGTGAAGGCAACTTTCAGCATTTCCAGACCTGCTAGGACTCTGGACACGGCTGCAGTTTCACCTGCAGGTGCTGTCCTCTGATCCACATCCCTGTCCTCCCACAGGGATCCAAGTGCCAGTGAAGGAGGCTAGTGGCAGATGCCTAGTGACGACCCCTGGAGAAAGCCCACTTCTGAGCTGAATGTTGTCAAGAACTGTGAAGGGTCTGAAATCATATCCTACTTACCAGCTAGCAAATCAGTCCCCCAGTGTTACTGGTCAAAGGTGACACTCCTGGGTGAGAGATGGACAGTTCACTGCTTGTGGCGATGGCAGGAGGTGGCATGTAGCTGCAGGTTCCATGGTGATGCTTGGGCACAGGAGGACTGCATTTCAGCGGGGGGGGGGCAGTGGTGGTAGGGGGTGCGTGAAGTGATTGTGGGAACCCAAAGCTTTTAGAGTGGGCAGGGCATATTTCACAGCAGGGCTGCCTGCTCCTTACTGTGGAGAAGACGCTGTAACTTCCAAATATGTTCTCTATATCGTGGGAATGATTGTGTGGAACGAGAGTCAATGGTTCATTTGAAAGATGTGCAGGAAGAGAACCATGGAAAACCAACATTACATTTCCCAACCTGTCTTGCAGCTAGATGCAGGCATGTAATTGAACTCTCATCTCTTACGTGTAATCTTTTGTGTGGCAACTTTGGAGAAATCTTAGTCACTGGCATGTAACCTGGACACCTTCTTCCCATATTCAAATTTTTATTTACTTTTTTCGTGTGTGTATGAGCGTTGTGCCCGCACACATGTAGGTCCATCATGTGCATGCAGTGCCGGAGGAGGTCAGTAGAGGGCGTCAGATTCCCTGAAACTGGAGTTACATATGGTTGTTAACTGCCATGTGGGTGCTGGGAACTGAATCAGGGTCTTCTGCAAGAGTCAGTGCTCTTAAAAGCTGAGCCATCTCTCCAGCCCTCATCTTTTTCCTTGATGGTTGAATTACGGATGTGATGTTGGAGCTTGAGCGGCCATCTTGAACCAAGAGTGATGGCAGAGCAGTGAGCTACAAGAGGAGAAGGTTTCTGCTGGGAGCAGGCATGTCCTGGTAATCATTAGACTTCTTTTCATGGCAGAAAAAGAAGCTTCGGTCTTCTTTGTTTGCTTTTGTTTAATGTATATACACCAGAATTAATCCTGGCTGATGCAGAGAACTAGAGCGGAAAAAGAGAGGACTAATGAAGGGTTAAAGCTCCAAAGAGAGGATTGGGGGGTTCTTTCCCCTCCCTGGCCCCCGCCTTACCTTCAGCTGTGATTGGGGGAGGGAAAGAAAAGGAAGAGTTGCCTTTGGCCTGTCCACCACCGACTGGCGATGCTCATTTACAAGGGAGCCTGGCTGGCCACGCGACCCAGCAGCATCCATTTGAAGGTGGCAGGCAACAAGCCGGCCCCATTCACAAACCCTGTCCTCCTTTGAAAACCAATCACCTTGCGAAGCGTGACTAGGTGGTGGCCGGCGTCGCTCCATCTGTCACGCCCTTTCACAGAAGCAGGCCACAGCGGCAGCCAGCCCCTTTCCCTTTGTACCCCAGGGACACGCACTGTAAGGAGATCACAGTGCCTACTGAATTATTCAGAGCCACCCTGAGTGTCAATTTTATTATAAACATGCAGATTGCTCCAGGTTCCAAACTTCCAAACCTTGATTGGCCACTTCCCTCCAGGAGTTTGTGCTGGCTGCTTTGTGCCTATGATTTCTCGGCGCTCTGCGGCCCAATTTGCCTTTGACTGAGTCCTACCTGCAGCCGGGCACCAGGCCTTGGCACGCTTTCCCGGCCTGCCTTTGGGCCTCATTCCTCCCGTAGCAACTCCTCCTCACCGCCCACCCGAGCCACGCTGGTGCTGCGTCTTCACACCGCCCCTTGTCTTCAGCACCCCAGGGGATGACATCAGCCTCTCCCGGTACCTGCCTGCTCTTCCTGGGACATGCTAATAACATCTCCTGACTTCTCTGGCCTGGCTAAGCATTAAGCCCACTAGGTGTGCTAGCCCCAACTCAATCCTCTGCCCTCCCCCACCCCAGCCCAGCTCCCCCGCCATTCCTCAGGGTGGGTCTGAAGAACCAGCCCCCTGCAAGCTGGTAATGAAGGCACGATGGAAATGCACATTTAAGAGTAATGAAATGCAGTGACATTTCAGGCCTGACAGACCTATTTCTGGCAGCCTTAGAATTAAAGTGTGAGGCTTTGTGCTGCAGCTGCTACTAGGAGCCTTCTGAGTTCTTCTAAAGATGTGAATAAAGCTTCCAGGGTTTCAGCTCAGATCGCTGTGGCTATTTATCCTGCTGATGCTTTCATTGTGCCTTTTTATTTGAAATTTTAGAGCTTTTAGATGAAGGAAACACAGCAGCCAGTGTGAAGCACACAGATATCCCAGTGGGGGAGAATGTCCCCGTTTTTCTCTCCGATTGTCCCTGCCGGCTCTGGGGAGGGAGAGTTGCTCACAGGGAGTGTTGCCTCTGTCTTCTCTTTGGGGCTTCTGGATTCTTGTCCCATTGCCACAGGACAAGGGCCTCCTGAGAGAACTGTGGGAGGGAGCGTATGGTGGGCTGGGCCTGCTCCATCCCTCCAAGGCGTGTGTGTGTGTGTGTGTGTGTGTGTGTGTGTGTGTGTGTGTGTGTGTGTGTGTGTTGTCTTTGGTTGGGCCATGTGGCAGAAACGGGTAGGCCATCCTGGTCCCAGTGAGACCTTGCCGCAGTACTCCAGCTAGGAATGCGGGAACCCTGGCCCGCTGATTCTTCACTTCTTATATTGCTTGATCTATGGTCATTGGGAGGCTGGAGCCATGTAGGGCTGCCAGGCAGGGCAGTGGCACAAAGCGTGGCTCCACTGTGGACACAATAGGGTGTGAAACTGGCTCTACTCACCAGCGTGGTCCCAAGACAAGCACTTCCCTTTCCTGCAGTTTGGTGTGCGCTCCTGAAGGTGGGAAGGATACCACATCTATTGTGTTGGTCACTGTGATATGTAAGGTGCCTGGCACATAGGAAATACTGCCTTTTATTAAAAGTGAGGCTGTCCAGGGACTCATGAGAGCTAGGCTTCCTTCCTGTGGCATCTGTGTGTCATGCCCTTTCTTACTCTGGGCCAGGGCGGTGCTTCAGGAAAACAGGGATCCAGCCCTGGCTGTTTTATTTCCTGGCTTTGTGAAATTGGGCAGCTTGTTTCATCTCTCCAAGTTCCAGTCTCATCATCTGTAATTAATAAATACTCACCTTGAAGGGCTGTAGTGATGAGCAAATGGGTTCATGTTTATAAAAGGACCTACACAGGGGGCTGAGGAGATGGCTCACTGGGTACGGTGCTTGGTGCATGACATGACGAGCTGGGTTCAGATCTCCATGTTCAAAGCTGGGGCTGGTGGTATGCGCCTGTAATCCCAGCGCTAGGAGGTGGAGACAGGTGGATCCCTGGAGCTCTCTGGCCAGCCAGTCTAGCCAAATTAGTGAATCCCAGGTCCAGCGAAGAGACCCTGTCTCAAAAAATAAGGTGGAGAGCAATTTAAAAAGACAGCGTCAGCCTCTGGCCTTCACATACATGTGCGCACATACATGCAGGTGCACACAGAAACATGTATGCGCAAGTACAGCACACACAAATTACCTACAGAATGCTTGGCACACAGGAGCTTGGTGAGAAAGCATGGCCCCTAGAGTTTGATCCCAGAACCCATATAAAGGAGAGAACCAGCCGCACTTCTCTGCCCTTTAGGCATGCTGTGGAATGTAAGCACCCCCATCATACACTCAAATACACTGTAATAATACATAAATAAAAATGTAAGGCCGGGCGTGGTGGCACACGCCTTTAATCCCAGCATTCGGGAGGCAGAGGCAGGCGGATCTCTGTGAGTTCAAGGCCAGCCTGGTCTACATAGTGAGTTCCAGGCCAGGTGGGGCTACAGGGAGACCCTGTAGCCATTTTTGGCCAAAAAAAAACAAAAAAAAAAATTAAAATTAAAATTTATAAATGATTTTCTCTGAGGGCTAGGAAGATAACTTGCCTTGCAAGCTTGAGAACTTGAGTTCAATCCCCAAAACCGATATATTAAAAAAAAAAAAAAAAAGCCTAGCACAGTGGCATGTACTTATAACCTCAGAGCTGGGAGGCAGAGACAGGTAGAACCCTGGGCTCAAGGACAGCCAGTCTAGCCTACTTGGTGAGTTCCACACCAGCTAGAGATCCTGTTTCAAAAAACAAAATGGTGATACCTTGAGGCCCAGCACTTGAAGTTGTCCTCTGGGCTCCACATGCACGGATGCACATGTGCATGTTCATGGGGACAAAATAAGTAAGGGTAACAGCAATTTTTTATGAGGGAAGGTTTTTAATTTTTTTTATTTTAATTTTAATTTTTGTATGTATATGAATGTACTGTCTGCTTGTAGGTTTGTGCACCCGTGTTGTGCAATGCCGTGGAGGTCGGAAGAGGGTCTCGGATTCCCCTGGAACTGGAGTTCTCCTGGAATTGGAGTTACAGACGGTTCTTAGCTACCATGTGGGTGCTGGGGATTGAACCCGGGTCCTCCGCAAGAGCAATTGGTGCTCTTAACCGCTAGGCTATCTCTCCAGCCCGAGGGAAGGTTTTTAAATATTTTAATTTATTTTTACTTTTTTTTTTTTGGTCTTTTCGAGACAGGGTCTCCCTGTAGTCCCAGCTAACTCACTCTGTAGACCAGGCTGGCCTTGAACTCACAGGGATCCGCCTGCCTTGCCTCCCATGTGCTAGGATTAAAGGCGTGTGCCACCACACCCAGCTAATTTATTTTTACTTTATATGTACAAGTGTTTTGCGTGAATGTATGTAAGTATACATGAATGTGCAAATACCCTTGAAGGTCAGAAGAGGCCGTCAGACCCCTTGGAACCTATGTTATGGATTGTTGTTAGTTGCCATGTGGGTTCAAAGATCCAAACCCAGGTCCTCTGCAAGAACAGCCAGCCACTGAGCAAGATATCTCTCCAGACTCCAAAGTGGTGTTCAGTCTAATCACCAGTGTGTAGAAAGCTGGGAAGCAGAGTGCTGTAGCTGATGGCAGGGGATTTTTGTCAGTGAGATTTTGAATTTGGGGATGTCTATGGGGCAAAGACCCCAAATCTTGAGGGAAGAGGTGAAATGTGAGGACTTTATTTGCATACTAATTGAAACAAACTCACTGGGACAATTAAAAAGGCCATAGGGAATTTTACAGTGAATGAATATTTCTGATAGCATTAAGCAATTATTGTTAGCTTTTAGGTGTGATAACGGTGGCGTTTTTAATCTTTTAGGATACATGCTAATGAAGCTACAGTTTGAAGTTAATTGGGCTTTGTTTTGAAATACTTTGGTGGGGTGGTGAGGCATGTAGATGAGGCGACATTGGCCACGTGTGGGTAACAAGGTTGGGTGATGTTTTAATGGAGCTTGCTAAACTATTCTCTGCACTCTTCTGTGTGTTTGAATATTTCTTCCATAAAAGTGGAAAGGTGTAGGGGTTGGGGATTTAGCTCAGTGGCAGAGCGCTTGGGCTCTGGGTTCGGTCTTCAGCTCTGAGGAAAAAATAAGACAAAATTAAAAGTGGAAAGGTGTGGGGGAGCAGCCCTTTCTAGGTGGGAGGTGGCTTTCCTCCAACCCTCCTTCCTGCCAGTCTTTTTTTTTTTTTAGGCATCTTTATTATTTCACTAGATGTGCATGTATAGAAATATGGCTTAAATAGCTTTGGCAGAGTGATTTTTTTTTTTTTTTTGGTCTTTTTGAGACAGGGTCTCCCTGTAGCCCCAGCTGTCCTGGAACTCACTCTGTAGACCAAGCTGGCCTTGAACTCACAAAGATCCGCCTGCCTCTGCCTCCCAAGTGCTAGGATTAAAGGTGTGGCCACCACGCCCGGCCCTGCCAGTCTTATCTATTGCAGCTGCCCCTTAAAAGTCTCCCAGCCTTTGGTCTTTCTCCTTCCAATCTTCTTTCCATTCCGCTGCCAAAGTTATTTTCCTAAAATACAAATCAGATTATGTTACTTTCCTGCTTAAGGCCCCTCTGGAAGTTTCCTGTTGCCAAAAATCTATTAGTGTATAAAATCTTTCCTATGTAATTCAAAGTCCTTCCCAGTCTAAGCTCAGACTTCCTGTCCAATCCTGACCCTAGCCCAACACCCAGTTCTTCAGAAGGAAGCTTTGGTAAGGCTAGCCAGGCACTTTGATGCCTCAGTGTCTTCTCTTACATAATTATCTCTCTGGTCGGTCCTTTTCCCTGGCCCTTAATTTCATCTACTGAAGACTAAAATATTTTTCAAAGCTCGGTTCCAATGCCTTTCCTCCTTTCGGTTTCTGAAGGGTTTACACTGTTCACCGAACATCTCTGCTTCCTGCTTTCTTGAGCATATGGTAGGATCTGTGTTCCTGGCTCTCTGTAGTTGGACGGAGCCATATGGCCAGCTTTAGCCAATGGGTTGTGAGTGGAAGGCACGGATTTCACTTCATGGGCCAAGAATTCAATTGCGAATTCAGAAAGGCTTCTGAGCTCACCTTCCCTCTGACTCAACGATGGGCAATGTGCAGATAAAGGCTGCTTGGTGCTCACCAGGCTGGGTTCTGGAGTGAGCACGATGCCAGTACTCCTGTGCATCCTTGAGGGCTGGGTTATTCAGGATAAACAAATCTAGGCCTTGCTTGTTCCTCCAGCATAACCTAGCTAAGTCTTCCTCTGAGTTGTAACAGAGTGAGCTGTTCTCTGTACTTCTCCTTTATATGAAATGTGCCTAAAGACACGTCCTTCAGGTTAGGAATTTTATGTTGTGTTCTTTCATTCTGCGCCCTGGCTCCAGCACCTGGCATGGCGACTGGCAGAGTGGAAGTACAATCTGTTTTGTTGCTGTTGCTATTGCCGCCTTTTTTTTTTTTTTTTTTTTTTTTGAGACAGGGTCTCCCTGTAGCCCTAGCTGGCCTGGAACTCAGAGTGTAGACCAGGCTGGGCTTGAATTCACAGAGATCCATCTGTCTCTGCCCCCTGAGTACTGGGATTAAAGGTGTGCACCACCACGCTCGGCTGCTGTTGCCTTTTGAGACAGGGTTTCCCTAGAACTCCAGCTGTCCTGGAGCTCACTATGTAGACCAGGCTGGCCTTGAACTCATAAAGATCCACCTGCCTCTGCCTCCCGAGTACTGGGATTAAAGGTGTGCACCACCACGCTCGGCTGCTGTTGCCTTTTGAGACAGGGTTTCCCTAGAACTGGCCTAGAACTCACAATGTAGACCAGGCTGGCCTCCACCTCACAGAGACCTACCTGGCTGCCTCTGCCTCCTGAGTGCTGGGATTAAAGGCATGTGCCACCACAGAAAGTACAGACTGAATGTTGCTGCAGGCCACAGCCGTGGTGGGTACAGGGCTTGAAATGTGCTGTTCTTGTGAGCAGCTCCCACACCTGTCAGTCCGAGTGATCATGATACCTTGGAGGTAGAGCCAGCACCTGTAGTGCTCTTTTCCTTTTTCTTTTCTGTTTTTTTTTGGGGTGGGGGGGGACAGGTCTCACTATGTATCCCTGGCTGGCCTAGAACTTGCTCTGTAGGCCAGGCTGGCCTCAAACTCACAGAGATCCACCTGCCTCTGCCTCCTGAGTGCTGGGATTAAAGATTTGTACAACCATGCTCTTTACGGTGGATGGTATGCCGGGCCCGGTCTGACTGTCTAAGCTGATCATAATAATCCTTTTCTCTTGTGACTATAGTTAATTTTGACATGGATACATAAGCCAGTCTCGGGCAATGGTGCCATATCACCCTCCCCCCAAATAAATAAGAGATGAGGAATGCAGTTAGTCTATTATGGTTTGGATATCCCTGGGAGCAGAGCTAAAGAAGGGAGTCTATTCTGGCCCTTTGAATGGGAGGCAATCCAGGAAGTGGGGAAGAGGGAGCAGGGAGAAGAGACCGAGAAGAATGAAACAGGAAAGAGGAGAAACCAAGACTGAGTGGACTTTGGATTTTGTTATTTCCCCTCCGGGACATCAACATTGTCTCTTCAAATGGTAGAAGGTGGAACATTTATCCTACAACGTCCTCTGGCTGCCTGTTGTACCTCATTTGGCTGGAACTGGCTCTTCACTGGTGGCTTTGTAGTGACAGGAGCCCAGTGGGTATTTCCTTGTCCAATTCCATCTTTGCTGGATCCGAGTCTCGACACCCTCCTACCACACACTCATCCTGCGGGGATTACCCAGCTCTCTGGCCACGCCTTCTCGGTTTCTTTCCCAGCCTTCTTTCCTTTTCCCACTCTAGATGAGCTCCTGGATTCTATTCTGCTCTTCCTCACGTTTGCCCACTCTCCCTGGGCAAAGCATTGCATGAAATAGTTTTCACTCCCTAAGCCACAACCACAGCTCTCTCCTGAGCCCCTTGTGGCTATCTATCTATCTATCTATCTATCTATCTATCTATCTATCATCTATCTATCTATCTCTCATCTATCTATATCTATCATCTATCTATCTATCATCTATATATCTATCGTCTATCTATCATCTATCTATCTATCTATCATCTATCTATATTTATCTATCATCTATCTACCATCTATCTATATCTATCTATCTATCATCTATCTATATTTATCTATCATCTATCTATCTATCTATCTATCTATCTATCTATCTATCTATCTATCTATCTATCTATCCTCTATCCATCCATCCCCACCCGTTCATCCATCCATCTATCCACTCAACAGATACAGACTGAGCAGTTTGACTATGCCAGGAGTTGGGATAGAGAAGAAAATAGGAGCTTGCCTTCTGGGAGTGCTAGCCAACCTGGAGCTAGTGGACAAGATCCAAGGAAACAAATAAACCAGATATTTTTATCCTAGTGACTGCCCTGAGGCAGTGACATTTGAACAGACACCACGTAGTGGCATGTGTCAGTTCCGTGCAAGGGCAGAGGTTGCAGCGGTATAGAGAACTTGCAAACGTCTTTAAGAAAGAAAAGGAAGGGCAGTGTGGCTGGAGCAATGTGGGTACAAGGGAGTGTGGTGGGAGGTAAAGTCAGAAAAATGTCAGGGGCCAGGGCAGGGGGAGGCACGAGTGTGTGTTTGACAAGAGCCCCAGGTGATGCTTATATAAGTCTTTGCACCTTTGAGAGCCACTAGGTGGATGGAAAAGAGAAGGCAATTCTGTGTAAAAGCTATTCTTAAAAACTATTTTGGAAAGTCTAAAACACAAAAAAGGATGAAGTACTACCACAGCCTCCTATGCAGCCGTCACCCAGCTCCAACACCACCCACTGCTTTTACAAAAGAAACTGAAAATAGTCACCAGGATGTGGGAGGAAGCCCAGGGAAGTATTGTGTCAATGAAGCGTGTCTAAGAGAGAGGTCAACGGGAGCAAATCAAGGCCAAAGGTCCTGCAGGTTGAGCAGAGGCCACACCTGGGTGTCACAGCCCTTCAGTGGGGGCTCACCCTCAGCCCAGCCTCGATTCTTTATGCTCTGTCAGAACATCTTTATGGGGCATGAAAGCAGAGCCTGAGACTAGAGTCAGACAGTCCATTTGGGCGGATGTCTCGGGAAGCAGGAACGGAGGTGCAAAGAGCGAGCAGGGGAGGAGGAAGAGGGTGTGGTGTGGAGCTTCCACAGCTGTGGGCAGCTGGGGCTCAGCTGGCGGGGCTGTGCGGAACTGGGCGGAGGTATCACGGATGGTACAGGGCAGGAGCTCACACACCTAGCCCACGGTTTCCTATTTTGTATAAAATTTATTTTATGTTTTGTCTGCACGTATATAAGTGCACCTGTATCATGTGATGCCCTTGGAGGTGAGAAGAGGGCATTGAATCCCCTGGAACTAGAGTATGAATGGATGGTTGGTTGTTAGTCACCTTGTGGGTGCTGGGAACTGAACCTGGGTTCTCTGCAAGAGCAGTCAGTGCTCTTCACTGCTCTACCATCTCGAGACCCCCCCCCCCTTTGTAATTGCTGAGGACTGCTCTGGGCTGCCCTGCACGCTGGCTCCACCTAAGGCTAGGCTCCGACCACTAAGGAGGGCTTCCTGCCGCACGGGATGAGGGCCGCCATCTTGTAGCATCATGTGCCTGGGGGAGAGGACATACAGTGTAGAATTCTTAGAGTTTCTGATTTTTTTTTCCTTCCCTTTTCTTTTTCTTTATTTTAGGCAATGTCTCCCTGCATAACCCTGGCTGGATAGGAACTCACTATATAGGTTGGGCCTCAAATTTACAAGTCTTCCTGCTTCTGCCTCTCAAGTGCTGGGCTCAGCCATGACCAGCAAGACTTGTCATGTGTGTACTAGAATCTAAACTCTTTACCGTATGACACTGGGTACCCTTCTAATGTCCACACCAGAAACACGGGGGTTATTCCCGTGTTTCTGGTGTGGACATTAGTGCTTTTCTCACTCTCTCATGTTGCCTCTGCTTAGGTGGTCCTACCCAAAGACCCTTACCTTGTAGTCAGGCCCAAAACTTTGACCCAAGGTAGTTACATTAGACAAACCATGTGTGTAAGTTCAAGATGCTGAAGGGCCTATTAACTCTATACTGGGGCTCAGGGAAAGCAACTTAGGAGGAAGTGACATGCACACTGAACTCTGAAGATGGAATAGGATATATAGCCAGTTAAATGGATGCAGTGATAGAGGTTCAGTCAGAGGAAAAGGCATTCATGAAAGCCCAGAAAGGAAATGGTAAATTTAAAGCACTGTGAAAGGTCAGTGTACCTGAAGTGTGAAGGAGGAAGAGAAGAGATGAAGGGAGCAGTGGCTGTATCACGGAAGGGTTACGAGTGGACGTTGCCTTTATTATAAAGGAAATGGGGCAGCACAAGGATTTAAGTCAGGGCAGTGATGGGATGGAGTCTGAGCTTTAGTTAGACCAATTTGGATAAGGTATGGGGAAAACTATTTTTTTTATTAATTTTTATTTATTTCTGTATGTGCATGAATGTACTGTCTGCATGCAAGTCTGTGCACCCGTGTCGTGCAATGCCGCGGAGGTCAGAAGAGGGTGTCGGATTCCCCTGGAACTGGAGTTCTCCTGGAATTGGAGTTTCAGACGGTTCTCGGCCGCCATGTGGGTGCTGGGGATCGAACCCGGGTCCTCTGTAAGAGCGGTCGGCACTCTTAACCGCTAGGCCATCTCTCCAGCCCCCTGGGGAAAACTATTATACTGCACCAACCTCTGCTGTGAACTCTTGTTGGTGGCTTACTCAGTATCCGTTCCCTGTCTTTTGCCACAGAACATTGTTTCCCTATGGAGAATTTCACATCCTCAGCCATATAGTTTAGGTGGGATGGTACCTTATCCTCCACTATACTGAAGCTAATCAGCACAGTGGCCATAGTGGCAGTGTCAAAGTCAGGCACTTGACCCCATTTCAAGTCAGCGAGGGAATATGATTCTTTTTTTTTTTTTTTTTGGTCTTTTCGAGACAGGGTCTCCCTGTAGCCCCACCTGTCCTGAAACTCACTCTGTAGACGAGGCTGGCCTTGAACTCACAGAGATCTGCCTGCCTCTGCCTCCCAAGTGCTAGGATTAAAGGCGTGTGCCACCACACCCAGCTAATTCTTAGGGCTGTATGGCAACTACTGGTGTGAGGTTTTGAGGTCTGAATGGCTCAGCCACTTTGTCACTGTCATGAGGGAACCTGGAGCTATTGAAACATGGTGAGGAAGCCACCGTGAAAGGCAGAGTGAAGGAGAGAGAATTCGGTGAGACCGTATGAACACCTGGGCCAAGCCTTGCTCAAAGCACCTTTTCCGGGATGTTATGGTAACTTGAGGCAATCAGAGCTCTGCATTGTTTAAGCCAGTTCCATTGGATTTTTGTTTATTTCAATCTAAATATTCCTAACTGATATAGAAACTAAGTCCATTCGTGGTTGTTTTAAGGAGATAGCCCCTAAAAGTGGAACCGGCTCATCCAGAAGAGGCAGTGAGGGGCAGTGAGACCCTGTATCTGGAACTGCGAGAATGTAGTCCAGCACAGCAGCTCGCACAGGGTCCCGTCTCCTGTTGTACCTTGGGATGCACATCCTGTGTCCACTGGCTGTAGCAGCAGAAACAGAGTATTGAGGGACTGGTGAGATGGCTCAGTGGTTAAGAGCACTGGCTGTTCTTGCATAGGACCTGGGTTCAATTCTCAGTACCACCATGGTGGCTAACAACCATAATTCCAGTTCCAGGGAATCCAACTCCCTCTCTGGTCTCTGCATGCACATGGTACACTTATACACATACAGGCAAAACACTTGTCCATGTAAAATATATTTTTTTAATGTGGAAAAGGAACTGAGTCCTGGATTGGATTGGGTCCCTCCTCCTCCTCCTCCTCCTCCTCCTCCTCCTCTTCCTCTTCCTCTTCCTCCTCCTTCTCCTTCTCCTCCTTCTCTTCTTCTTCCTCCTTTTTCTGGTCTTTTTGAGACAGGGTCTCCCTGTAGCCCCAGCTGGCATGGAACTTACTATGTAGACCAGGCTGGCCTTCATCTCACAGAGATCAGCCTGCCTCTGCCTCCCGAGTACTGGGATTAAAGGTGTGCCTGGCTTGTATTGTTTCTTGTTGCTGTCAGTATGCCACTGTAAACTGGTAAACTTATATTCAAACTGGTCTATCCAAAAGCAAAGAAGGGAGAAAATACATCTTTAATAAGTGAATACCTTAGTTAAAAAAAACCAAACAAACTTGGCCAAGATCCTGAAAACTGGCAGGCCTGGAAAAGCCCAGAAACTTGGACTTAAGATATGCTGGTAGGTATGTGAGCAAGCACTCAAGGTATGTGAAGCATACCCAGGCATGTTGGAAACAGGGAGAGGGAACACACTGTATGAGACAGACTGCCTCATAAGATAGTTGCTTCCCAGCTCCTTCCCAGGCACGTCTATGTTTCCATCCCCAATAAAGAAGACTATCATTTCCAGGAAGTGGACGCAGTGCAGAAGTAAGGTTTAAGCACCTCCCTGCCTGTTCCTTCCACTAAGGTCTCACTTAGGACTAAACTTGAAGCTGATGGTTTGGGAAGAGAACGAAAGCCTGTTGCTCTTTCCTCATCATGAGTGGAGCACCCAGAGACAGCTGTCGGCATCAGTGCTGTGCTAGACTCAAAGACTAGCTTATCTAGATTTTTTTTAATATATTAGGGAATCAACCAGAAACAAACAAACTGGAAGCCCACTAAGGAATTAGAGTGCCAAAGAGATGCCAAGCTGAGATGCTGACGGCTGGAGACATGGTAACTCCTCCCCCCTCAAATTCTGAGTTCCCCAAACAGGATAAATCAGTCTTCTTAGGGATGAAATACCAAAGCAGTGGCTCTCATTCTTTCATATATGTAGGAAGTTTACTAAAAATCTAGCTTCTTGGGGGCTGGAAAGATAGCTTAGTCTATCTTGTACAATCCTCAGCATCTATGTAGGAAATGAGGTGGTGAACCTGCTTATAATCCTAGGGCTGGGAAGGCAGAGATGGGTGGACCCCTGGAGGTGGCTGGCCAGCCAAACTAGTCTAATTGGTGAGACCCTATGTCAAAAAGCAAGGTGATGGGGTTGGAGAGATGGCTTAGCAGTTGAGAGCACTTGTTACTTTCACAGAGGACCCAGATTCTGGCCTCAAGACCCATGTCAGGCAGCTCACAGCTGCTTGTGACTCCAGTTCTCGGGAATTTGATGCCCTCTTCTGACCTCCATGGGCACCTGCATCCATATGGTACACATAAACTTGCATAGGCACACACCCATATACACCACAAATACATAAATGAACAAATAAAGTTTTAAAATAAATTGAGACTAACAAAAAGAATTGTGAAGGCTCCTAGGAATGATACTCCAGGCTGATCTCTGGTCTCTACATACATATATGCATGTGGACTATGAAACATACTCCCCCAAACACACAAATACAGGTTTTGGGGCTTTGTGTTGACAACTTTGATTCCTTCCATGTAGGACTGGGCTCAGAGATCTGTGTTAAATGATCCACAGGCAGGTGGCTGGGGAACCCACTTTGAGAAACATTGCATTCAGGGAACTCACACATTCTTTACTCATGGGGAACAGGACTTACTTTGTTCTCACAATATCTGTGCCCTGTCTAGGACAGAGCCTGATCCATTAGACCACAGAAGCATGGAGTTGCAGAGCCCAGGGGGCTGGGCAGGTGTGCCGGGAGCTGCCCTGCCCCGAGTCTTGGGTCCTCTGCATCTTGCTGCTGTTTTGTCCTGCTCTGCTATTCTAAGGTTGCTGGTCCAGCTACTGAGCAGCAAAGAGCATGTCTGGGATCCTTACTTGGTGTCCCTTGAGTAGGGCAGAGAGTTCTCAACAAATTCTGTGTGTGTGTGTGTGTGTGTGTGTGTGTGTGTCTTTGTTTCTGTCTCTCTCTCCTTCTGTCTCCCTCCTAGTCTCTGTCTCTGTCTCTCTCTGTCTCTGTCTCTGTCTCTCTGTCTCTCTCTCTCTCTGTATGTGTGTATGTGTGTGTAAATTCTAGACCTTTCAATGTGTATTTTCTTCCTTCCATCACAGTTCATGACAGAGTCTTCTGAGAGTCTCAGGGAAGCAGCTTCACTTTCCTGGCACCTTGAGTGACTCCTGTGTCAGCTTCACAGCCTCCATCAAAGGCCTTAGGATTGTCAAGGTCAGGATATTAAAAGTCACATTCTTGGGAGTGTTCTGGACACTGCCAGCTCCACTCAGGGTGAGGTAAGAGCCCAGACAGCTGTCAGTGTCAGTGCCGCTGTTTATGGTAAATCTGACAGCACATATCAGTCATCAGTCATAGATATAGCCTTGTTTTCCCTCATTTCTTTCTTTCTTTCTTTCTTTCTTTCTTTCTTTCTTTCTTTCTTTCTTTCTTTCTTCCTTCCTTCCTTCCTTCCTTCCTTCCTTTCTTCCTTTCTTTCTTTCTTTCTTTCACAGGGTCTCCCCATAGCCCCAGGTTGCTTAGAACTCACTATGTAGAGCAGGCTGGCCTTGAACTCACAGAGATCCCCCTGCCTCTGCCTCCTAAGGACTGGGATTAAAGGTGTGTACCACCAGGCCTGACTCTCACTTTCTCTTTAAAAAAAAAAAAAGATTTATTAGCCAGGCGTGTCTCAAAATTACAAAAAAAATTATTTATTTTTATTTTATGTGTACATGTGAGTGCCTGAACGTATGTGTACACCATGTATGTGTGCCTGTGGCCCACAGACACCAGAAGAGAGTGTCAGATCCTCTGGAACTAGAGTTACAGACAATTGTTAGCTGAAATATGGGTGCTGGGAGCAGAACCCAGGTCCTCTGCAAGAGTAGCAAGTGCTCTTAGCTACTGAGCCATCTCTACTGAGCAGACCCACCTATTTCTCTTTCTTTCTTTCTTTCTTTCTTTCTTTCTTTCTTTCTTTCTTTCTTTCTTTCTCTCTCTCTCTCTTTCTCTCTCTCTCTCTCTTTCTTCCTTTCATTTATTTATTTTTGGTCTTTTTGAGACCGCATCTCGATTTAGCTCCAGCTGTCCTGGAGCTCGCTCTGTAGACCAGGCTGGCCTTGAACTCACAAAGATCTGCCTGCCTCTGCCTCCCAAGTGCTAGGATCAAAGGCGTGTGCCACCACACCCAGCTCTTCTAAATATTTAATCCAGCACCTACTTTATTTTGCTTGCCTGTTTGTTTGAGACAGCCTCAACACCTACTTTATTTTATGTATTTGGTTGGTTGTTTGAGACAGGCTCAGCACCTATTTTATGCCAGATACCAGGATACAAAGAAGCATAGAAGCAGCTGAGCCGCTAGAGGATGCAGACAGGAAGAGGTGGATGGAGACAGGAAGTGGTGGATGCAGACAGGAAGTGGTGGTAGAGGTGTTGGCGGGTTAGAGGGACATCTGAAAGCAAGATGCTGAGCTGAATAGAGATATTTAACTAGAAGTTACCCAGGCCAATTCTCATTTCTGGCTGAGATGGAATAACAAATGGAACTTCTTCCTTCCTGAAGCAATTAAAAGTTGTACAAAGGCCACAGGTCTTGGTGGCTCCAGTGCTTGGGTGGCTGAGCAAGGAAGACTGCCATGAATTCTAGGTCAGCCTGGTCTGTAGAGTGAGACCCTGACTCAACAAACAACACAGAAACATACAAATAAAAAAGTTGTGCTAAATATTTGCAGTTGTGCTCCTGGGCACTTCACTGTCAGGCATATTCCAGCACATTCCCAAGAATGTGGCTTTCTCCTGACCGTGACAATTCCAAGTACTGATGGAGGGTATGTGGAGCTGAGACACAAGAGTCACCCAGTGGGATAGGAAGTGGGCTCCAGAGTTTTCAGGACACAGCACAAAGAAGCGCAAGATGAGCCAAGTCCAACAGTCTCTGAGTCAAGGAAATGGAGGAAGGAGTCCAAGAAGGTCGGGCAGCTAGAGCTTGAAGGGCAGGGAGTCAACAAGAAGAAAGATGCAGAGAGAATGAGAGGAGGGAGTGGACGTTCAGAGGGTCCTAGGCTGGGCATTGACCAGAGTGCAGAAGAATGAGAGGAGGGAGTGGACGTTCAGAGGGTCCTAGGCTGGGCATTGACCAGAGTGCACATGAGTCTAGGGAACCACCATCCAAAGGGAAGAGGCAACAATCCCTGGTGTTCACACAAAACAAGAAAGATTATGTTCTCACCTCATAAATCACCGAAGCATCAGAGTACTCAGGAGCACAGTAGTAGTGGTGGGGCAAAATTAGCCCTAGATTAATGGATAGCATTCCAAATAACAATGCTTAAAAGAAGGCTGTGAGAATATCAGATCATTTCCCAATAGCTGAGCTGTGTTCCAGAATTTGTTCAAGAGTAGTTACAAGAACACAAATATATATTCAGTGTCCAACAAGCAAAATTTACAATGTCTATCATTTAGTCAAAAATTACCAGGCAGGGGCTGGAGAGATAGCCTAGCGGTTAAGAGCACCAACTGCTCTTGCAGGGGACCCAGGTTCGATCCCCAACACCCACATGGCAGCTGAGAACCGTCTGTAACTCCAATCCCAGGAGAACTCCAGTTCCAGGGGAATCCGAGACCCTTTTCTGACCTCTGCGGCATTGCACGACATGGGTGCACAAACCTACATGCAGACAGTACATTTATACACATACAAAATAAATAAATAAAATTTAAAAAAATTACCGGGCAGGCAAATAAGTGGGAAAATGCGACCTACAACAAGAAATAAATAAAATCAGACCCAAAATGATAGAGGTAAAAAAATGTATTAGTAAACAAGGACATTAAAAGTAATTGCTGCTGGTGTAGTGGAGCTCGCCTTTGATCCCAGCACTCAGGAGGCAGAGGCAGGCGGATCTCTGTGAATTCAAGGCCAGCCTGCTCTACAGAGAGAGCTCCAGGCCAGTTGGGACTAAAGGGAGACCCTGTATCAAAAATACAAAAAGAAAAAGTAATTGCTATTTGTTCCAGAAAGGAAAACATTAAGCATATTAAGTAAAGGCATAGGCATAAAAAGGCTCTCAGTCAAGTTTCTAGATATGAAAAAATAATGCAAAATAGAAAATACGCTGAATGAGATTAATACTAGATTCTACACTGCAGTAGAATAAGTGAACTTGAAGCCATAGAGACTACTCAAAATGGAAATCAAGGCTGAGGTGTAGCTCAGTTAGTGGTGGAGGGCTTGCCTAGCATGCACAAAGCCCTACGTTTGATCCTTAGCACTGTAAAAAAAAAACAAAACAAAAACTCTGATAAATTGGGCATGATGGCACAGGCCTATAATTCTAGCATTTGGGAGGTGGAGGTGGGAAATGGTTGTCAGAGGATCAGAAGTTCAAGATCATCCTGTGATATATGGAGAATCTGAGTTTGGCCTGGGGTAGAGACCCTGTCTTGAAAGAAAGAAACAAATGAAGGAAGGAAGGAAAGAAGGAAGGAAGGAAGGAAGGAAGGAAGGAAGGAAGGAAGGAAGGAAGGGAAAAACCTGGTAGTCAAGTATTTATGTAACTAGAGTCTTAAAAAAGGAGAGAAGAGCAGAAGTCTATCTGAAGAAATAATGGCCAAGGATGTTCCATATTCCAAATGCGCTAGAATACACACCCACAAGTGCCAGAAGCTCAGTAAAGCACTAGCACAAGAAACCAAAGAAGGTGGCTAGTGAGATAACTCAGGGCTCCAATAGCTTGTATTGCTTTTGCAGAGGACCTGAGTTTGATTCTGAACATCCACCTTGGGTGGTTCGCAACTGCTTATGACTCTATCTCCAGAGGACCTGACACCCTCTGGCCTCTGAGAGAACCTGTACTCTCATACACATATTTATGCCCCCCCCACACAAATAAATAAATAAGTAAAAATAGAATTTTTTTTTTTTTTAAAGAACCAGGCATGGTCGTGCATCCCTTTAGTCCCAGCACATGGGAGGCAGAGGCAGCCTCGTCTATATAGTGAGTTCAGGTCAGTTAGGACTACAGGGAGACCTTGTCTCAAAAAACAAGAAACAAACAAATAAACAAAGAAACTGAAGAACCATGCCAAGATACGGCATAATCCCAGTGATGAAAACCAACTATCCTAAAGGCAGCCAGAGGAAAGGGGACACATTGTGGATTAACACGAAGGCGTGAAGTTAAAAGGACATCACACTCATTTTTCAAGTCAATAAAGCCAGAAAACAATGGAAGTGTGTAAAGTTACAGGTGGTTGTGAGCCACCTGACCTCAGTGCTAGGAACTGAATTGTGTTCTTTGGAGGAGCAGTATGTGCCCTTAACCACTGAGCCATCCTCCAACCCCTTTTCTTAGAAAACAACTACTAAGCTAAGCATGGTGACATAGTCCATTATTCCTAGCACTTCAGAGGTAGAGACACAAGGATCAGGAGTTCAAGGTCATCTTGAGTACATGAGACCCCGCCTGAAAAAGCAAAAAACAAAACACCAGACAGGAGAGATGACTCGGAATAAGAGTGCTTGCTGCACAAGCACGAAGATCTGGGTTCAAACCCCCTAGAACCCACATATAAAACTAGGTGTGGTCAGGCGTGGTGGTGCACACCTTTAATCCTAGCACTTGGGAGGCAGAGGCAGGCAGATCTTTGTGAGTTCAAGGCCAGCCTGGTCTACAGAGTGAATTCCAGGACAGCTGGGGCTATAGGGAGACCCAAAAGACCAAACAAACAAAAAAACAAACAAACAAAAAACTAGGTATGGTCTCGCTTACTTGTGACCCCAGGCTGCTGGGTCAGAGACAGGAGGATCCCTGCTGCTTACTGGCTCCTGCTTAACTGCAGGTTCAGTGAGAGGCCCTGCTTCAAGTGAGTAAGACAGAGAGTAGTAAATACAGCAGTCGCCCATGTCTTCACCTAGCCTCTGCTCATGTGCACAGGCATGTATACTTACATTATACTCTACACTCATACACATACGCTCACACATACAAAAAGAGAACAAAACCCAAACCCAACCAAATACCTCCCCCTAGCAGGGTACTAACAAAGGGGGAAATGTGAGACATTTAAAGACATATGAACCTTGCTTGATATTTAATAATATTAAAGAATTACTGGAGAAAATATGGTCATCATACCCAAGAGAGGAGGTAGCTCATTGCAAGGTATGGGACAGCACTGGTCACAGCAGCTCTCCACAGTGAGGAGCACAGCTTGGTCCCAGCAGGAAGGCTCACTTCAGGGCGTGGGACAGCTACACAGTCACTCTCTCTGGGTTCCCTCTTCCCCTCTCCTGGTGTGCTGCCATGGTTTCTGAGCATGAGAAGTGAAGTGCGGAGTATTGATATAGAGATCATTTCAGGTGACCTCCTCTGGCCTTCTTGGGGTAAGAGCTGCCCGGATATGGAGAGATTTTATTTTTATTTGATGTGTTGTGTTTTGCCTGCATTATATGTAGGTGTATCACATTCCTGCAGCGCCCAGGGAGGCCAGAAAAGGGCATCAGATCACCTGGAACTGGAGTTGGGGTGTGTTGTGAACCACGATGTAGGTGCTGGGAATTGGACCCAGGTTTTTTGCAGCCAGTGCTCTTAATTGCTGAGCCATTTTCTATCCCTGGGGAGGAATCTTTTTTTTTTTTTTTTTTTTTTAATTATTTTAGCTGGGCATGGTGGCACGTGCCTTTAATCTCAACACTCAGGAGGCAGAGACAGGTAGATCTCTGTGAGTTCTAGGCTTGCCTGGTCTACAGAGCGAGTTCCAGGCCAGGCAGGGTTGCATAGTGACATAGTGAAACCCTGTCTCAGTGCCACCCATTATTATTATTATTATTATTATTATTATTATTATTATATCTTTTTGAGACAGGGTTTCCCTGTAGCTCCAGCTGGCCTGGAACTCACTATGTAGACCAGGCTGGCCTTGAAGTCACAGAGATCCACTTGCCTCTGCCTCCAAAGTGCTGGGATTAAAGGCATGCACCACCATGCCCGGCTTATTTTCGTCTTTTTGAAACAGGGACTCCCTGTAGCCACAGCTGGCCTAGAACTCGCTGTGTAGACCAGGTTGGCCTCAATCTCATAGAAATCCACTTGCCTCTGCCTTCCGAGTGTTGGGTTTAATGGCATGTGCCACCGCTCCTGGCACCCTACTGGTTATTACTGGTTCAGGTGCAACAGGACTTTCAGCTCTGCTCTGGCATTAGATGACAAGGAAGCAGGCGAGGTTAAACATGAAGGAGTTAGCTGCTCTGAGCTGTGAATGCCAGAGGCTTGTGGTTGTAGGCCTTGAGTGCCAGCAGCACAGAACCTGGCTCCTAGTGTTAGCAGCGTTGCTTGCCAGCCTTGGGGCCTGTGCAACACTCTGGAGCTCCCAACAGCTTTGGCTCTCCACAGCCCATTCTCCTTTGCCACCTCAGCGCACCACAGTGTCTGTACCTAGCCATTCTCTGGAACTCTAGCTACTTCTAGCTGCCGTGGTTGTGCTGGCAGTCTGCATTTGGGGTGACCAGCTCCCTCTATTGATGATAGAGACCTCGGAAAGGCAGCAAATCACTCTGATAATGCTTTATTGAAACCTGGACTGCAGCAACAGAGAGGACAGTGCACAGAAGAGTGAGTGAACGAGGTGCTCTGCTTCTAAACTTAGCTGCACATGCGTATTAGTTGTCAAGGGGGCAGGGAGGCACCCTCCCCGACCTGTCTCCGGATTGCTATGAGAGGTCTTGGGTGGGCGTAGATGACATCATCTGGAGTGGGTGCAGGTGGGATTGTCCAAGTGTCATCTGAAGCTGTCATGGCCAAAGTGAAATTTCCTGAAGCAAAAACTGTAGCAGCCATAACAGCTACCATGGTTCTTGCCATGGGAATAAAGTCTTTTCTAGGCACGCACTGCTGATGAAGTCTTTTCCAGTGTCTGATGCTGCACTGGAGTCTCCAGAGCAGCCCTGAGATGCTTGAAACAGCTGCAGCTGTCACGCTGGTAGCTCAGGAATTTCTGGAGAAGTGGCTGCTTGATTGACAGGTCCTTACTCTGAACAAGGTGATGCTGGAGTAATGGTTGCCACCACCCCGACGACCTTCCGGGGAACACAGCAGTATCATTCACTGCCTCTAGGGACCTGGGTACTTCATAGATAACGATAGCCAGTTGGTCTCTATTTCTGCCTAGTCTGTGGGCATGGGATGATCTGAAAGCTGACAATCAAGCTGGGAAACCTCTCATGCCTGACAACTTCAGTCATTAAAACAAACAAAAAAAAACCCAAGAGGGTCTTTCAACAAAGATCTGTCATGAAATTAATTTTCTTTCTTTCTTTTTTTTTTTTTTTTTTTTTTCCTTTTTGAGACAGGGTCTCTTTCTCCCTGTAGCTCCAGCTGGCCTGGAACTTGCTATGGAGACCAGACTGGCCTTGATCTTCAAAGATCCACCTGCCTCTGCCTCCTAAGTACTGGGATTAAAGGTTTGCATCACCACACCTGGCACTTAAGAAAATTATTTTAGTTTTATTCTTTTTTTAGTTATATTTATTTATTTATTTATGTGGATGAATGTACTGTCTGCATGCAGGTCTGTGCACCCGTGTTGTGCAACGCCTTGGAGGTCAGAAGAGGGTGTCGGATTCCCCTGGAACTGGAGTTCTCTTGGAATTGGAGTTACAGAGGGTTCTCAGCTGCCATGTGGGTGCTGGGGATCAAACCCCAGTCCTCTGTAAGAGCAGTCGGTGCTCTTAATTGCTAGGCCATCTCTCCAACCCCGAAAATTATTTTAGTTTTGAAACTATGTGTATATGTGTGGACTGTGCACATGCCCATGGAGTCAGGAGGGCATTGGGGGTCCCTGGGGTTGGAGTGACAAGCAGTTATGATCCTCCTGATGTGGGTGCTGGGAACCTAACTTTGGTTCTCTGAAAGAGCAGTATGAACTCTTAATTGCTGAGTCATTTCTCTAGCCCTCACATTAACATTCATAAGAGTTGTTTAATGCCCAGTCAGATGCCCTTAGGGAGAATTTATCCTCCTGCTCTGTTTCACCAATATGCCCAGTGAAAAATAACAAAAGCTAATTAGTTAACATTATTGGCTGCTCACCATGTCAGACCATATGCTAAATGCTTTACATATCAACTCATTTCATTTTCCTGATAACCCTTTGAAAGTGGTGCTATTAAACCCATTGATAGATAAGGTAACTTGAGACCAGAGAGGTTAAATAACTTTTCTTTATTTGTAAACTTTTTGAGACAAGGTCTCCCTGTAGCCCCAGCTGGCCTGGAACTGGCTATATAGACCAGGCTGACCTTGAACTCACAGAGATCCACCTGGCTCTGCCTCCCCAGTGCTAGGATTAAAGGTGTGCACCACCATGCATGGCTAAGTAACTTTTTCTTTAAGATTTAAAAATTTATTGTGTGTGTGCGTGTGCGTGTGTGCGTGTGCGTGTGCGTGTGTGCATGTGTGTGTGTGTGTGTATCTATGTATACATGTGTTGGTGTCTTTAGGGGCTAGAGCAGTTTGAGTCTCTTGGAGTTGGAGTTGCAGGTGGTAGTGGGCCAACCAATGTGGGTGTTGGGAACTGAACTCTGGTTCTCTAAACATGGGTTGTCTGAAAGAGCCAAAGTGCCCTTAACCATTGAGCCATCTCTCCAGCCTCTTCGGTAAATTAAAAAAAAAATTATGCTAACTTTAATTTAATTTAATTTAATTTTTTATTTTTTTATGTTTATTTTTTGTGTGTATGAACGTACTGTCTGCATGTAGGTTGGTGCATCCACCTCGGAGATCAGAAGAGGGTGTCAGATTCCCCTGGAACTGGAGTTAAAGACGATTCTTAGCCTCCATGTGGGTACTGGAAATCGAATTGGGTCTTCTGCAAGAGCAGTCAGTGCTCTTAACCACTGAGCCATCTATCCAGCCCCTCAGTAACTTTCTTAAGGTCTCACAGATTTACTAAGCAGCCTAGCTGTAAGTGAACATGCTCTTCAGAACTGAGGGGCATGATAGTGCTTATCTGAGCCAACCTTTTTGATCTCTGCCCCAGAAAGAGCTTTATCATGCATGACCTCCAGCAACTGGGCGCAGGGCTGGAATGGGGGTCTTCCTAGGACTCAGGAAGGGACCCTGAGCCACTCTAGAAAAACCACTCTGAGGGGCTGGAGAGATGACCTAGTGGTTAAGAGCACCGCCTGCTCTGGTAGAGGACCTGGGTTCGATCCCCAGCACCCACATGGCGGCTGAGAACCGTCTTTGGCTCCAGTTCCAGGGGAATCCGACACCCTCTTCTGACCTCCACAGTATTGCACGACACGGGTGCACAAACCTGTATGCAGACAGTACACTCATACACAGAAAAAATAATAAAATATGCTGGGCATGGTGGTGCATGTCTTTAATCCTAGCACTTAGGAGGCAGTGGCAGGCAGATCTTTGTGAGTTCAAGGCCAGCCTGGTCTACAGAGTGAGTTCCAGGCTAGCTGGGGCTATAGGGAGACCCTGTCCCCAAAAGACCAAAATAATAATAGTAATAATAATAATAATAATAATAATAAAATAAATAAAAAAAGAAAAACCACCCTGAGTGTGAAAGACTGTGAAAGCCTTAATAGCTGGGAAAGTGTTTGCCAAAAACAATAGCATGTCTGCCGTGGCCTGGTCAGCCTTCAGGACAGGATACCAGGCTGGCCTGTCCATGATTCTCATCAGTTCTTTAAGCAGGGCACTCTGCACTGCCATCTCAGTGTGCGCCTAGGCGGCATCCCCAGCAGCACCCTCACAGGGAAGAACTAGAGGACGCGCATATGTGAGTCTGAGCCTGGCTTTTGGTGGGCATCTGGGTCCCCTCCCCAGGTTCTGGCAGAACACCCTTGAACAATTTAGCCTGAAATAGCAAAAGAACTTCTTTCCTATTTTTTTCCAGGCTTTTGGATGAAATTATATTTTACAAATGACTCATTATTGTATTTATAGCTTTTCCCCAAATGATTCAAATTGTGGTTTGTCGCCTCCCTGTCTCTCAGCTCCCCCCAGCTCGACAGGAAGAAGTGCTGTTTACTGTACGGCCAGGTGTGGCTGCTCCGAGTGGCTTTGCCTCTCCCTATAATTACGTTTGCCTAAGCCCTGACAAGCACCGGGCACATTTAGTCATGCACAGCCTTTGTTCCAGCATGCTGTTGGGAGACAGTATCTGACATTAACTCAGCTCAGAATCTGTTCCTGTAGGAAGCGCACATGTGGGGGTGGGGAGAGGGGAGCCTTGGGGGAGGCTGTTCCCAAGGATGCTGTGACAGAGGGGTCCTTTCTGAGGGCAGAGGCTGGAGTTGCAGTTCTTCAAACCCCCCCATGTGAGAAGGCTGGGGTGGAGGGCCTGAGGGCTGGGAGAGGGAACTACTGCACCAGGAGGCAGAGAGGGCATCGGGTGGGAGAGGTGGCTGGTGGAGGAGGTGGCTGCTCCCACATTCCAGGCTGCCAGTGTCTTGCTGTGGACCCTTTGTAGTTCCTCCTGGGGTCACTCCCAGCCCTTTCAGGAATTCCCTGCTCCTTTCAGAGAGCTTTGAGCCCCAGGACCTCTCAGTCCCCCCTCCCAACCATGCTCCTGAGGTGTGTTAAGGTTGGGTGAGCATGGGATTGCCTGACAGAGGCCACCTTTGAGAGAAAGGGTGGAGAGGAGGTGTGGTGAGCTCTCATCTATGTTACAGTTCATCCCTCCTCGTGCCCAAGGCATCAAAGTCTTCTTGATCTGCTCTGCCTGGGTGCTCAGACAAGTGACAGTTTTACAAAATGGAAGAGAAGTGTGTTCTGGAATTTGTGGCAACAGTCTTAGAGTTCTATAACAACTCTTGAGGTCTTTGAATCTGGGATGGGGTGTTAGTATATGCTCCCAGATTGCTGTAGATGGAGGGCTTGGGGGCCAGGCAAGAACTGCCTCCCAGAGTATTCTGGGTATGCAGAGAAAAGAGATAGAAGGCTGTCCCCTGGGAGCAAGGCTTCACAGGAGGTCTCTTCCTAGGGTTTGGGAGAAAGGCTGGCTACTGTATGCTCCAGCTTCTGCCATTCAGGTGCTCAGGTGAGGAGCTTGGGAGGCTGTGCTGGAAAAGTCTGGAGCCTGAAGGTGTGCATGGTCCAGGCCTTGGACCCTGAATATGTCCCTGAATTCCCTGCTTCTGCCTTCCATTTTGGCTTCTTGGCACTGTCTGGGTGAGTGGGAAGGGGACTCGGAAGGAGTTGATGTGGGAATGGGTGTGGACAAGCCTACTGGTGAAGGCAGTATGAAGCCTTGACCAGACGACGTCCATCTGCCTTGAGCTGGCCCTCTGAGGTGCCTGAGAACCCAGGAGTCCCAGACTCCCTGAACCCCTCTCTGGGGGACTCCATACTGACCATTCTCCTCTGGGGGAAGACAAGGCTGAGAAAAGAGGGTCATGGTGAGGCCCCAAGGCAGGAAAAACGCGGTGCGCTGTTGCTTAGGCTGTGGTGATCCGAACTTCTTGGGTCTGAAGGAAAGAGGGCCTTTTATTGGAGAGAAAAGCTGCCTCCTACATCTGTGGAAACAGCGCCAGGGCAGTAAACCCAGCTGGTGGGCAGACTGAAGGGCAGCCAACACCACCAAGGGAGCCACCTTTAGACCACCTTTTCATGAGACGTGCAGTCTTCTAGCCACTAAATGTGTCCTGGCGCCTTTTCGCCAGTCTTTTGACAGTTGATGGTGTTAGAATGCTTTGAGCATTATTAGAAGGCATCTTTTTTCTTCTTTTCTTTGAAACAGAGTCTTATTTATTATGTAGCCCTGGATGGTCTGGGACGCACTGTGTAGACCGGGTTGGCCTCGATCTCACTGAGATCTGCCTGCCTCTGGTCCTGTGTTCGGGGGTTAAAGGTGTTTGTCACCACACCTAGAAGAAGATGCATTTTTTGAGGGGCGGTGTCTTTTTAAGACAGGGTCTCCTTGTAGCTCCAGCTGTCCTGGAACTTGCTATGGAGACCAGGCTGGACTTGAACTCGCAGAGATCCGCCTGCCTCTGCCTCCCAACTGCTAAGGTGAAAGGTGTGCGCCACCATGCCTAGCAGAAGATGCCATTTTTGAACACGTGTTCTTGGGGTACAACTCCTCCGCCCATTCTCACATTCTCCCCTCTAGATTTCTTCTGCTGGGAGCCCTATTCTGTGCCAGATCAGAGTGGTACAGTGGGCAACTTGCAGGCAAAACCTGATACTGGCTCTGAGTAAAAGTCAATGGTGGAGAAATTGTCTTGACAAGATGAGGGTTTCCTGGTTCATACCAGGGAGGGTGTCACTTCATTCTGTCTTTGATTGGATGATGACTTAAGGGCATTGGCTGAAGATGAGAGTATTATTTTTAGGTTGTATTTACTGAGGGACTTGCTGGTGGCCTTATTTCAGGTAGCAGTTTCCTTCTTAGGTCTGAGATGTTCCTTCTTTGATAAAGTGAAGCGAGACGATGAAAACAGCTTGCATACACTTCTTTTTTTTTTTGAGACAGGGTCTCCCTATAGCTCCAGCTGGCTGGGAACTCACTCTGTAGACCAGGCTGGCCTTGAACTCACAGAGATCCGCCTGCCTCTGCCTCCCG
>VZQC01003379.1:339625-379519 GCA_009823505.1 Rhizomys pruinosus
CAAAAAAAAAAAAAATATTGTATCTTATTTGTTTTGAGATAGATTCTTTTTATTTATTTATTTATTTTTTGGTCTTTTCGAGACAGGGTCTCCCTGTAGCTCCGGCTGTCCTGGAACTCACTCTGTAGACCAGGCTGGCCTCGAACTCACAGAGATCTGCGTGCCTCTGCCTCCCAAGTGCTAGGACCAAAGGTGTGCGCCACCATGCCCGGCATTTATTTATTTCTGTATGTGTATGAATGTACTGTCTGCATGCAAGTTTGTGCACCCGTGTCATGCAATGCCGCGTAGGTCAGAAGAGGGTGTCGGATTCCTCTGGAACTGGAGTTCTCCTGGCATTGGAGTTTCAGACTGTTTTCGGCCTCCATGTGGGTGCTGGGGATCGAACCCAGGTCCTCTGTAAGAGCGGTTGGTGCTCTTAACCGCTAGGCCATCTCTCCAGCCCCTGCACACACTTCTTAAAGTGCACTTGCCTCATTTATCTCCTGGAGCCTGGCTATTATCATCCTGGTTTTTCTTTATAAGCATATTGAGATAGAGAGATAAAAATCATTTACCCAGTGCCACACAGGTAATTTTAATGACAGATCTAGGTAGAGAGCCAAGGAATGATGCTTGTTATCCCAGTGGTCACTGCTAGGTGGTTCTAGAATTTACCATGGATTCAACAAGGGTACTTCTGTAGTAATATGGGCAGAAAAAGATGGCCGACCTCTGGGTCTGGGAGTAAGTGAGGTGATCTTAGCTTAGGAACTTTGCACAGGCTTTTCAGGGGTGTGCTATCATCAGAGTTATGAAAGGGAAAGCCTCCATTTGTTAATGAACTGCACGTCTCTATTGAGGGCTTGTTGCTGACTTATTTCTTAAAATGAAGAATACATACTATAAATTTTACCATTTTAAGTGCTAAGTCTAGTGATACATTCATTCCATTATGTGACCATCACCAACATCCATCGTTTCTCTCATCTCAAACTGAAATTCTAGATCTATTAAATCATTGTCCCTTCCACCCACTAATCCACACTCTACTGTTTTCTGTGAATTTGACTATTCGTTTTTAAAAATTTTATTTATTTATTTTGTACGTGTATGAATGTACTGTCTGCATGTAGGTTTGTGCACCCATGTCGTGCAATGCCGCAGAGGTCAGAAGAGGGTGTCGGATTCCCCTGGAACTGTAGTTCTCCTGGAATTGGAGTTACAGATAGTTCTCAGCCGCCATGTGGGTGCTGGGGATTGAACCCGGGTCCTCTGCAAGAGCAGTTGGCACTCTTAACTGCTAGGCCATCTCTCCAGCCCCTGAATTTGACTATTCTAAGAATTTCATATGAGAATACTTTATTGTCCTTTTGTGTCTTATGCTGATATACTTTAAAATTTTTTGAGGGGAATTTGTTTTTATTTTATTCATATGAATGTTTTGCTGCATGCAGGTATGTAAGTATACAATGTGCATTCAATGCTGACAAGGGCCAGAAGTTCAGGTTTGATTCCTGGCACCCACATGGCTGCTAACAACCCTGTGTAAATACAGTTTCAGGGTGTCTAACTCCCCTTCTGACTTCTGTGGGCTTTGCATGACATGGGTACACTTATATCCATGCAGGCAAAACACCCATACAAATAAAATAAATAAACCAAAAAATTATGTGTATAAGTGTTTGTCTGCATGTATTTAAGGGCACCAAGTTTGTGCAATGCTTGTGGAAGCCAGAGGAGGGCATCAGATCCCCCTAGAACTGGAGTTATAGATGGTTCTTAGCTGTCATGAGGGTGTTGGGAACCTAGGTTCTCTGCAAGAGCGGCCAGTGCTCTTAACCACCGAGCCATCTCTTCAGTTCCTACAGGCTTACTTTTAATTGGTCCATCATTTTCATCTACAACAAGGATTCTGATTAGCAATGTTTCATGCCCAGAGAGGAGGGAAAAAGAAAAGGAAAAAGAAATTAAAGGCTGGTGAGGAGGCTTGGTTGGTAAACGTACCCAGCTTGATGACCTGAAATCCCTGGAACCCACATGATGGAAGTAGAGAACCACGTCTCATAAACTGTCTATCCATAAATCGTCTCTTATAAACTAACTTCTACCCATGTGCTCTGGTACATATGTGCTCCCCTGCCTTTGACCAAATAAATGCTTTAGCAAAGAAAGAAGAGAAAGAAGAGAAAGACAGAAAGAAAGAAAGAAAGAAAGAAAGAAAGGAAAGAAAGAAAGAAAGAAAGAAAGAAAGAAAGAAAGAAAGAAAGAAAGAAAGAAAGAAAGAAAGAAAGAAAGAAAGGATAAAACAGAAACAACCAGAAGCAGTCTGAGGAAGAGCACTTGATTGTCAGGAGGACTGGGGTGGGGCAGATGGAGACATAGTGCTACATCAGAAACAAAATTCTGTGCTTAGAGATTCTAGGGGAGAAGCCCATGTCTATCCTGGAGATAGGCCGCTCTTTTTTGAGGTTTATACCATGGAGAACCCAATGGGGGAAGATATCTGGTGAGAACAGTGAGACCCTCTAGGCATGCCGAAGGCAAGAGAAATTGCTCTGCAGGAACTCACAGGAACTTGGAGTTTGCTCACAGGATCTGGAGGAGAGAGAGAGGAAGAAAGCCTAGGCTGGGATGTATGGGACTGTGAGGGGTTTTGGCGGTGGGAACCTGGTGATGAATTTTCAGGAGAGAAGTGTCTATTTGCAGATTCACCTTTGCTTAATGACCCTGAACATTATGTGTGAAAGCTTGCTGCTGTACAAATTGTGGGTGGCTGGGAGAACACAGAAAAGGGGCAGAGCCCAGGGTGATTAGGAGGCTCTGGAGAGGTCAACCACTGCTGCAGGAGGCCGTCGCCCTTGAAGGCTGGGAGCAGGGGAAGCAGGAAGTGTGAGCTGCAGGCTGATGAGAGCAAAGACTCCGAGAATCCTGGGTGCATCACTAGTGTGGAGGGGGCAAGATTTGGGAGGGACTGTGAGGTTGGAGGGGGGGCCTGATGACAGGGTGGGGCTCCAGTAACTTGCTAGACTATTTTCTGGCAGGCACAGCGGTTGGCTGGAAGGTCTTTTCTTTGAGACATTCTGACAAAATCTGGTCCAGGCACAGACCCGGTATTTGAGGAGAGCACGCCGCTGAGTTCAGTACCTCCAGGATTTCCTATAAAAATGGGGGAGAACTTGGGAGGCAGAGACAGGCGGATCTTTGTGAGTTCAAGGCCAGCCTGGTCTACAATGTGAGTTCCAGGACAGCTGGGGCTACAGGGAGACCCTGTCTCNTGTGGGTGGTGGTGGGGTTGGTGTGGTTTTTTTCTCTTTTTTTTCTGCTTTCTTTTTTGGCACTCGCCGGGGTCCGTCATTGCGCCCCTAATTCCCCCCCCCCCTCAGTGAGCGCTAACTAAGTTTGGGGAGCGCCTAGTATTCGTGGACTCTCTCCTCCGCCCGATAAATTAAAAACAGCACGTCGTTCCGCCTCTAAGCAGACTCACGATCACCCGAAATGCGCTAACCGCGCTTCCTGCGAATACGTGTACTGTATGCATGCAGTTTGGTGCCCCGTGTCATGCAATGCGCGTAAGGTCAGAAGAGGGTGGTCGGATCTGTCTATTGTCGGGAATTGCTTCCTCTGGAACTTGATGAGGTTTCCTCCTTTTGGCCATGGCGTAGTAGTTCAGCCTTTTTTCCGTGCCTCCATGTGGGTGCTGGGATCGAAACCCAGGTCCTCTGGTAGAAAGAGCGGTTCGGTGCTCTTTAAAGCCTGGCCATTCTCAGCCCCTGCACACACGTTGCTTAAAGTGACACTTGGCCTCATTGTATCTCGTTGGAGCTCTGGCGTGATATTATCATCTGGTTTTTTCCTTTATAAGGCATATGCGATAGGAGATAGAAGATGATAAAAATCATTTACCCAGTGCCACACAGGTAATTTTAATGACAGATCTAGGTAGAGAGCCAAGGAATGATGCTTGTTATCCCAGTGGTCACTGCTAGGTGGTTCTAGAATTTACCATGGATTCAACAAGGGTACTTCTGTAGTAATATGGGCAGAAAAAGATGGCCGACCTCTGGGTCTGGGAGTAAGTGAGGTGATCTTAGCTTAGGAACTTTGCACAGGCTTTTCAGGGGTGTGCTATCATCAGAGTTATGAAAGGGAAAGCCTCTGCATTTGTTAATGAACTGCGACGTCTTCTATTGAGGTGGCTTGTTGCTTGTGACTTGATGCTTTTTAAAATGGAAGGAAATAATATCTATTAAATTACCATGTTAAGTTTGCTAAGGGTCTAGTGATACATTCATTCCATTATGTGACCATCACCAACATCCATCGTTTCTCTCATCTCAAACTGAAATTCTAGATCTATTAAATCATTGTCCCTTCCACCCACTAATCGTACCAACTCTACTGTTTTCTGGAGATTTGGACATCTCTTTTTCAAAATTTATTTATTTATTTTGTACTGTATGAAATTGTACTGGTTCTGCATGTCGTTGTGGCACCATTGTCGGCTGGCGCAGAGGTCAGGAAGAGGGCCGTGTCGGATTTTCCCCTGGAGCGTCGAAGAAGGATTGGTCCGTTGGAATTGGAGTTTCACAATTAGTTCTCAGCCGCCAGTGGGGTCTGGGGATTTGAAACCCCGGGGTCCCTCTGCAAGAAGCAGGTTGGCATCTTTACTCGTGGCACTAACGCTGGCAATCTCACCAGCCCCTGAATTTGACTATTCTAAGAATTTCATATGAGAATACTTTATTGTCTTTTGTTCTTATGCTGATGATGACTTTAAATTTTTTTGGGAAGTTGTTTTTATTTTATATATGGATGTTTTGCTGCATGCAGGTATGTAGTTTTGTACAATGTTCATTCAATTTGTTGACAAGGGCCAGAAGTTCAGGTTGATTCCTGCACCATACAAGGTGCTAACAAACCCTTTCAGTACACCCAGATTTCCAGGGTATTGTCATCGGACCTCCTTACTGTGGGCTTCTCCATGGACACACATGGACATACCATGTATATCCATCAGCAACACACATGCAGCAATAACACATACAAAATTAAAATAAATAAACCCAAAACATTATGTTGTAATAAGTGTTTGTCTGCCATGTTTAGGCAACAGAGTGTTGTGCAATGCTTGTGGAAGTCCAGAGGAGGGGCACAGATTAGATCAACCCCCTTAGCTAGAACTGAGTTATGTAGATGGTCTTTGAGCGCAGTATGAGGGTGTTGGGAACCTAGTTCTCGTGCAAGGACGGACCAGTACTTCTTAAACACCGAGCCATGCTCTTCAGTTTCCCTACAGGCTTACTTTTTTAATTGGTCACAGTTTTTCATCTACGACCAAGGATTTGATTAGGCAAGTGTTTCATGCCCAGAAGCGAGAGAGAGAAGAGGGAGAAAAGAAAGATTAAAAGGAATGGAGAGAATATAGACGTGTAGGGAGGCAGGCATGGTTGGTAAACGTACCAAGCTGCGATGACCTGAGTTCAATCCTGGAACCCACATGATTGGAAGAGGGAGAGACACGTTTCATAAGAACTGTCTTCATCTCTATAAATCGTCATTATATAAACTAACTCGTCTACCCATGTGCTCTGAGGTACATATTTGGTTTCGTAGTTTGTGCCTTCCCTGCCTTGACCAAATAATGGCTTATAGCAAAGAAAGAAAGAGAAGAGAAGAGAAAGACAGAAAGAAAGTGAAAGAAAGGACAAGAAAGAAAAACCAAGAAAGGAAGAAAAAGAAAGAAAGGAAGAGAAAGGAAAACGAACGGAAAGAAGAAAGAAAGAAGAAAGAAAGAAAGAAAGAAAGAACGAAAAGAAAAAAGGAAAGAAAGAAAGAAAGGAAAGAAAGAAAAAAACAGAAAAACCAGAAGCCAGTCTGAGGAAGAGCACTTGATTGTCAGGAGGACTGGGGTGGGGCAGATGGAGACATAGTTGCTACATCAGAAACAAAATTCTGTGCTTAGAGCTCTCTGGGGGGAGAAAGCCCATGTCTATCCGGAGATAGGCCGCTCTTTTTTGAGGTTTTATACCATGGAGAACCCAATGGGGGAGATATCTGGGTGAGAACAGTGAGACCCTCTAGGCATGCCGAGGCAGAGAGAAATTGCTCTGCAGGAACTCACAGGAACTTGGAGTTTGCTCACAGGATCTGGCGGAGAGAGAGGAAGAAAGCCTAGGCTGGGATGTATGGGACTGTGGGGGTTTTTGGCGGTGGGAACTGGTGATGAATTTTCAGGAGAGAGTGTCTATATGCAGTTCCCTTTGCTTAATGGACCCTGAACATTATGTGTGAAAGGCTTGCTGCTGTACAAATTGTGGGTGGCTGGGAGAACACAGAAAAGGGGCAGAAGCCCAGGGTGATTAGGAGGCGCTGGAGAGGTCAACCACTGCTGCAGGAGGCCGTCGCCCTTGAAGGCTGGGAGCAGGGGAAGCAGGAAGTGTGAGCTGCAGGCTGATGAGAGCAAAGACTCCGAGAATCCTGGGTGCATCACTAGTGTGGAGGGGGCAAGATTTGGGAGGGACTGTGAGGTTGGAGGGGGGGCCTGATGACAGGGTGGGGCTCCAGTAACTTGCTAGACTATTTTCTGGCAGGCACAGCGGTTGGCTGGAAGGTCTTTTCTTTGAGAACTCTGAACAAAATCTGGTCCAGGCACAGACCCGGTATTTGAGGAGAGCACGCCGCTGAGTTCAGTACCTCCAGGATTTCCTATAAAAATGGGGGGAGAACTGAGGCCAGAGAGCAGGGCGCGGATCTTTGTGTTTTCAGGCCAGGCCTGGTCTACAATGTGAGTTTCCGGGGAGGACAGCTGGGGCTACAGCGGGAGACCCTGTCTCGAAAAGACCAAAATAAAAAAAAATAAAAAAAAAAAAAAAAAGGGGGGCAGTATGATTTGAGACCAGACATTAGAAGTACAAAACAACCATGCCGGGCTCGTGGGCTTTGTGCGCACCCTCTTTAATCCTAACGGCACTTGGGAGGCAGAGCAGGTTGGATTTGTTGTGAGTTCAAGGCCAGGCCGGTCGTACAGGTGAGTTCCAGAGACAGCGTGGATACAGGGAGACCCGTCTCGAAAAGACCAAAAAAAAAAAAAAAAAAAAAAGTAGAACCAATGCCAATCCCAGAACATGTCTTGAGGTTTCAAAACAACACTCTTTAAAATCATCTGATCACACACCATTATGGGGGGCTGTGGCTGTCTGTGTTGGGGACATAGGCTTTTGGAACTTCCCAGAGTCAGTGGGGTGGGGGGGGCTGCTTCTACGGAGCCTGGTTCGGAAAGCACTTTGTGTTGTTAGCAGTGCTTGGTGACTCCTGGCCAGGTCTTCTGCTGGGTGTGGGCTGGGAATAGAGCTCTGCCTGGAACCCTGAGATCTTGGGATCAACCCCTGTTGTGGCAAGACGACCATAAGGCTGGCCCCTCTGTAGCCTTGGCCTAGAGGGCCAAGACTGGTCTTGTCTGGATCCCTTTTTCTGGTGCCAGCCCAGCATTCTTCATTAGTTTGTGTGTGGAGGGCTGGGGGGTGGGGGTGGGGTGGATGGCAGGGTGAAGGGCCTGGCCAAATATGCTAGTTGCCACTAAAAACTTGTAAACTGGGATTCAGGATGTGGGGGCCTGAGCTGGCCGAAGGATGTGCTGTTTAGGAGTTCTAGAAATTTCCTGTCCGGCTGGGAGGGGGAATGTCCCTGCAGTCAGAGAGGCCTACGCTGGGGCCTTGGCCAGCTTTCCCCTCTTCTGGGCCCCTCTGCTCTGGGAGAGCTGCATGTTCCCTTCTCAGAGCAGCTTGGGAAAGAGCAGGGGCCCTTTCAGGGAGAGAAGCAAGGGAGGCAGGCCTGAGACACTGTGAAAGCACAGTTCTGGGCTTCAGCGGCCTGGGGCCAAAGCAGAATCCATTTTCCACTCAGTTATGAGCACCTGGTGCTCTCCAGAAGGTTGTTTAGAGGAAATGTTGAGGCTCAGAGTTTCGTTGCTCAGAGACCTTAAAGACCAGTTAGTACAGCTCACCCCCACCACCTCTTTCCATTTTACTGGAAGGCTAATTTGAAACAGAGTGGTATTTGGCAGGAGCTGGGCTGCCTTTTTCTGTTGAGGCTCCATTTCC
Source organism: Rhizomys pruinosus (assembly GCA_009823505.1). NCBI lineage: Eukaryota > Metazoa > Chordata > Mammalia > Rodentia > Spalacidae > Rhizomys > Rhizomys pruinosus. The sequence continues at coordinate 347,707 of VZQC01003379.1, forward strand.
TGAAAGAGACAGTGTCCATGGTGAGCTGACTTCACTAATTCACCATTGCACTCCTTGGTTTACGTGAAAAAGACCTGAGGTTTCTTTTAAAGGTAACAGAGTTTGTGGCTTCCAGGGTGTTTTCAGTTCAGGGTCTTAATTTGTTTGTTCATCTGAAGTCTTGGTTCACTGCAGGCTCACAGCCTGTTCCTCTGCACATTATCAGGCTGTGCCTGGGAAGGGCTGAGGGGAGCTAGACATGAAGAAATATGGAAAATACTGGAATAACACTGAGGACAGGGAGGAGGCTAGCATGGCGTAGGAGGGGTAGCAGGTGTGCTTGACAGAAGGCATCGTGGATGCGTGAGCACCTTCACTGGAGGTGTCTGTGCAGGGTCAAGGGGCTCAGCATTCTACAGATGGGGAGTAGTTGAGCTGCATTAGTTAGATGGCACCTGGTGCCCAGGGAGGGCTTTGAGATAGATAAGCCCCTTTGTCAGAAAGCTTTGGAAAGAGGAGCCCTGGTTGGATGGGGCAGCCAGGCAAGGGAGGGAGGAGGGAGGGAAGAAAGAGAGAGAGAGAGAGAGAGAGAGAGAGAGAGAGAGAGAGAGAGAGAGAGAGAGAGAAAGAGGGCTTAAACTAATTTATAATTTGTAATTTGTTGGCTATATCATTTTGGGGAGGGGCCCAGGAGGCTGCCAACTTTGATCTCATTTCTGGACAGACCTTTAAATTATTTCTCATAAACACTGCCCAATGCCCAGGGACTTAGAGCCTTCTGACAGAGCAGTTCTTGGCAGAAACTGTGAGATGGACATATACAGCTGGGGTGGGGGCAGCACGTGCTGGCTGGGCTGGCAAGGGGACATACATACTAGTGGAGGACAGAAAAGTCTTTCCTTGCCTCTTCCTGTGAGGCACTGCCAGAGTCAGGGTGGAGTTGTTTCTATGCTGTACCCCAAGACCCAGCTCTGTGCCAAACACACAATAAACAACCAAGTAACTGAAGGATGTTATTATCTGAACACGGGCCTGGTTCTCACAGAAGCTCTGTGACCTACAGTATTTTTCTTCTTCAGGATTTAAAGAAATCTGAAAATATTTGCTTAACTTGAGCTTTCCCCTCCAGGATGGGTCTGCTGTCTGTGGTGTGTCAGGTACCAGGTGACTGACTGTTCCTCAGACAGTGTCAGCATGAAGAAAGGGTCTCCATTGGCCAGGGGAGAGGGGCAGAGAGGAGTGGCCCAGTTGGCTTGACTCGTGTCCCAGGTGAGTTGAGGTGCTAGCAAACTGGTGACCTGCATCAAATGTTTTCTCCAGGCGACAACACCCAGCTTATGCTTCGTCTGTCTCTCGCAGAGGGAAAATTAAAAGGACTTTTGATGCTGTCTCTGACAAGCTGTGATGCCTGGCATTGGCTTTGAGAAGATCAAGGCTTCCTTCCTTGAGGCACCTCCAGAGCCCAACTTTGTGGTTTATGGGAAGGATGAGGTGCTGAGACTCATCTCTCCTTCCAGCTCTCCTCTCCTGAGAAAGCCCCTCAACTTCTCTTGGGCTTGGAAGAGCCTGTCTATTCAGGCCCCCTTGTGAGCGTGTTATTCTAGAGGCTGAGGATGCTGAGATGACTCTGTGGGCCTTGCCTGTCCCTTTCCGCGGAGGAACAGAGCCTTCCCTGGCCCGCCGAGCTGTCACACCCAGCTCGGCGTGGGCGCAGGCTCCGCGCACCGACACCACCCTCTCTTGGAGACTGGAAAGAAGTGTGTTGGTTCCCAGGGCTTCCCAACCATACATCTTTCCCCTTGTTTTATCTGAAAGGGCCACATCAGTGTTTTTGGTTGTTTTTCTTCCTGAAAGCTGCTTCTCTGGGCTGCACGACTGCCACCCTCAGCTGTGGAAATGACTGACTTTCAGCCTGCCCTTTCCCAAACGAATTGTTTCCCCAACTGCTCTCTCTGCTCCTGCTGGGTGTGCTCGGACACCGAAGCCAGCGTGTGGGGCCCGGGTTTTCTTTCTTCTCGAAGTTGGGAACAGCCTCCGCGTCTCCACAGGGACTGGGACTGGGATGGCACGGGCAGCTGCCACCCTAGGCTTCGTGCGCCCCCGGTGGCCGTTGCGGACCGCGGGGCCGAGCCTGGGATCCGCGCTCCTGGGCGGTGACCGCCCCGAAGCTGTGTGGGGACCAAACTGGGAGGCCTGCCAGCGGCCGGGCAGAGGCGGCAGGCCCGAGTCCGAGGCCGGGCAGAGGCGAAGCCCGAGCTCCCGGCTTTGTGCCGAGCTCCCCGCCCGCGCCCCGCCGCCCAGCAGGGTCCTTGCCCGGCCCCTCCGCGGAGGACTCACAGGCGACGGGGTGGGGGCCGGGACGAGGCAGCGTTCCTGCAAATCACATGATTTTCCCGCTTATATAAATCACAGCTTGTTTTTCTCAACTGGCTGCAGACTTAAAGGTGCAGTGTCTTCTTTCTCTCCGGGGGCAGGGGCTCCCCTGGGTTGCCCCTGAGCTGGGTGGAACTAGGCTCAGGGTTTAAACATGCCTTCTCCTCTATACGGTGGCATAGTTTTCTGGGCGGGGATCAGGAAAAGGCACGGAAAGATTATCACCAAATCAGCAACCATCTCAGGCTTGGGGTCGCCTTGCGGAGGTGGGCCTGTAGGCTCTGTGGAAGCCAGTGTCCCGAGTAGTGAAGCCATGGGTGCCTGTACTGGACTCTGAGGAGAGGGGCTAGGGAGAAACTGTGGGAGATTCCTGGTACCGAAATCAGGTTTCCAAAAGACTGATGCTTGCTATTCTGATCAGCCTTGGCTATTTGAGGTCAACAGATGTGACAAAAGTCAGCGTTATCTATTCATCATCTAGTCTCTGAATGGAGAGAAACAGAGCCATTTAGACAGCCATAACCCTCAAATGCTTTTATAATGTTTGTGATGAGGTATATAGACACAGAGACAGGAGGTGGATCAAGAAGCACTAGGCGGTTTCAATGCCTGTTCCAGGCAGTGCATAATTACCAGGCGATGAATGGTTTGGATAATGAGTCTTGCAGGCTTTGGGAGGAGGGCTCCTCTGAAGGCCTTGACTCCATGTGGGCTAGGGCAGGAGAGGACAGCCTGCTGGGGGATCTGGGTGTCACAGTGGGGGTGGGTGGAGGGAACATGGTGTTGGGGTGAATGGAGTGGGCGATCCTTTTGCCACACTGAGGAACTAGGAAGTGCACTCTGCAGGGAGGTCACTCAGAAGTGAGTGTGGGCCCAGCAAAGTGAGAGTACAGGTCAACAGTGTTTCTGAGGGCTAGCAGTTCAGCAGCGATGTGTAGGGAGGCTCCTGGGGAGGTTGTTCGGAGGTAGACCAATGTTAGATCTCAGCGCTGGGGTGTTAGGAGAAAAAGAACCAAAAATGAGAGATGGGAGATGGGATGTTTGGAAGAAAGAATTAAAATGTCTGAGTGATTGTGTATTTGGGGAAGGAGAGACCACAAACAGGGATTTTGATTGTTGATGGAGGACTACAAGGGGAGGGGGAGGAGAAGCCAGGCACCCCCTTTAGAGATGGGTTGTAAGGATACTGTACTCAGAGAGGGAGGCAAAGGGCTGGAAGCTGGGGAGGAGAATCTGCAGAGGAAAGATGCCACAGAATGGAGATGCTGCACATCTTCTGAGAGCCAACGGGAAAGGAGAGGGGGAGCACTCAGGGTGGCTAGACTGTGAGGTCCTGTGCTCCCGGCAGCTCCAGGAGGCCACTAGGCCTGCTGCCTGAGTTTGGCTAAGTTGCTTTTCCTCTGGAGAATGTGGGTTAGATGAAATGCTTGACACGCCTCCCAGGCTCCCATCATACTGGTACAGTGTAGCTGGGCTGGGAACAAGTGTCCTCTTCCCTCCAGCTCCATGTCTTCCTGAGCCTCCACTTCTTTAGTGGCAGCCACTGAAATGCAGCCATTCTTTGTTTAAGTTGTGACTGTACTGTTGCTTTTCTTCTTATCCTCTCCCATTCCCCCATTTCATCTCTTCCTCCTTCTGGAAGAAACACACAGTCTTGTTTGCATGAATAATTATTTGAACTGGAAATGCTCCTGTTATGAAGGAAGTAATAAATTTGTTTCCTGAGGGCCTCCTTTTGAAGATGTGGCTACTTCATTTGATTCTTCCAGGAGGGCAGGTGTCACCAGGCCTTTGTCTTTAGAGTGGATGAAATGAAAGAATGGTTGTCAAGAGTTTTACCAGTTTGTTGAAGACCACGTGCCCATCAGTACTCTGTAGTTCAAAGGCTTCCAAACTTCTATTTACAGCCTTTACTTTTTGGCTTCGGCGAGGTGGGGTGGTTCTGGGTCCCAGTCACTTGCTTTGCTCCCACTCCTGGCTCCAGATCAGGGAGAGAAGTGGGCTTGGCTTCTGGGGTCACTCAGCACCAAGAGCCCTTGGCTCTGAATATAGCTTCCTTCTTTTCCTTTCAGCTACAAATTTGCTGACTGTGAAGGCTGAGTCTAAGTAGAACCCTGTTGTGCCCATGATGTGGGCCAAGTGTCGCCTTTAGCTATAATGCCAACAGCTTAGTCTCTCAGGTTGCAGAGGGGTGGACCACGAACAGCTGAGCAGGACCAGCAGTGCCAGGCAGGAGGCCAGTCTCTGGTCAGTCACAATGAACAGCAGGTCTGACATCACTGGAGCCCCAGAACTGTGGATGTGCTTTGGGTCCTAATTTCCTGTTTGAATGGATTTCAAAAAAAATGAAGTTTGTAGGAGAGAAAAGCTTATGTCTGGGCTAAAGATGCAGCTCAGTGGTAGAGGTCTTACCTGATGAACTTGAGGCTCTGGGTTTGCTTCTCAGAAACACACATAGATATAGCCACAGACACAGAGATACAGCATACACACACACACACACACACACACACACACACACACAAGAACAGTTTATGCCTTTTAAAATTAGATGATTTGAGCCAAGCATGGTGGCGCACACTTTAATCCCAGCACTTGGGAGGCAGAGGCAGGCAGATCTCTGTGAGTTCAAGGCCAGCTTGGTCTACAAAGCGAGTTCCAGGCCAGCTGGGGCTAAAGGAGACCCTGTCTCAAAAAGACTAAAAAAAAAAAAAAAAAAAATTAGATGATCTGAAGTATTGAAACGCTCTGCAAAGTTGTCAGATGTGTCAGTTCATATGTAAGATAAATACTTAGCAATGGAATTAAGTAAACATATCTGGGGCTGGAGGGATGGCTCAGTGGTTAAGAGCACTGGTTCTTCCAGAGGACCCAAGTTTTGTTCTTAGCACCTTGTAGGGAGGCTCATCACTGCCTGAAACTCCAGCTCTAGGGGATCCAACATCCTCTCTGGCTTTCATAGGCATCCCTATATGCAAAAATGTGGCATACATTCACAGAGACGTACACATATAAAAGTAACAAATTAAAACTTTTTTTGTTATTTTTATTTTATGTGCATGAGTGTATTGCCTGCATGTTTGTAAGTACACTTGTATCATGCAGTGGCCTACGAGGTCAGAAAAGGACATCATATTCCCTAGAACTGGAGTTATGGATGGTTGGTAGCCACCATGTGGGTGCTGAAATTGAACCCGGGTCCTTTTATTTATCTTAAGATTATTTGGGGGGCTGGAGAGATGACATTGTCAATTGTGCTAAATGGCCCTTTAATGATCCTGATGGCCATTCCTTCCCTCCCCTGAGATGCCGGGATCCTGAATTTGGTAGTTACTTTTCTCATACAATGTTTGGAATATCTTTACCATATGAGGCCTTCTGAAACTTGAATCTTTTTTTAAAAATTTTATTTATTTTTGTATGTGTATGAATGTACTATCTGCATGTAGGTTTGTGCACCCATGTCGTGCAATGCCACGGAGGTCAGAAGAGGGTCTCGGATTCCTCTGGAACTGGAGTTCTCCTGGGATTGGAGTTACAGACCGTTCTCAGCTGCCATGTGGGTGCTGGGGATCGAACCCGGGTCCTCTGCAAGAGCAGTTGGTGCTCTTAACCGTTAAGCTATCTCTCCAGCCCCAAAACTTGAATCTTTTCCTCAACCTTATGCTTCTGAGAGTCTTACATGTTGGTTGCTTTTTGGAGTTATTTAATTTACACTACCTTGTAACTTCAAGTTATTTGAATATACCACAATGTATGATATCCATTTTATTTTTTTCTTTTCTTTTTTTTTTTTTTTTTTTTTTTTGGTCTTTTGAGACAGGTCTCCTGTAGCACCAGCTGTCCTGGAACTTGCTCTGAAGACCAGGGCTGGCCTTGAACTCACAAAGATCCGCCTACCCTTGCTTCCCAAGTGCTAGGATTAAAGGTGTGCGCCACCACGCCCGGCTGATATCCATTTTCTGATTAATGCATATTAAAATTGTGTCAGTTTGGGGTGGTGGGGCTGGAGAGATGGCTCAGCAGTTAAGAGCGCTGGCTGTTCTCACAGCAGAAGACCTGGGTTTGAATCCCAGCACCCACACTGTGGCTAACGACCATCTATAACTCCAGTTCCAAGGGATCCAGTGCCCTTTTCTGACCTCTGTGGGCATTGCATGACATGAGTGCACTTAGATACATGTAGGCATAACACTCATACACATAAAATAAAAAAGATAAAAACATCAAAGTTGGGCCAGCTTTTCCCCCATTGCAGACAGCACTGATGTGAGCAGTCTCGTGCTTGTCTCTTAATGGTCCATGTGCAGGGATTTCTTTAGCATCTAGCAGAATAGCTGGTTTATACAATACAGAAATCTTCCAAGATACCAGAATTATTCTTCGAAGTGGTTGTTCAAATTGACATGCTTACACATAGTTACTCCACATCCTCACCAACTTGAGGTGCTGTCAACCTTTTAAGGTTTGTGAATTTGGCTGTGAAGTGCTTTCTTGTGGTTTTCATTTACATTTCCTTGATTACTAGTGAGATTGGGCATGTTTTCACATAATTTTTAGACATGCAGATTTTTGCTTATAAGAATTGCTTTCATGTGTGTGTGTGTTGTGTGTGTGCATGCGCACAATACAAGTTGGAGAGAACAACAACAATAAAAGAACTGGGGGAAAAAAGGCTGAAATGGTTCTCCCCAAAACAATAAACCTCTGCTTTGAAAAAAAAAAAAACACTCTGGAAAGACTCAGAAAGAGATGCAAGACATGTATGGCAGAGTGCATGAACTCAGGTGGAATGGGGGGCATGGAAAGGGAAATGACTCTAAATTGGATTGAGAAATGTTGTACGATGTATGGAAAAAGTTTAATAATAAAAAGAAGAAGAAGAAGAAGAAAAAAAGAATTGCTTTCAGGGTCTAGAGAGATGGCTCAGCAGTTAAGAGCACTGGGTTGCTCTTAGAGAGGACTGAGGTTTGATTCCCAGCACCAACATGGTGGTTAACAACTGTCCTCCTTAACTCCAGTTCCAGGGGACCCGACATCCTCTTCTGGCCTCTGCAGGCATTGCACGACATGGGTGCACTTACATACATGCAGGCAAAACACTTATGCATACAAAATAAAAATAAATAGATTAATAAAAAGAGAATTGCTTTCATCTATGTTTTTCCTATTGGAGTGCTTGTCCTTTTCTTATTGATCATTAAATGTTTTGCACATATCTCTTCCTATCTGTCTTTGCTTTTGTGTGTGTGTATGCACATGGTGCTGAGGATCCAACCTAGAGCCTCACACGTGTCAGGCAAGCACCCTACCACAGACTTGTATCTCCAGTGTCTCTTTTCACCATTTCCCTCAGTGCCAGAGACTGAACCTCGGGCTTTGAAGATGCTAGACAAGCACTGCACGCTGAGCTATAGCCCAGCCATCTTCTGTTTAAAATTTGAGACTGTGTCCCAAGTTGCCTGAGCTGGTCTGAACTTACTCTGTAGCCCAGGCTGGCTTTGAATTGTGATCCTCCTGCTTTAGCCTCCCAAACAGTTCCGGAAGGCTTTTTGGTCTTTAAGTGAAGTAGACATTATGGATGATCAGAGGTTAACTGAATTTTAGATTTGAAATTTTTTTATTACATTGATTTATTTACAGTGTGTGTGGGTATGTAGGTGCCACAACAACGTTCGGGAATCAGTTCTCTCCTACCATGTGGGCCCTGGGGATTAAACTCAGGTCATCAAGCTTGGTGGCAAGTACCTTTACCCACTGAGCCATCCTTCTCGCTCTTGCATTCTGTCCAGGATGGTCTTGAACTCACAATGTAATTGAGGATGACTTTGAACTTCTTTTGTGAGACGTGGTCTCACTATGGAGCATTGGCTGTCCTGGGACTCTTTTTTTTTTTTTAATTTAATTAATTAATTTATTTATGTGTATGAATGTACTGTCTGAATATAGGTTTGGGCACCCGGAGGTCAGAAGAGGGTGTCAGATTCCCCTGGAACTGGAGTTCTCCTGCAATTGGAGTTACAGACGGTTCTCAGCCGCCATGTGGGTGCTGGGGATCATACCCGGGTCCTCTGCAAGAGCAGTTGGCGCTCTTAACTGCTAGGCTATCTCTCCAGCCCCGCTGGGACTCTTTATGGAAACCAGGCTGGCCTCGAACTTGCTTCTGTCTCCTGAATGCTGAAATTAAAGGTGTGTGTCACTACACCAGCAACCTTGAACTTCTGGTCCTTCTGCCTCCAACTCTAGAATGCTGAGAATACTAGCCTGTGGCACCACACCCTGTTTATATGGTGCAAACGATCCAACTGAGACAGTCCAGCCATGTATTTCAGTTTTTTGTTGCTGCCAGTTGCTCAGCTTACACTTCTGTAAGTGGTGCACAAAGGTGCTTGGTTCTTCACACTCCTGCCAACACTTGGCATTGTTGATTTCTGTTAACCAGATAGGTGAAATGGTGTCTCATTGTTTTGATTTGTCTTAATTATGAGTAAGCCCAATGTAATTTCACAAGGATGTTGGCCTTTTACATTTATTTTTCTGTTTTTAGTTTTCATTTTCCTGTTGGGTAGTTTGTATTTTCCCAATTAATTTTCCCGATTGATTTGTAAAGGCTTTCTGAATATTAATGAAACATATCAGAGCTGGGAATATAGCTCAGGTGGTAGAGTGTTTGCCTAGCATGGATGAAGTCCTGGGTTCGATCCCCAGCACTGCCTACACCTAACATGGCGGCACATACCTGTAATTCCAACACTTAGGTAGAGGCGACAATCAAAAGTTCAAGATCATCCTCAACAATGTGAGTTTAAATCTAGCCTATACAATATCCTTAACAACAGCAGCAACAACAACAACACACACATATACAAATCAAAACAAACAAACAAAAATACACACACACACATGTGTAGCTCTGTTGTACGTATACCCTTACTTGCAGCCCAGTAATGCATTATGGTAATTAGGGCAACCTTAACTCTCCCCCCCCTTTTTTTTCGGTCTTTTTGAGACAGGGTCTCCCTGTAGCCCCAGCTGGCCTGGACCTCACTCTGTAGACCAGGTTGGCCTTGAACTCAACACAGATCCGCCTGCCTCTCCTTCTCAAGTGCTAGGATTAAAGGCGAACACCACCACACCCAGCTAGCTTTCTTAATACATTGATGCTCCTGGCTCTGGAGCACTTGGTCATACTGAAGAATATGCTATATTGTACAGACCGTGACCAGAGACTATGTGGGGTAGCAGGAGCAGGGCAGTCCTATGGAAGCAGGAACACTCAAGGTAGGCAGGGAGTGTACACACTGCAGACATCTAATCCTATGGAAGCAGGAACACTCAAGGTAGGCAGGGAGTGTACACACTGCAGACATCTAGTCCTATGGAAGCAGGAACACTCAGGGTAGGCAGGGAGTGTACACACTGCAGATATCTAGTCCTATGGAAGCAGGAACACTCAGGGTAGGCAGGGAGTGTACACACTGCAGACATCTAGTCCTATGGAAGCAGGAACACTCAGGGTAGGCAGGGAGTGTACACACTGCAGACATCTAGTCCTATGGAAGCAGGAACACTCAAGGTAGGCAGGGAGTGTACACACTGCAGACATCTAGTTCTATGGAAGTAGGAACACTCAAGGTAGGCAGGGAGTGTACACACTGCAGACATCTAGCTTACACTGAAGACTGTATAGAAATGGAGACTGGAGGGAAAACTCAAATTTTCAGTATTGGGAATGTGAGCTGCATTCTCATTTCTTAAGTCCGGCATGTCTCTGGTGACATGGCCAGCCTTGGCAGGTGGTGGGAAGAGAGCACTACATATATATAGTTCCAAGGGTCCAGCATACACCTGGCACACAACCCTGAAGGCAGCTGTTAATAAAGCAGGGAATGACCAGGCATGGCGGCACACACCTTTAATCCCAGCATTCTGGAGGCAGAGGTAGGTGGAGCTCTGTGAGTTCAAGGCCAGCCTGGTCTACATAGCCAGTTCCAAGCCAGCTGGTGCTACAGGGAGACCCTGTCTCAAAAAATACCAAGAAAAAAATAGAGAAGGGAATGGAAGTTCACATGGGTGCTGACTTGTTCCAGGTCATGTGGGTGTGAATGTCTGAGCTGGCACTCATCTTTGGGGCTCCTTCGTCCTCAGCCCAGCTCACTGCAGTACACGGTGGGTGGTTCTCCATGATTAAGTTGTATTAGAGGAGGATTGGCTTTTATAAGAAGATTGATCAGAAAGGCCTTCTAACAAGAGGTTGCAATTAGGAGGTATTTAAAATAGATTGCTATCTCAACAGTGAAATTTCATATTTCTGTGTTTTAATGTCAATAATTGGCATAAGTAGTCCTTCTTGGGGAACACAGGTAAATGAACAGTAATTATAATTGGGCTCTATTGAAAAAGAGCAATGGTCTTAATAGTCCTGTTCATGCCTGAATACTCAAGGTAGAACCCGGACAGAATTCCATCTCTCCCCTCTTGCATTTGATAGATTTGGGTGACATTAAACTATTTTCCTAAGGGTGCATTTTGTTAAGAGCCAAGAGAGTGGTGAATAGACCCATGGATTGCCATCATGGAGTCTATAGTTCAGGGGCAGGGTAATTAATAAATAAGGAAATGGGCTGGAGAGATGCCTAGTGGTTAAGAGCACTGGCTGCTCTTGCAGAGGGCCTGGCTTCAATTCCCTGCACCCACATATTGGCTAGCAACCATCTCTAACTCCAATTCCAGGGGAATCTGATACCCTCTTCTGACTATCTCAGGAATTGCATGACATGGGTGTTCTTATATACATGCAGGCAAAACATTCATACGCATAAAATAAAAAATAAAACATTTTAAGTAAGGAAACAAAATATCAAAGCACTTGTCATAAGCTCTGTGAAGTATACAAGCGCTGTGACAGAATAGTATGTGGACAGATTTTAGCTGGAGGGCGGCATTAGGGAAGCTCATATACATTTTGTGGGTGACTAGGTATTAACATTTATTTTTAAAATTTTGCTTGAGACAGGGTCTCATGTAGCCTGGTCTGTTCTTCCTGCCTGTTTACCTCCAAAATGCTGGGTGTACAGACATATACCAGCATGCCGGGTTTCATGTGGTTCTGGGGATGGGACTCCGGCTTCCTGCATGCTAGGCAAATGAGCTGCGTCCTCAGCCCTAAAATTTTCAGTTAAAAACACTTCCTATAAATAGCCTTCAGCAGAGGAGAAACAACCTCAGTACATGAAGAAGAAAAGAAATACACAGACCTCTGCTCTCCTTTTCCCATTTTCCTTTGAAGACATCATCTGCTATGTAGCTGAGGCTGGCTTGAATTCTGAGCCTCCTGTCTGCTTCCCTGGTTTATCATTACTGTAGGCCTGGCTGCTTTTAGTATTTGTTGTTTTTAAAATCAAAACAACCTTAAGACATGGAAAAAGTTAATAATTCTCCAGGTCTCCAAATTCATATTCCATATTCAGATTTCTGGCTCTTTATACTTTATATTCTTCCTCTAACCACTTTTTTGAAAAGTTCTGTTGTTCCTTTTGCTTCCTAATTTTCCTTTTTCTAGGTAAAGTAGCTTGTAGTGCTAGAAACTTACAGGTGTTTGCCTCGGGGTGTGTGGAGTGTGGTGTGTGGTGTGTGGTTTAGAGATGTGGGGGTGTGTATGGGAGACTGTGGGTGGACGTGGGTGAGAGGCAGAATAAAGGAAAACTGATGTTGAGTCTTGAACCAGAGAGAAAAAGCCCTTGCTTTTCATTAAAATGGTATTTGGGTCCACCTGGTGGCCGAAAGAGTTTTAACAACTAAGACCTCTCTGTTTCCCTCTCGTGGCAAGATGTGGTATCCCTGGGAATCTTCTTTGCTTTTAGGATTACAGAACTGAAGGAAGTGATTCAGTCGCAGTTCTCTTAACTTCCAGGAAGCCGATGGAGCTCCGAGCTGAAAGCTGAGCCAGGACAGTGTCAGCACGAGCAGAGCATCTTCAGTTTCTGCTTGCTGCCATGGGATCGTTAAGATAACCCGAATACAAAGAGCCAAATCTGAGTGAAGTGGGGCTGCTATTTTGAGTGGAGCAGGTGGAGATATATCACATCTTTTCATTGAAAATAATTTTTTTTTTGTCTTTTTGAGACAGGGTTTCCCTGTAGCCCCAGTTGGCCTGGAACTCACTATGTAGACCAGGCTGGCTTTGAACTCACAGAGATCCGCCTGCCTCTGCTAGGATTAAAGGCGTGCGCCACCACACGAGGCTGAAAAGAAATCTTTATCTTGGACTTGGGAATATAACTCAGTCATAGAGGATTTGCTTAACTCGTGCAAGACTGTGGATCTGATTTCAGGCGCTGCAAAACAAAACCAAAAAAGACAAAAAGCAAAACCTAACCAAAACCAATTTTGATTCTGAATCACAGAGTTTGAGAGATGGAAGAAGTCTTAGAAAGCAGCCAATGAGATTTCATTGATCTTTTACCATGCACTGTTAGGAACTTAAGGGAAACTTAAAGGTGTTTGAGCCCCGCTTTCAAGGAATTAAAAGACAAGTAAGCAAATGCTACTTGTGTTGGTATGAGTGTAGGAATGGCGGAAGTGCACGCATGCTTTAAGGACAGATGCAGTGCACATGTCCTCTTAGAGGTCAGCGAGGGCTCAACAGGAAGGGGGACGCCTGCTCTGTCATTTTCCAGGGAAGTGGTTGGGAGTGCGGATAAAATGGGGAGGCCTGGATGGTTGAAAAGGATACACAGGAGGGAGGGCATTGCCTGGGGTGTCCATGAACTGCAAGTGCGGTATATGCTGTGAGGTGCAAAGTAGATGATCTGTAATCCTTAAATTAAGGAACTTGGGTGTTGTACTAGAATCAGCGAGTGACGGCACATGCTGGCGGAGGGCCATTGATGAGCTAACAGTGGTTATAGGATCAGATAGCTACACACATTTTCTTTTGTTTTTCTTCAGATTTGCTTTTATTACTATTTGTGTGTGTGTATGTGCATGTTAGTATATGCACATGTATACAAGTGCCTAAGGAGGTGAGAAGACAGGTCCTCTGCAAGAGCAGCCAATGCTCTTACCTGCTGAGTGATGTCTCTTCAGCCCCTGAAGATTAATTTTGGTAGCAGTGATGAGACACAGAAGTAATTAGGTTACTTTTCTAGTTTTGCAAAGAACGATAGAGTCCTAAGGCAGTAAAATGGGAACAGTGAGGAAAGAAGCAGCCTAGAAATGCTGAGAATACGGGACTGGGAGAGGCCACGAGAGAGGGTCGAGTCTGGGCTGGATGCCACCCACAGTTTTGGCTGCGATGTTGGGGAAAGAGAGTGGAGAGAAAGGAATAGAGTGAAGCCTATGAGTGTCAGGGAGGCGATTAGGGTCACTACACCGAGTGAACAGATCCGAGCGTGGAGGAGCATGTGACCAGAGCAGGGAGCAGAGGGTGAACTCTAGTGGGCAGAGGGTTGGTAGACAGTAGGCAGAAGCCAGAAGAAAGGAGAAAGGACACCAGTCAGCCACAGGACATGCCTTGCAGGTTAAGGGAAGGGGCTAGGAAACCATGTGGGCAAGTCTGTTCTAGAAGGGTTGGCAGTCTGGGCTGGATGGAATTGCGCTTTTTTTGGGTGTTTTTGAGACAGGGTCTCCTTGTAGCCCCAGATGTCCTGGAACTCACTATGTAGACCAGGCTGGCCTTGAACTCACAGAGATCCATCTGCCTCCCGAGTGCTGGGATTAAAGGTGTGTGCCACCACATCTGGCAGAATTGCTTTTTTAAAACCACTTGTGTGTTTTCTGCATCCTGTGTTTACCTATTCAGTCCTTGAGTTTAGAGAAAGGGTTGTCTTCTGAGACTAGAGCCTTCAGCCTGCCATGCTGCATCAGCTCCTTGCATCAGCTCCTGCATCAGCTCCCTGCATCAGCTCCTGCACCACCTCCCTGCATCAGCTCCCTGCATCAGCTCCTGCACCAGCTCCCTGCACCAGCTCCTGCACCAGCTCCCTGCATCAGCTCCTGCACCAGCTCCCTGAACCAGCTCCCTGCACCAGCTCCCTGCATCAGCTCCTGCATCAGCTCCCTGCATCAGCTCCTTGCATCAGCTCCTGCACCAGCTCCCTGCATCAGCTCCCTGCATCAGCTCCCTGCATCAGCTCCTGCACCAGCTCCCTGCATCAGCTCCTGCACCAGCTCCCTGCACCAGCTCCCTGCATCAGCTCCTGCATCAGCTCCTGCACCAGCTCCCTGCACCAGCTCCTGCACAGCTCCCTGCATCAGCTCCTGCACCAGCTCCCTGCACCAGCTCCCTGCATCAGCTCCTGCACCAGCTCCCTGCACCAGCTCCCTGCATCAGCTCCTGCATCAGCTCCTGCACCAGCTCCCTGCATCAGCTCCTGCATCAGCTCCCTGCATCAGCTCCCTGCATCAGCTCCCTGCATCAGCTCCTGCACAAGCTCCCTGCATCAGCTCCCTGCATCAGCTCCTGCATCAGCTCCTGCACCAGCTCCCTGCATCAGCTCCTGCATCAGCTCCCTGCATCAGCTCCCTGCATCAGCTCCCTGCATCAGCTCCTGCACAAGCTCCCTGCATTAGCTCCCTGCATCAGCTCCTGCATCAGCTCCTGCATCAGCTCCTGCACCAGCTCTCTGCATCAGCTCCTGCACCAGCTCCCTGCATCAGCTCCCTGCATCAGCTCCTGCACCAGCTCCCTGCATCAGCTCCCTGCATCAGCTCCTGCACCAGCTCCCTGCATCAGCTCCTGCATCAGCTCCCTGCATCAGCTCCTCAGCTCCCTGCATCAGCTCCCTGCATTAGCTCCTGCATAAGCTCCTGCATCAGCTCCCCGAATCTACCCTGCTCACCTTCACTAGTGCGGCTGATGTGTTCAGGTTTTCCTTCTCCCTTTCCTCACCTCCATTTTCTGTTGATCAATAAGCCTGGCTTTCAGGGCCTTTGGAATCCAATGTTACCAGTTCTGGGAAAGTCTCAACCCACTTCCCCAAAGTGGGAAAAGTGGCCAAACCTTAAGACATGGTGGAGTTCATTCCCATTCCTTTGCATTCTAAATAGAATCTTTTCCTCCAGTCAAGGTGGAATAGTCCTTCATTCAGCTTCCCTGATTCTTTCAAACTTTGTGTGCTATGTGTATGTGCTTGTATATGCGCATGTGTGTAGGTGTGTATATGCGCATGTGTGTAGGTGTGTATGTGCTTGTACATGTGCATGTGTAGGTGTGTATGTGCTTGTATATGTGCATGTGTGTAGGTGTGTATATGTGCATAGGTGTGTATATGTGCATTTGTGTAGATGTGTATGTGCTTGTATATGTGCATGTGTGTAGGTGTGTATGGACTTTGGGTGTCTTTCTCTGTTGTTGTCCACTGTCTTTTTTGAAACAGGGTCTCCCACTGAATGTGAAGCTTGCAGTTTCAGCTAGACCAGCTGGCCATTGAGCCCCAGGGTCCTCCTGTCACCACCTCCAGCCCTAGGATCACAGAAGTCCCACCACACCTGGCTTTCTACACGGGTGCTGGGGTCTGATCACGTCCTCATGATTGTACAGCAATACTTTCCAAATGAGCCATTTTCCCAGCCCCACCCATTAAAAAAATTCTGCGCTTACATTTTTCTTGCGTAGTAATTTTGAATTCATTTATGTCCTTTAAGACTGTTAAGTTGCCAGGTGTGGTGGCACACGCCTTTAATCCCAGCACTCGGGAGGCAGAGGCAGGAGGATCTCTGTGAGTTCAAAGCCAGCTTCGTATACGTATTGAGTTCCAGGCCAGCTGGGGCTGCAGGGAGACCCTGTCTCGTAAAGACCAACCAACTAACCAATAAACCCTAAGACTGCTAAGGTAGAAGGGTCTCGTTTTACTTTTGTTTTATCTCCAATACTTAACCAAGAGTCCTGTACCTATGCACATGTCCAGAGAATATTAGAGAATAATCCATCTCAGAGAAATCCTTAGGAAGTAAATGGAGGGGGGCTACTATAAAATTCAAAAAAACATTTAAGGCAGCTAATATATTTTATCAAACTAGACACAAAGGGTCAAATCAGGAGCAGCAGGGTGCAGCTATGGCAGCATGCACCTGTAATCCTAGCCCTGGGAGGCTGAGGCAGGATTGCTGTCAGTTCAAGGCCTGTCCATAGTTCATAATGAAATCCTGCCTCAAAACCAAAAGCCAAACCACCCCGGGAGGGGTGGATGTTATCACAAGGCAAGTCTGTACTTGAGAGTGAAACTCTGTTTCAAAACCCAAACCCAACCCCCTCCACTCTCTGAAGCACCAGGTGAGGCAGCAGGATTGGGGACCAGGAAGCAGTCTTTGGAGGAGAGTTTGGGTAACAGAAATATGGAACAACAAGGTAAGAGGGAGACTTCAGGACTGGGTTGACGATTGTTCCCATGAGTGGGTGATCTTATATCCCTCCTAGATAGTGACACTTTTTTAAAAGATTTATTTTATTTTTTTAATATTTTTTTATTAATTTTATTCATTTTTGTATGTGTATGAATGTACTGTCTGCATGCAAGTCTGTGCACCCATGTCGTGCAACGCCACGGAGGTCAGAAGAGGGTCTCGGATTCCCCTGGAACTGGAGTTCTCCTGGAATTGGAGCTTCAGACGGTTCTCAGCCGCCATGTGGGTGCTGGGGATCGAACCCGAGTCCTCTGTAAGAGCAGTCGGCGCTCTTAACCGACCGGTTAAGAGATAGCTAGGCTATCTCTCCAGCCCCAAAAGATTTATTTTTGTGTGCACATGCATGTTTCTGTGCAGGTGTGCATGCCTGTGTGTGTGTAGGTCTGAAGGGGGTGTCAGATCTTCTTGGAGATGGAGTTATAGGTGTTTATGGGATGCCTGGCTTGTTACATGGGGACTGGATCTATTTTGGCCGAATGATTGCACAGCAAGCACTATTAACTGCCAACATCTCTCCAGCCCTATTTGTTATTATTTTATTTTTATGTGTATGAGTGTATTGCCTGCATGTATATAAGTGCATCCATGTCGTGCAATGCCCACGAAGGTCAGAGGAGGGCGTCGGATCCCTTGGAATTGGAGTTACAGACAGTTGCTAGTAGCCATCTGAATACTGGTAAATATGAATCCAGGTCCTCTGTAAGAGCAGGCAGTGCTCTTAACTACTGAGCCATCTCTCCAGACCCATATTATTTAAATTTATTTATTTATTTATTTATTTATTTATTTATTTATTTATTTATCATGTGTGTGTGTGTGTGTGTNGCGGAGGTCAGAAGTGGGCGTCGGATTCCCCTGGAGCTGGAGTTCTCCTGGAGTTGGAGTTTCAGACGGTTCTCAGCCGCCATGTGGGTGCTGGGGATCGAACCCGGGTCCTCTGCAAGAGCGGTCGGCGCTCTTAACCGCTAGGCCATCTCTCCAGCCCCTATTTTATTTTTATGTGTATGAGTGTATTGCCTGCATGTATATAAGTGCATCCATGTCGTGCAATGCCCACGAAGGTCAGAGGAGGGCGTCGGATCCCTTGGAATTGGAGTTACAGACAGTTGCTAGTAGCCATCTGAATACTGGTAAATATGAATCCAGGTCCTCTGTAAGAGCAGGCAGTGCTCTTAACTACTGAGCCATCTCTCCAGACCCATATTATTTAAATTTATTTATTTATTTATTTATTTATTTATTTATTTATTTATTTATCATGTGTGTGTGTGTGTGTGTGTGTGTGTGTATGGGGGGTGGTTAGAAGACAACTTGATGGAGCTTGTGGGAGTCTGTTTATCCTTTCATCATCGGGTCCTGGGGCTGACATTCAAGCCATCAACCTTGGTGGCGAGTTCCTTTACCTTCTGAACCCTCTTCCTAGCCCCACTGTTATTATTTTATGAAGAGGTGAGGTAGAAAGGTGCAAGTCATTATTTGGCCTGAGGATCAGAGAGAGTGGGGTGTTCCTGAGACCTATGCGTGTGGAGTCTGTAGGTGGCTTAAGGAATATTTCAATAACTAGTGACAAAAAGACCGAGAAGTCTGCTGTGGACAAGTACTTGCTCAGCCATCTTGCAGAGGGGTCAGCCTGCAGAGAGATTACACACTGGCCTTACCCTCTCTGGAGCTGGACTAGTGCAGACAGTACCTACATAGTTAGACAGGGAAGGTAGGCAGGGTGACAGCCCCAGGGAAGTTTCCATCACAGTAGTTCCTGGGGTCTGTGAATATGTTCAAGTACACAGTGAAAGAGACTTTGCAGAAGGATTTAAGATTATGAATTTGAGAATAGGGAGATTATCCTGATTATCCAGAGGGGTCTCCTGTCATCACACCAGCCATTCAGAAGATGAGTCAGGGAAGTATGACTCTGGAGGAGGCAGGATGCCGAGCGTGAGCCAGACTTGAACTTTGGTTTTGAGGAAGGAAGAAGAACTTCCTGTAGCATGGGGAACAGCTGATGAATTCCAGCAAGAAAATATGGCCTCATTTCTTCCAGGAAGCGAGTCCTGCCAACAATCTGCAAGAGCAGGGAGGGTGGTTCTCCTCCAGAGCCTTCAGGAGGGGAGACAGCCCTGCTGACCGATGCTTGATTTCAGCCCGACGAGGCCTATGGAATCGCTGTGAGAACTTAAGGTACAGTTACTGCAGCAACAGAAATACAGAAGGCCGACTGCTGCTCGGTCTCATGAGCAGTCCTCAAGTGAGAACCTGATGACAGCTTTCATCTAGAATCCACACACAGGGAAGAGGAAATAGAAGGGCTGGATCGCAACTCCCAAGGCCAAGTAAGCTAGAAGGAGTAAGCTCTGTTCCTCAGCACAGGGTGGCAACTCTAGTCTTTTATATTATATATATATATTTGGTCTTTTCGAAACAGGGTCTCCCTGTAGCCCTAGCTGGCCTGGAACTCACTCTGTAGACCAGGCTGGCTTGAACTCACAAAGATCCACCTGCCTCTGCCTCTGCCTCTCCCTCCCGGTGCTAGGATTAAAGCTGTGCACCACCACGCCCGGAAACCGCATATATTTTATGAATAAATGGAAATCAGGAGCTTGAAGGCTCCAAACCAAAGTAAGGCTAAGGAAATGAAGGTCAGTTATCCTCATTTGACATTACACACTGTAGTCAAATATTGAATTATCACACTGGACCCATATGTACAATTGACTCCACAGCACAACAAAAATGGATAAAAGAGCAAAATTTACAGATACATGCAACTTTGAATATAACCGGGAGAGTTTTGAAAAAGTATTTTATTTATTAATTTTATTTTATATGTATGTATGTATTGCCTGCATGTGTGTAAGTGTACCTGTGTTGTACAGTGCCCAAGGAGGTCAGAGGAGGGCATCAGATCTTCTGGAACTGGAGTTACAGATAGTTGTTAGCCACCATGTGGATACTGGGAACTGAACTTGGGTACTCTGTAAGAGCAGTCGCTGCTTTTTAACTGCCAAGCCATCTCTCTAGCCCCATAACCAGGAGTTTAGTCAACCCACCAAAGCACATTTCAGGGACCCAGGGTAGAAATCTTTGTCGGTGGAAAACGGCAAAAGCGGCAAAAGCAGCAAAAGCAACGTTCAGATGAGGCAAGCCTTAACAGGAAACATCTTAATCAATGTCCCCCCGCTCTCCCCCGCTCCCGCCACCACCAAGGGCTGTCACAGTACCCGGGAGAACACTTAGCTGGGTTACATGGAACTAATTCAATTTTAATGAAATGAATTTCCCAGACACTGGAGCTGAAAGGCAGCCGTTTCAGATGGATCTGTTACTGATGGGCTCCTGGAATGAGGCCACACCACTGTGACCATGGAGTCTTCATCAGATAGCTACTGATATCTAGTGATTTGAGGGCCACTCTGAAAAATTAAAACCAGGATTAGATATTGATTTTGTACCAGAGTGCACAGGAAGGTAAAAAGTTATTCTTTAGTAAAATGACTTTACTAAAAGTTTGTCATGACTTTTGGAGATCATTTATGACTTCCTAGTGTATATTTCTAAAAGTTTTCAAAAAACAAAAACAACAACAATAACAAAAAGCCAGCTGCTTAGGTAATTCTACTAGTCACATTAAAAAGAAAGAACCCCCCTCCCCCAATTTCAAACAAAAGCAAAAAAGTGTAAAAAAAAAGAAAATTGGGACGAAGGTGCAAAAAGAGCTTGGAGGTGGGTGTCTCAGTGGAAGAAGGCCTGCCCAGAACGTGGGAAGCTCTGGTTGTGCACTCCTGCACAACAGAAAACCGGTGTGGCGCCTGCGCACGTGGGAAGTAGAGGCAGGAGGATCAGAGTTCAAGGTCATCCTCCACTACACAGTGAATTTTAGGGCAGCCCAGACCACATGAGACACACAAAAAAACTAAAAAGAAAAAAGTGAAATTAATATTAATAATGTGTTTAACATCTAAAACACTATCACGTAAACATGTAAGAAGGAAATTCTTTTTTAATTTTTTTTTAATTAATTTTTTTATTTATTTCTGTATGTGTATGAATGTACTGCCTGCATGCAAGTCTGTGCACCCGTGTCGTGCGACGCCACGGAGGTCAGAAGAGAGTCTCGGATTCCCCTGGAGCTGGAGTTCTCCTGGAATTGGAGTTTCAGACGGCTCTCGGCCGCCATGTGGGTGCTGGGGATCGAATCTGGGTCCTCTGCAAGAGCAGTCGGTGCTCTTAACCGCTAGGCCATCTCTCCAGCCCCAGAGGTTCTTTTTAAAATCCTCCCTCTCTCTTTTCATAATTTCATACTGTATACAATGTATTGTGATCAGATTCGCCCCATTACCCTCTTTTCCAGGCTCCCACGCATGCTGACCACGTTCTTCCCAGTCTCCCTCCTGCTTTCATGCCTCTGTGTGCAGGCCTGCGTAGACGACCACAGCGGCCGCGCGTGCAGGCCTGCGTAGACGACCACAGCGGCTGCGTGTTTGTGGTTGTGACGGCTGTGTCAAATCAGAAGATGGTGCTTCACACTGCTCTTCCCCACCCTCCAGCTCTTGTGATCTTTCTGCCCTATCTTCCTCTATGTTTCCTGTTTCTAGGAGGGGGTAACGTCTAGGGTGAACACTCAGAAGTCACTTATTCTCAGTACCTTGACCAGTGAGGAGTCTCTCTGCATTAACTGTTTCTCTGATCAAGACTAAGAAAGAACTAGTCAGTCTATGGTTATAAACATAAGTACTTGGAAGTTTGACTTCATGTCCATTTAGCAAAACATCAGTAGCAGGTTCCTCCCTAGGGCTCATGACCTCCTAGCCACAAGCTTTGGACCAGTGTGCTAGATAGCTTTAGTGTCAACTTGACACACCTGGATTGAGGGAACCTCAATTGGGGAATTTCCTCCATTGGACTGGCTTGTGGCCATAGCTGTGAGGAATTTTCTTGATTGTTAAGTGATGTGGGAGGGCCCAGCCCACTGTGGGTGATGCCACTCCTGGGTAGATTGTTCTGTATTATATAAAAAAGCAGGTTGAGCATGGGCCAGGGAGCAGGCCAGTAAGCACTGTCCTCCATGGTCTATGCTTCAGCTCCTGTCTCTAGGTTCCTGACCTGAGTTCCTGCCTTGGGCTCCCTAAGTGATGAATTGTGAACCAGGAGATGTAAGATGAATAAACCCTTTCCTCCCCAAGTTGGTATTAGTCAGAATGTTTTGTTACAGCAATTGAAGGCAAACTAGAACAGAAGTTGGTACCAGAGAGTGGACTATTGCTATGATAGATCTAACCTTGGTGTTTTAGGGAGGATTGTTGAAGCATTTGTAACTTTAGAAAAGCCATTGAGTGCTTAGAGTTTGTTCCTGTGGAACTTGGAATAGTTATGCTGAAAGAGTTGTAGATGATGGAGGCCTGGCTTGTGAAGCTTCAAAAAAAGCAGAGACCATCAAGTGTGTTTGTAGGATATTCTTAAATTGAGAATCTGCAGGTTCTGGTTGGCTGGGGCTGAAGAATCAGTTATAAGTAACAAGGGACCAGAACCTGAAGTAAAACTTTTGTTTTACTAGGACAATTGATATTGGTTACCTGGGGCTGAAAAATCAGCTGTAAGAAACAAGAGAGGGGCTGGAGAGATGGCCTAGTGGTTAAGAGCACCAACTGCTCTTGCAGAGGACCCGGGTTTGATCCCCAGCACCCACATGGAGGCTAAGAACCGTTTGTAACTCCAATTCCAGGATAACTGCAGTTCCAGGGGAATCCGAGACCCTCTTCTGACCTCTGTGGCATTGCAGGACACGGGTGCACAAACCTACATGCAGACAGTACATTCATACACATATAAAATAAATAAAATAAAAAAAATCTTTAAAAAAAAGAAACAAGAGACCAGCATCCCAGTGGTGAAATCTTCCTCAGGGTCAGCATATAGAAGCTCTGATCCAGAGGGGGTGCAAGCCTCCATCTCAAGCCGGAAGCAGGACTTGGTAATAGGTAAGAGTCTCCTATATGGTTCTGGCATTGAAATGTGAAGGGGTCACAGAGAGCAGCTGAGGCTTGGCACTGTGAAAGGTCAGGAAAGGTCATTGATGAAAGTGTGCCCTTAGTTACAATGAAGACCCCAGGATTGCAGGGGTCATGAAGAGAAGCTTGAGGCTTTGCACCAGGAGAGGTCAGAAGAGCCCATTGGTGAAGGTGTAGCCTCAATTTCAGTGGAGAGCCCAGCTTTTTGGAGATACCAGGACCATGGGATGACCACCAAGGGCAGCAGTAGGTGTGGAATGGAGCTGGCCTGGGCCTGGGAGATGAGCTGTGTGTGCCATGGATGGCAGAGTCAGAGAAGGGGAGCTGCCAAAACTCTTTGGAGCCCAAAAGATTGTGAGTGAATCCCAGATGTCCAGCCTTGAGCTACTTGCTGGACTTAGATTTTGCTTAGGTGTGCCCGATTCTTCCCTTTGAAATAAGACAGTACTTGCTTTGGATTTTACAGGAGCCCACAGTTAAGATACTTTTAAAAGACTGTGACCATCCAAAAAAAAAAAAATAAATAAAAAAGCCGGGCGTGGTGGCGCACGCCTTTAATCCTAGCACTTGGGAGGCAGAGGCAGGCGGATCTTTGTGAGTTCAAGGCCAGCCTGGTCTACAGAGTGAGTTCCAGGACAGCTGGGGCTACAGGGAGACCCCGTCTCGAAAAGACCAAAAAAAAAAATAAATAAATAAATAAAAGACTGTGACCTTTTAAGTGTTTGGAATTTTTTTTTGGGGGGCGTCTTTTTCAAGACAGGGTCTCCCTGTAGCCCCAGCTGTCCTGGAACTCTCTCTGTAGACCAGGCTAGCCTTGAACTCACAAAGATCTGCCTGCCTCTGCTTCCCAAGTGCTAGGATTAAAGGTGTGTGCCACCATGCCCAGCTAAAGTATTTGTATATAGCTTTAAAAAATATCACTGGGCCGGGCGTTGGGGCGCACACCTTTAATCCTAGCGGTTGGGAGGCAGAGGCAGGTGGATCTTTGTGAGTTCAAGGCTAGCCTGGTCTACAGAGAGAGGTCCAGGACAGTCAGAGCTACAGGGAGACTCTGTCTCAAAAAGACCAAAAAAAAAAAAAAAATCATTGGAGGCTGCTCAGCGGTTAAGAGCACTCACTGCTCTTGCAGAGGACCCAGGTTCGATTACCAGCACCCACCTGGCAGCTAAGAACCATCTTAAACAGGGCGTGGTGGCTCATGCCTTTAATCCCAGCACTCAGGAGGGAGAGGTAGGTGGATCTCTGTGAGTTCAAGGCCAGCCTGGTCTACATAGCAAGCTCCAGGCCAGCTGGGACTAAAGGGAGACCCAGTCTCAAAAAAAAAAATCATTGGCCAGGTATGGTGGCACACAACTTTAATCCCAGCACTTGGGAGGCAGGGGCAAGGCAGATCTCGGTGAGATTGAGGCCAGCCTGGTTTGCATAGTGAGTTCCAGACCAGGTGGAACTGCAAGGAGACCCTGTCTCAAAAAGACCAAAAAATATCATTAGTTACTGTTAACCCTCCCTTCGCATTCCCACCTTTCCCCATCCTCCCCACCCCATCCGCCTTTGAACCTCTCCACACCTGGCATTCTCACCCCTTCCATATCGCAGTCCTTCCCCTTCCTCCATCACCCCTTCCTCCACATCACAGTCCTTCCCCTTCATCACCCCTTCCTTCACATCACAGGCCTTCTCCTTCCTCCTCACCCCTTCCTTCACATCACAGGCCTTCCCCTTCCCCTTCCTCCTCACCCCTTCCTTCACATCACAGGCCTTCCCCTTCCCCTTCCTTCACATCACAGGCCTTCCCCTTCCTCCATCACCCCTCCCCCTTTCTCCGTCACCCCTTCCTTCACATCACAGGCGTTCCCCTTCCTCCTCACCCCTTCCTTCATATCACAGGCCTTCCCCTTCCTCCATCACCCCTCCAGGGCTTCTTTCTTCTTCTTGGTCCAGGAGGGCCTTCTTCAGAGCCAGGATGTACTCTAGAAGGTAGGAGAAGCCGGGTGTGGTGGTGCGCACCTTTAATCCTAGCACTTGGGAAGCAAAGGCAGGTGGATCTCTTTGAGTTCAAGGCCAGCCTGGTCTACAGAGGGAGTTCCAGGACAGCTGGGGCTACATGGAGACCCTGTCTCGAAAAGACCAAAAAAAAAAAAAGGTAGAAGACGACGTGGGTTAACTGCCCGTGGGATTCTAGTCAATTTACAGATGGCCTCCTCCTGCCTGGGATTCTCAGGGTCATGGAGAACACAGTGAGGCTTGAAACCATGTAGTCACCATGTCCATTCGGCAGCCTGGAGCTCCTGGAGGTCTGAAGTGTATTATGATGGTTGGTGTTGTAACGTGACAGAATCTAGAATGGCCTGGGAGGTGGACCTGTGGGAATACTGCGGGAGATTATCTTGATTACCTTAATGTGAGCAGGGCCACTTCTTGGGCTGGGGCCTGACCTGAATGTGAAGGAGAGAGGGAGTCATGCATTCATTGCGGTCTGATATTGACCATGGGTACAATGTAATTAATCAGCTCTCCTGAGCCGCCGTTGTGACTTCCTGGTAATGGAGGACTGTACCTGGAACTGGGAGCCAGAATAAACCCTTTTCCCTAAGTGGCTTTTCCAGAGGATTTTATCACAGCAATTGGAAAAGAAACTAAAACGTGTGTGTTGAATCAGACCCAGAAACATCTGCCGTCTGCTGTGTTCTCCTGATTATATTTAGTTCACACCTAGAGGCTTACCTTTTCCTTGTTTCCTTACATGATGAAAATATGTGAATTAAACAAACACACACAACGACAACACTCAGCTACTGAGACCAAGACAGCAGCCAGGGTAGGTCGAGTGTGGACTGGAGCGGTAATCCTTAACTTAGTATTCCACTGCCCCCTGCTGCTGAGGTGGAAACCAGATTAACTTCTAGCTTGGTGCTTGACCTCTTTCAGGTTCTCAGCCATGTTGCTCCAAAGCTTGCTGTTCCGGCTAGACTGACTGGACAGCAAGATTCCGGGATTCACCTGTCTGTCCTCTAACACTGGGGTTCCAGACACTGAGGGCTGGGGATTTGAACTTAGGTCCTCATGCTTGCATAGCAAGATGTCTCACAGAAGTAGCTGTAAAGACAGGATCTCCTGTAGCCCAAGCTGGCCTGGAACTCACTATATAGACCATGCAGGCCTCATTCTCAGGGAGATCCACAGGCCTCTGGCACCGTGTGGGTGCAGGTTTTGCACCGAGCATTTAAAACTACTCCACATTGCTATCCATTTTTACCACTCATTTCCCCCTTTCTCCTCTTTCCACACATGGAGAAACTGGGGTGTGAAGAACTTACATTAGCTCCCCATTTTGTGTGTGTATGTGCAGAGCACGCACGCTCCGGCTGAGTGGTTTTCCACAGTTCGTGTGGAACAGAGCCCTAGTCCGGTGGACCTGTCCCTCACCTTGCTGGGTTTGGTCCCCATTCTCACCCTGCATCCCCTTTTCCTCCCAGAGCTCTACCATGGAATCTTCACGTCTGAGGCTTCTGTGCTTAAAATTCAGGTTTACAGTTTCAGTACGTCCTGAGGCCCAAGGCTTTGCTTTACTTTTGTAAAATCAGGTAAGCTATGCCCTAAGGGAAGCTACTTTCTGTGAGATTCTAGATTAAGAAACCCGTGTAAAAAAGATAACGCTTATCAGCCTTACTACCCTGTCCTTAAACATCCATCCTCGATTATTTTAGCCTTCTTCCCTAGTGCTTACATGCATAAGACTCTTATGCCCAGAATTTTTGTGAGGGTATGTATGTTGAATCTTAAACATATCTTATGCTTTCTCAACTTTCTGACTCAGTGCTATTCTCTGTGCCTAGATTATCTTTTCCCAATCTATCTGACATAGATTTCAAAGTCTACTTGAATGCTATCTTTTCTGTAAAATACAGCATGGAAGTGGTTTCCATGTAATAGATTTGGTCTAAAATCCTAGCTTTACACTTTACCAGGACTTTATCTAATCAGTAAGCCTCAGTTTCCTCATCTGTAAAAGGGAACTTCTTTTACCAAGGAATGTTTCGAGAATTAGAATGAGCTAATGGAATGCATGAGAGTTTTTATAATATACATATATATTATATGCAAAAAAGCCATAATTATTACCTCACTTGTTGGAAGGTTTTCTATGTGCTGTGAAATTCTATTTCATCTTTTCTCTTGGTCTCAAATATTGACCTGGAGCTGGTCACATCATTCTAGAACTTATCATATCCTTCCTTCACTACCTAGTTGTCATATGTGTAGATAGGCATTATAGCTATTCTTTTTTTTTAAAATTTTATTTTTATTTATTTATTTATTCATTTATTTATATGACTGTACTGTCTGCATGTAGGTTTGTGCACCCGTGTCGTGCAACGCCGCAGAGGTCAGAAGAGGGTCTCGGATTCCCCTGGAACTGGAGTTTTCCTGGAATTGGAGTTACAGACGGTTCTCAGCCGCCATGTGGGTGCTGGGGATCGAACCCGGGTCCTCTGTAAGAGCGGGCGGTGCTCTTAACCGCTAGGCCATCTCTCCAGTCCCTGTGTTTTTTTTTTTTTTTTGGCAGTGTCTTCTATCTCTTCCTGACTGCCAGCCCCACCACTCCTTTACTGTCATTAACTCTCCCCTATAAATTGGAAAAACCCCAAATTCTTTCTTTCACCCCTGCGCCCCACGCCAGGCTGCTGACCTCTATTTTTCTTCAAATCCAAAGGTCTTGAAAAAACCGTCATTACCTGCAACATCCAAAGTCCCTGCAAACACATCAGGGCCTCACTGCCTTCTTGCTTAGAAGAGTTTAATATCAGAATTATGTCATTCACACACATATGAATGGAGCAAGATACAAAACAGTTTCCCAGCCAGGCGTGGTGACACACGCCTTTAATCCTAGCACTTGGGAGGCAGAGGCAGGGAGTTCAAGGCCAGCCTGGTCGACAGAGCGAGCTCCAGGATAGCTGGGGCTACAGGGAAACCCCGTCTCGAAAAAGACAAAACAACAACAAAAACGCAACCAACCAACTAACAAAAAAAACCCAAAATAGTTTCCCTAAAATGAACCTGATTATGCAAAAAGTTTATGTAGGGGTGGGCGGTAACACCCTGATGGGTTGCTTCTGGGTAGCTTGGATACCTTTTTTTTTTTTTTTAAACATTTGCACAGTTGAAAAAATAATTTGCTTGTACATTAGAACACATTACTAGTAGTTTGAAAAATTTCAATTTACACTTTGAAAAAGGAGGCACAGTGAGAAGCCACCAACCCGCCCGTCCTTTTCGTATCAGGTCTTCCCTTTCCAGAGCGCTCACGACCCTGTCCTTCATTCCCCACAGAGCTCAGGACAGCTTAGCCTTTCCCGCCAGCCGCTCCAAATCTTCCACAACAGCCATTCACCCCGGTAGTCCTGGAAACAAACAGCTATAGCGTCAGGCCAACTTCCCAGAATGCTGTGCGCCTTCCTACTTCCGGTGCTGCGGTTCCGGCTCCTTTCCGAAGAGGAATCCTGTGGGTCTACCTGCCAGTCTTGTGTGCCTGTCTTGTGGAGGATCTGTGGACATGTCGGGTTCTTGTGCACGGGGTGACATTGTATTCTTTCTCAGAATTCAGAGTGATGTAAGCTAAGAAAAGGGCTAAGACCGAAAGGGGGTAATTCAAAACTGATCCCAGCCATACCGCGCGAGTTCAAGACCAGTCTGGATTACAGTGTGAGCCCGTCTCAAATCCGAAGAGGGCTGGGGATGTAGCTCTATGGTAGTGCGTGTGCCTAATACATGGGGTGCTCTTGGGTACCCCCCCATCCTAAAATCAAACTACACCATTCCACCAAAATATTCTCCCATCAACAACGTATATAACTTGATTTAGAATTTTGCAATGTAAACATTTTCAGAACATGTATACCATCAATGTATTTTTGTCAATTAAAAAACAAATGTTAGGGCTGGAGAGATGGCCTAGCGGTTAAGAGCGCCGACGGCTCTTACAGAAGACCCGGGTTCGATCCCCAGCACCCACATGGCGGCTGAGAACCGTCTGAAACTCCAATTCCAGGAGAACTCCAGTTCCAGGGGAATCCGTCACCCTCTTCTGACCTCTGCGGCATTGCACGACACGGGTGCACACACCTGCATGCAGACAGTACATTCATACACATACCGAAATAAAAAAAAAAAACAAAACAAAACAGCTAAAAAACCCAAATGTTAAAATGAGTTATGCCGGGCGTGGTGGCGCATGTCTTTAATCCTAGCACTCAGGCAGAGGCAGGCGGATCTTTGTGAGTTCAAGGCCAGCCTGGTCTACAGAGCGAGTTCCAGGACAGCTGGGGCTACAGGGAGACCCTCCTGTCTTGAAAAAGACCAAAAAAAAAAAAATGTAATATTCGTTACTGTAAGAAATTTAGCAATTATGATTTATTTACAACAAACGTTTTGTTGCTTTAGAAAAGTGAGTTTTTGTTTTAGAAAATGAAATCAAAGAGAGAACAACACAAAATTTTCAAGTCTCAGAGACAAATACTATGACTGACCTGACCACTTTGAGGGGAATCTCAAGACCTTTTTATGCATTTACTAAATATAAATTCAAAACAGAATCAAAATCACTTACTGCCCTTCCAAAGGACTGGGGTTCAGTTCCCAGCTTCTATGGTGGCTGATAATTGGTTGTATCTCCAGTTCCAGGAGATCTGATGTCTTCTGGCCTTTAAGGCACCAGGCATGGATGTGGTGCACTTACTACATTCAGGCAAGCGCTCATAAAATTTAACAAACGGGCAGGAGAGATGGCTCAGCAGTTAAGAGCATGGGCTGCTCTTGCAGAGGTCCCAAGTTCGATTCCCAGCACCTATATGGTGGCTGACAACAATCCATAACTCAAGTTCCAGGGGAATATGATGCCCTCCTCTGACTTCCATGGGCATTGCATGACAAGTGTGCACTTACACACATGCAGGCAATACACTCATATATATATATATATANTCTTTTCGAGCCAGGGTCTCCCTGTAGCCCCAGCTGGCCTAGAACTCACTATGTAGACCAGGCTGGCCTTGATCCGCCTGCCTCTGCCTCCCAAGTGCTAGGATTAAAGGTGTACACCACCAAACCTGGTTTCAGATACTTTTCGTACATAAAACGCTGCTGTTCAACTTCAGAAATTTCCCTATTCATCTTTGTTTTCGCAGACACTACCAGCCTCCCTGGCTCATGGTAGTAGGTGCTGGAGAAATGTGTGAGCTGAGCTGAATCATTTATGGAGGAAAGAAAAACACACAGATTAGATAAAACCTGGAAATCTGTCATGAAAGCACCTACAAGTACAAACTGCTTTAAACTTTGGGAGATCAGAAAAGATCAATCTTGAATAAGTTATCTGGTGACGTCTTAACCTGGATCCTGAGTAAAAAGGGCTTCGAGACAGTCGCAGTGTGAGTTGAGGTTTGGAGGAGAAGTAAACAAGGTATGTTTTATTATCAGAGTTATTTGGGTTGTCAAGAAAGTAGAGTCGATGAATGGGTCCAGATGAGCCAGGAAACAAGTAATTGGGTACTAAATTTTGAAGATTTTGTTGTGACCAGCCAGTCTTTAGAATAGTTTTCAAACGCTTCTGGAAAACATGCTTTCAATTTGGCCTTTCAATTTAGCCGGTAGTATGAATGAGACAAATAACCGAGGTCAGCAAACAGGCGAGCCAGAAATGACAACTGTTCTGCCTAAGAAGTCAGGGGCAGGAGGATGGCGGAGATCTTCAGCAGTAGGAAGGACTTCATGGCCAGCATTGGCCAGGAGAGGGACATGTCCGGGAAGGGCTGGACACCCTTAGCATTGTGGTGTCAGTAGGAGGCTGAGAAAGGACGCCTACCGGGACCGCCAGCCACACGAACCCGGCAACAGGAACGTGGAGAAATCTTTGTACTTCGGGAGGTGGGTCCAGAAGCCACGCCCAACAAAGATCCCGCCCCTTCACGCCCCGCCCCGAGCAGCCAGTAGGCCCCGCCCAGCGGCTCTAGCAGGTTCAAGTACCGTGTGGCTAGACTTTCTCCGCCCAGGAGACCTGGGGTTGGGCCCAGCGGAGGAAGCGCCTTCCGCGGCCCCGGGCTGAGCGGGAAGGAGGTTACCTTTTCCCGTCTCTCCCGGGCGGCGGAGCAAGGAAGAAGCGCGAGGTCTGCGGCCGCATGGACGGAGCTCCGGGCGATCGTGGGCCGGGCCCCGCGGCGGGGGAGCCGCTGCTGCAGCGACGCGACTCGGGCCAAGGCTTCCCGGAGCAGCAGAGCTTCTTCTCCAGCCTCTTCGCCCATAACCAGAGCTGCCAGCTCATGCTCCAGAAGACGCTGGAGACCAGTAGGAGCCGCGACCTGGAGGCTTGGGGGTCGGGGTGGTGTCTGGAACCCGCTGGCGAGGAAGGGCCGGGCCCCTCTCTGGCTTGGGCTGGATCGAGTTCAGCCCCAGGTGCTGCGTGCGGGGTGCGCGGGTGCCTGTGCTTCCAGGCTGGGCAGACCCGCGTGGACAGGGCGGAGGTGGGGGCGTGGGCCTCAGTTTCTTCCAAGGCGTGCTGATTCCCTTGCTTGTGAGTGAATGAACAAGTTGTCTGCCCCTTTTGGTCACACTCATTATTTCTTACGTAATTATGCAGCAGCTCAATGTAGGATGAGGGTGAGTAGAGGTTCAAAGAGCCCTGTTAATAAGGCAGACCCACTGCTGGCTGTGCGTCCTTCCTTGGGAGGGATGCTTTGACCTTCTCATGGCAGCAGATGCAGGGAGGAGCCTCGTGTAGAAACTCCTGAACAAGCTTGTGTTCATGCATCTAAGTGTATTTTGCTAGGGAGAAGGTCCTTAGCTGGATTGTATTCTGGACTAGGCCCACGACGTCAAAAAGGTGAACACTGCTGTGGTTAGGCACACAGATACCCACTGAGCAGTTTCTCTCCAGTCTCAGTGACACTGTTCTAGAGTTTTGCTTTTTTTTTGGGGGGGGTCTTTTTGACAGGGCTTCCTTGTAGCCCCAGCTGTCCTAGAATCCGGTATGTACACCAGGATGGCTTTGAACT
>VZQC01003382.1:0-53020 GCA_009823505.1 Rhizomys pruinosus
TATGGTGGAGGAGAGGAGAGGGAGGAGGGTATGTCCTTCCTGGGAGAGGAGAGGGAGGTTATAGTCCTTCATGGGGCTAGGAGAGGGAGGTTATAGTCCTTCATGGGGCTAGGAGAAGGGAGGTTATAGTCCTTCATGGAGAGGAGAGGGAGGTTATAGTCCTTCATGGAGCTAGGAGAGGGAGGTTATAGTCCTTCATGGGGCTAGGAGAGGGAGGTTATAGTCCTTCATGGGGCTAGGAGAGGGAGGTTATAGTCCTTCATGGAGAGGAGAGGGAGGTTATAGTCCTTCATGGGGCTAGGAGAGGGAGGGTATAGTCCTTCATGGAGAGGAGAGGGAGGTTATAGTCCTTCATGGAGAGGAGAGGGAGGTTATAGTCCTTCATGGAGAGGAGAGGGAGGGTATAGTCCTTCAGGAGAGGAGAGGGAGGGTTTTAGTTCCTTCATGGAAAGAGGTGAGGGAGGTTATCGTCCCTTTCATGGGGCTAGGAGGAGAGGGAGTTATAGTCCTTCATGGGGAGGAGAGGGAGGGTATAGTCCTTCATGGAGAGGAGAGGGAGGTTTTAGTCCTTCATGGAGAGGAGAGGGAGGTTATAGTCCTTCATGGGGCTAGGAGAGGGAGGTTATAGTCCTTCATGGAGCTAGGAGAGGGAGGTTATAGTCCTTCATGGAGCTAGGAGAGGGAGGTTATAGTCCTTCATGGGGCTAGGAGAGGGAGGTTATAGTCCTTCATGGGGCTAGGAGAGGGAGGTTATAGTCCTTCATGGGGCTAGGAGAGGGAGGTTATAGTCCTTCATGGAGAGGAGAGGGAGGTTATAGTCCTTCATGGAGAGGAGAGGAGCTTATAGTTCTTCATGGGAGCTAGAGGAGAGGGAGTTTATAGTCCTTCATGGGGCTAGGAGAGGGAGGTTATAGTCCTTCATGGGGCTAGGAGAGGGAGGTTATAGTCCTTCATGGGGCTAGGAGAGGGAGGTTATAGTCCTTCATGGGGCTAGGAGAGGGAGGTTATAGTCCTTCATGGGGCTAGGAGAGGGAGGTTATAGTCCTTCATGGGGCTAGGAGAGGGAGGTTATAGTCCTTCATGGGGCTAGGAGAGGGAGGTTATAGTCCTTCATGGGGCTAGGAGAGGGAGGTTATAGTCCTTCATGGAGCTAGGAGAGGGAGGTTATAGTCCTTCATGGAGCTAGGAGAGGGAGGTTATAGTCCTTCATGGAGCTAGGAGAGGGAGGTTATAGTCCTTCATGGAGAGGAGAGGGAGGTTATAGTCCTTCATGGGGCTAGGAGAGGGAGGTTATAGTCCTTCATGGGGCTAGGAGAGGGAGGTTATAGTCCTTCATGGGGCTAGGAGAGGGAGGTTATAGTCCTTCATGGAGAGGAGAGGGAGGTTATAGTCCTTCATGGGGCTAGGAGAGGGAGGGTATAGTCCTTCATGGAGAGGAGAGGGAGGTTATAGTCCTTCATGGAGCTAGGAGAGGGAGGTTATAGTCCTTCATGGAGGGGGGAAAGGGGGGTGGGAGAGGGCGGTATAGGTCATTCACTGGGAGGAGGAGAGGGAGGTTCTAGTCCTTCATGGAGAGGAGTGGGAGTTATAGTTCTTCATGGGGCTAGGAGAGGGATGTTATAGTCCTTCATGGGGAGAAGAGGGAGGGTTCTAGTCCTTCAGGAGAGGAGAGGGACGGTTTCTAGTCCTTCATGGAGAGGAGCGGGAGGTTTTAGTCCTTCATGGGGCTAGGAGAGGGAGGTTATAGTCCTTCATGGAGCTAGGAGAGGGAGGTTATAGTCCTTCATGGAGCTAGGAGAGGGAGGTTATAGTCCTTCATGGGGCTAGGAGAGGGAGGTTATAGTCCTTCATGGGGCTAGGAGAGGGAGGTCATAGTCCTTCATGGAGAGGAGAGGGAGGTTATAGTCCTTCATGGGGCTAGGAGAGGGAGGTTATAGTCCTCCATGGAGAGGAGAGGGAGCTTATAGTCCTTCATGGAGCTAGGAGAGGGAGGTTACAGTCCTTCATGGAGCTAGGAGCGGGAGGTTATAGTCCTTCATGGAGCTTAGGAGAGAGGGAGTTTATTTATAGTCCTTCATGGGGCTCGGAGAGGGAGGTTATAGTTCCTTCAGGGGCTGGAGCGGGAGGTTATAGTCCTCCATGGAGAGGAGAGGGGGGTTATAGTCCTTCATGGCGCTAGGAGAGGGAGGTTATAGTCCTTCATGGAGCTAGGAGAAGGAGGTTATAATCCTTCATGGGGATAGGAGAGGGCGGTTGGTTGGTTGAGGGTATAGTCCTCCATGGAGAGGAGAGGGAGGTTATCGTTCTTCATGGAGCTAGGAGAGGGAGGGTATAGTCCTTCATGGAGAGGAGAGGGAGGTTATAGTCCTTCATGGGGCTAGGAGAGGGAGGTTATAGTCCTTCATGGGGCTAGGAGAGGGAGGTTATAGTCCTTCATGGGGAGGAGAGGGAGGGTATAGTCCTTCATGGGGCTAGGAGAGGGAGGTTATAGTCCTTCATGGGGCTAGGAGAGGGAGGTTATAGTCCTTCATGGGGCTAGGAGAGGGAGGTTATAGTCCTTCATGGAGCTAGGAGAGGGAGGTTATAGTCCTTCATGGGGCTAGGAGAGGGAGGTTATAGTCCTTCATGGAGCTAGGAGAGGGAGGTTATAGTCCTTCATGGGGCTAGGAGAGGGAGGTTATAGTCCTTCATGGAGCTAGGAGAGGGAGGTTATAGTCCTTCATGGGGCTAGGAGAGGGAGGTTATAGTCCTTCATGGGGCTAGGAGAGGGAGGTTATAGTCCTTCATGGAGAGGAGAGGGATGTTTAGTCTTCATGGAGCTAGGAGAGGGCGGTTTTTTGGTTATTAGTCCTTATGGGCTAAGGAGATGGAGGTTATGTCCTTCATGGGGCTAGGAGAGGGAGGGTATAGTCCTTCATGGAGAGGAGAGGGAGGTTATAGTCCTTCATGGAGAGGAGAGGGAGGTTATAGTCCTTCATGGAGAGGAGAGGGAGGGTATAGTCCTTCATGGAGAGGAGAGGGAGGTTATAGTCCTTCATGGAGCTAGGAGAGGGAGGTTATAGTCCTTCATGGAGAGGAGAGGGAGGGTATAGTCCTTCATGGAGAGGAGAGGGAGGTTTTAGTCCTTCATGGAGAGGAGAGGGAGGTTATAGTCCTTCATGGGGCTAGGAGAGGGAGGTTATAGTCCTTCATGGGGAGGGGAGGGAGGGTATAGTCCTTCATGGAGGTAGGAGAGAGGGATGTTTTAGTCCTTCATGGAGAGGAGAGGGAGGTTATAGTCCTTCATGGGGCTAGGAGAGGGAGGTTTTAGTCCTTCATGGAGCTAGGAGAGGGAGGTTATAGTCCTTCATGGAGCTAGGAGAGGGAGGTTATAGTCCTTCATGGGGCTAGGAGAAGGAGGTTATAGTCCTTCATGGGGCTAGGAGAAGGAGGTTATAATCCTTCATGGAGCTAGGAGAAGGAGGTTATAATCCTTCATGGAGCTAGGAGAAGGAGGTTATAATCCTTCATGGAGCTAGGAGAAGGAGGTTATAATCCTTCATGGAGCTAGGAGAAGGAGGTTATAATCCTTCATGGAGCTAGGAGAAGGAGGTTATAATCCTTCATGGAGCTAGGAGAAGGAGGTTATAATCCTTCATGGAGCTAGGAGAAGGAGGTTATAATCCTTCATGGAGCTAGGAGAAGGAGGTTATAATCCTTCATGGAGCTAGGAGAAGGAGGTTATAATCCTTCATGGAGCTAGGAGAAGGAGGTTATAATCCTTCATGGGGCTAGGAGAGGGATGTTATAGTCCTTCATGGGGCTCGGAGAGGGAGGTTATAGTCCATCATGGGCTAGGAGAGAGTGAGGTTATAGTCCTTCATGGGGTTAGGAGAAGGAGGTTATAGTCCTTCATGGGGCTAGGAGAGGGAGGTTATAGTCCTTCATGGAGCTAGGAGAGGGAGGTTATAGTCCTTCATGGGGCTAGGAGAGGGAGGTTATAGTCCTTCATATAGCTAGGAGAGGGAGGTTATAGCTCCTTCATGGGGCAGGGAGAGGGAGGTATTAGTCATTCATTGGGGTAGGAGAGGGAGGGTGGAGGTTATAGTCCTTCATGGAGAGGAGAGGGAGGTTATAGTCTTTCATGGGGCTAGGAGAGGGTGGTTATAGTCCTTCATGGGGCTAGGAGAAGGAGGTTATAGTCCTTCATGGAGCTAGGAGAGGGAGGTTATAGTCCTTCATGGGGCTAGGAGAGGGAGGTTATAGTCCTTCATGGTGAGAGGAGGAGGAGGTTCTAGGTCCTTCATGGAGAGGAGAGGGGGGTTTAGTCCCTCATGGGGCTAGGAGAGGGAGGTTATAGTCCTTCATGGGGAGGAGAGGGAGGGTATAGTCCTTCATGGAGAGGAGAGGGAGGTTTTAGTCCTTCATGGGGCTAGGAGAGGGAGGTTATAGTCCTTCATGGGGCTAGGAGAGGGAGGTTATAGTCCTTCATGGGGCTAGGAGAGGGAGGTTATAGTCCTTCATGGGGCTAGGAGAGGGAGGTTATAGTCCTTCATGGAGAGGAGAGGGAGGTTATAGTCCTTCATGGGGCTAGGAGAGGGAGGTTATAGTCCTTCATGGAGAGGAGAGGGAGGTTATAGTCCTTCATGGGGAGGAGAGGGAGGTTATAGTCCTTCATGGGGCTAGGAGAGGGAGGTTATAGTCCTCCATGGAGAGGAGAGGGAGGTTATAGTCCTTCATGGAGAGGAGAGGGAGGGTGGTTACATTCTTCATGCAGCTAGGTAGGAGAGGGAGGTTATAGTCCTTCATGGGGCTAGGAGAGGGAGGTTATAGTCCTTCATGGAGCTAGGAGAGGGAGGTTATAGTCCTTCATGGGGCTAGGAGAGGGAGGTTATAGTCCTCCATGGAGAGGAGAGGGAGGTTATAGTCCTTCATGGCGCTAGGAGAGGGAGGTTATAGTCCTTCATGGAGCTAGGAGAGGGAGGTTATAATCCTTCATGGAGCTAGGAGAGGGAGGTTATAGTCCTTCATGGGGCTAGGAGAGGGAGGTTATAGTCCTCCATGGAGAGGAGAGGGAGGTTATAGTCCTTCATGGAGCTAGGAGAGGGAGGTTATAGTCCTTCATGGAGAGGAGAGGGAGGTTATAGTTCTTCATGGGGTTAGGAAGAGGGAGGTTTATAGTCCTTCATGGGAGGAGAGGGATGTTATAGTCCTTCATGGAGCTAGGAGAGGGAGGTTATCGTCCTTCATGGGGCTAGGAGAAGGAGGTACTAGTCCTTCATGGGGCTAGGAGTGGGAGGGTATAGTCCTTCATGGAGAGGAGAGAGTGAGAGGGAGGTTATAGTCCTTCATGGGGCTAGGAGAGGGAGGGTTTAGTCCTTCATGGAGAGGCGAGGGCGGGTTATCGTCCTTCATGGGGCTAGGAGAGGAAGGTTATAGTCCTTCATGGGGCTAGGAGAGGAAGGTTATAGTCCTTCGTGGAGAGGAGAGGGAGGTTATACTCCTTCATGGAGCTAGGAGAAGGAGGTTATAATCCTTCATGGAGCTAGGAGAAGGAGGTTATAATCCTTCATGGAGCTAGGAGAAGGAGGTTATAATCCTTCATGGGGCTAGGAGAGGGAGGTTATAGTCCTTCATGGAGAGGAGAGGGAGGTTATAGTCCTCCATGGAGAGGAGAGTGAGGGTATAGTCCTTCATGGAGAGGAGAGGGAGGTTATAGTCCTCCATGGAGAGGAGAGGGAGGTTATAGTCCTTCATGGAGAGGAGCGGAGGTTATCGTCCTTCATGGAGAGGAGAGGGAGGTTATAGGTCTCCTTCATGGAGAGGAGAGGGGGGTTTTAGTCCTTCATGGAGAGGAGAGAAGAGGTTATAGCCTCATGGGGCTAGGAGAGGGAGGTTATAGTCCTTCATGGGGCTAGGAGAGGGAGGTTATAGTCCTTCATGGCGAGGAGAGGGAGGTTATAGTCCTTCATGGAGAGGAGAGGGAGGTTATAGTCCTTCCATGGGGCTAGGCGAGGGAGGTTATAGTCCTTCATGGAGCTAGGAGAGGGAAGTTATTATTTAGTCCTTCATGGAGGCTAGGAGAGGGAGTTTATCCGTTCCTTCATGGGGCTAGGAGAGGGAGGTTCTAGTCCTTCATGGGGATAGGAGGGGGGGTATAGTCCTTCATGGGGCTAGGAGTGGGAGGTTATAGTCCTTCATATAGCTAGGAGAGGGAGGTTATAGTCCTTCATGGGGCTAGGAGAGGGAGGTTATAGTCCTCCATGGAGAGGAGAGGGAGGTTATAGTCCTTCATGGAGCTAGGAGAGGGAGGTTACAGTCCTTCATGGAGCTAGGAGAAGGAGGTTATAATCCTTCATGGAGCTAGGAGAGGGAGGTTATAGTCCTTCATGGGGCTAGGAGAGGGAGGTTATAGTCCTTCATGGGGCTAGGAGAGGGAGGTTATAGTCCTTCATGGGGCTAGGAGAGGGAGGTTATAGTCCTTCATGGGGCTAGGAGAGGGAGGTTATAGTCCTTCATGGAGCTAGGAGAGGGAGGTTATAGTCCTTCATGGAGCTAGGAGAGGGAGGTTATAGTCCTTCATGGGGCTAGGAGAGGGAGGTTATAGTCCTTCATGGAGAGGCGAGGGGGTTATAGTCCCTCATGGCGCTAGCGAGAGGGAAGGTTTTAGGTCCTTCATATAGCTAGGAGAGGGAGGTTATAGTCCTTCATGGGGCTAGGAGAGGGAGGTTATAGTCCTTCATGGGGCTAGGAGAGGGAGGTTATAGTCCTTCATGGAGAGGAGAGGGAGGTTATAGTCCTTCATGGGGCTAGGAGAGGGAGGTTATAGTCCTTCATGGAGCTAGGAGAGGGAGGTTATAGTCCTCCATGGAGAGGAGAGGGAGGGTATAGTCCTTCATGGAGAGGAGAGGGAGGTTTTAGTCCTTCATGGAGAGGAGAGGGAGGTTATAGTCCTTCATGGGGCTAGGAGAGGGAGGTTATAGTCCTTCATGGGGAGGAGAGGGAGGGTATAGTCCTTCATGGAGAGGAGAGGGAGGTTTTAGTCCTTCATGGAGAGGAGAGGGAGGTTTTAGTCCTTCATGGAGAGGAGAGGGATGTTTTAGTCCTTCATGGAGAGGAGAGGGGGGTTTTAGTCCTTCATGGAGCTAGGAGCGGGAGGTTATAGTCCTTCATGAAGCTAGGAGAGGGAGGTTATTCTTAGTCCTTCATGGGGCTCGGAGAGGGAGGTTATAGTCCATCATGGGTCTAGGAGAGGAGGTCATTTTTTTTTTAGTCCTTCATGGAGAGGAGAGGGATGTTTTAGTCCTTCATGGAGAGGAGAGGGGGGTTTTAGTCCTTCATGGGGCTAGGAGAGGGAGGTTATAGTCCTTCATGGGGCTAGGAGAGGGAGGTTATAGTCCTTCATGGGGCTAGGAGAGGGAGGTTATAGTCCTTCATGGGGCTAGGAGAGGGAGGTTATAGTCCTTCATGGAGCTAGGAGAGGGAGGTTATAGTCCTTCATGGGGCTAGGAGAGGGAGGGTATAGTCCTTCATGGAGCTAGGAGAGGGAGGTTATAGTCCTTCATGGGGTAGGAGAGGGAGTTATCGTCCTTCATGGGGCTAGGAGAGGGAGGTTATAGTCCTTCATGGAGCTAGGAGAGGGAGGTTATAGTCCTTCATGGGGAGGAGAGGAGGGAGGGAGGTTATCGTCCTGCATGGGGCTAGGAGAGGGAGGTTATAATCCTTCATGGAGCTAGGAGAAGGAGGTTATAATCCTTCATGGAGCTAGGAGAAGGAGGTTATAGTCCTTCATGGAGAGGAGAGGGAGGTTATAGTCCTTCATGGGGCTAGGAGAGGGAGGTTATAGTCCTTCATGGAGAGGAGAGGGGGGTTATAGTCCTTCATGGGGCTAGGAGAGGGAGGTTATAGTCCTTCATGGAGCTAGGAGAGGGAGGTTATAGTCCTTCATGGGGCGGAGAGGGAGGGTATAGTCCTTCATGGAGAGGAGAGGGAGGTTATAGTCCTTCATGGGGCTAGGAGAGGGAGGTTATAGTCCTTCATGGGGCTAGGAGAGGGAGGGTATAGTCCTTCATGGGGCTAGGAGAGGAGGGAGTTTATAGTCCTTCATGGAGCTAGGAGAGGGAGGTTATAGTCCTTCATGGAGCTAGGAGAGGGAGGTTATAGTCCTTCATGGGGCTAGGAGAGGGAGGTTATAGTCCTTCATGGGGCTAGGAGAGGGAGGTTATAGTCCTTCATGGGGCTAGGAGAGGGAGGTTATAGTCCTTCATGGGGCTAGGAGAGGGAGGGTTATAGTCCTTCATGGAGAGGAGAGGGAGGTTATAGTCCTTCATGGAGAGGAGAGGGAGGTTATAGTCCTTCATGGGGCTAGGAGAGGGAGGTCATAGTCCTTCATGGGGAGGAGAGGGAGACACGTGCTCATGTTTCTCCCAGTCAGGAAGCAGGGAGGTTTCCTGACTGAGCTGGCCCCCTGTTCCCGTTCTCCTTTGTGTTCACTGCAGGCCACCCAGCTCATAAAATGGTGTCCTCCACATTTAGAGTGGGTTTTTTTCCTAAGTCAATTAACTTGATCTACAAAGTTCTTCAAAGCCATGCCCAGAGGTTTGTGTCTGAGGTGGTTCTATCCTGTATAGGTTGACAATCAATATTTACTATCACCTTTTGGGATGTCTATTAGATGTTGTAATAAAATCATGTTCCACAAAAACTAGTTTGATTTGGTTCTATAGATAGTATGTAAGCCAGATCACACCAATTTCTTAATTATTTACCATTTGATTCCTGCCATTTTGAAAGTATTGACTAGGAGAATACAGAGGATAAGTGCATCACATCATGAACTGTGCATACTCCTGAGTGGCAGCTACTGAAATCACATCCACCCCACACAGTAATTTAGTGATCACAGCTCCTAGCACTGGAGATATGGATTTGAAGTAACTCCGGCAGTGAAAGATCCTCAAGGAGGTGACAATCACTGACCCCCAAACAGATACATTATTATACAATGTGGCAAAAACGGTGGCTATGACACAGAGAGGAAGAATGGAAGGGGGTATGTGTGGCTTTATTTGGGGTTCAAGAAAGGTATCTTAGATGTGATGGTTTCACGGCACTTAAAATACGTGGAAACTCCCACACATTGTTGCCCTCCATAAAACTGAGAGGGTTATCGAAAAGGCATGTTAATGAGGGGGACTGGCTACCAAAATTTAGAAGGAAAAAAAGGCTTGTATACTAAATCCGTGCTCGGCTTCCTGGTAGAAAACTCCACGTACTAAGCAGCAGTGAGGTGGTTGAAAGGCGTCAGCAGTGTGATCTTCACTGACTCCCTGGAAACAGGCAGCTGGTGTCAAGGAAATGGTGGCCTCCTATTGTTTCCTAGGTTTCCCTCAACACTATCAGTGTTCTTGTGTAGAGCCGGATTTCTAACATTTCCTTTCCTGTCTGGAGTGAAAATTGTTGTCCATACTAACTGTCCTGTGGGATCCAGCAATGTAGTTTCTAAACACCAAATGCCAGTTTGAGTTTCAAATTATTGTCTTATAGCAGTTTACAAACCCAAAACAACCACTTTAATAAAAAATGATCGCCCCTGAGGACCAGATCCTCAACTGACCTTGAGAAAAAAAAAAAAAAACCTGGGTTAATCTGGGCTAACGTTGTGGGCCTTAAAGCATCCAAAAGGGAAGTAAACAGAATAAATCAGTAAGCACCAGAGGAAACTGTACTGCAGAACATAGAACCTTGATATTTCTGTAAGAGACAAAAAGAAAAAAGAGAGAGCCACTGTTTGTTTGCCTGTCTTCTGGCAAGTGCATCTCTCTAGTGGCTGTGCCACTGCTTTTGGCACTCACTAGACATGAGACACAGCTTTTCAACCTTTCCATATATGATTGAGGACTTCCAAGTATGCCTCCAACCTTCCAAGGCCGAGTGGGGACTACTGGAATACCCAGCTTGTGGACCGAACAGCTAAGGGGGATGTACAGCCTCGTCAGAATATGGACTGCCATTGTTGATCACCTCAGCTGTACTACTGGAGGCAGTGCGGGGGATCAGAGACAGGATCGTGCTTACTGGATTCATATGGGGGACATGGGAGGGAAAGATTCCAATGTGGAGCAAAAGGTGGGGCCAGGTTTTGATTAGTGTGTTCGGGAGTGCCAAGGGAGGAACCTTCGGCACTGCCTATAAAAAAACACTGACATCATTTTAGGAAAAAAAGTCCTCCGTTCAAGTTATCTGTGATGTAGTATGTATGTATATATTTATGTATATATATATATATATATATATATAAAACTGTATATATATATGTATATATACTGTAGCAATATAAGAACTGAAAAAATACTCTGGAAAGACTCAGAAAAAAGATGCAGGACATGTATGGCAGAGTGCAGGGACTTGGGTGGGGTGGGGGGGCATGGAAAAGGAAGCGAGTCTAGATTTGATTGAGAAATGATGTATGACTTATGGAAAAAGTTTAATAACAATAAAAAAGAACTTTAAAATTGCTACCCAACTGCCTCAACTCAGTGAGCTTAAGCTTTCATCAGGCAGTCAACCACTGGGAGGAGAGGCTGTGTATCTTTCACAGAAGGATCAGCCAGTGATCCTCAAAGGTATTTCCTATTGGGAGACAGCACTATTACCCTGAATTCATGTACTGAGTTATTCATTAAATAAGTGAATTCAGTCAACTTTGTTATACTATTATTCCAAACACTGGAAAAGATCATAATGAATAAATAATAGTAGTAATAATTTATTCTTATTATTATAGTTTGGGACTTTAATGTCCTCACAAAGCCCAGGGGTTAGGTAAGTCATGGTTGTTAGCATGCAGCACTATTAAGAGGTTGTGGAAATGTTAGAGGCGATGAGTAGTTAGGAAGTTAGGGCCATGGAGGGGAATACCTTCGAAGTGAACATTAGGACCCTAGTCCTTCCTGTCTCTATCTGCTTCCTGACCTTTAAGAGGTGAGCAGCCTCTTCCATCACTTAT
Source organism: Rhizomys pruinosus (assembly GCA_009823505.1). Classification (NCBI taxonomy): domain Eukaryota; kingdom Metazoa; phylum Chordata; class Mammalia; order Rodentia; family Spalacidae; genus Rhizomys; species Rhizomys pruinosus. Next base: position 10,988 of record VZQC01003382.1, read on the forward strand.
GCTTCTGTCATGATATTCCATACCACACAGGGCCAGAGAAATAGAGCTATGTGACTGTATAGCCATATACACAAGTGGACTGAAATCTCTGAAACCGGGAGCCAAAGTAAAACTTTTCTTCTTTTAAACTGATTACCTTAGGTATTTTGTCAGAGTAACAGAAAACTTACTACTATAAATACTTTGACAATAACTAGACTCTAGAGCTGGTTCTGCTAATTGCTTCTTTGTAGCTTTTCCTGATACCATGGGAACTAGCCTAAGTCTTACCCTGGAGCGTTATGAAATAGATCAGTGTTCAGCTCCATACCTGAAAATACACCTGTGCCATTTCCCTTACCAAATTATGCCCCCACATGCCCTGCAGACCCTGCCAGAGTTCTTCAGTATCATCAAAGAATTCATGAATATATTCTAAGGTGCAACTTAGAAATGCCCCAAGTAAGAACATAAAAATTCTTCCATTATTAAATTTCCTAAAAAAAATGTTTATTGAAGTTACTGTTAATTTTGAAAAGTATTAAATTCCAACTTCTATTGCTCTTGTGCATTGTTCATAGAAATTGGAATCTAAAAATGTTCTCATTTCTTCAACTGCTCAAATTATTATTTGGGTGAAATACAGGACATGGCAGTAGTTGCAGTTGGAGGCTGTTTTCTTGCTAAATTATCTACCTAACTCTTCAATATCTAAAGTAAACTATAATATTGTTAAAGAGTTCAAAGTTGAGAAAACACAGAATTTTTCTTAGCATTTCCCTTCATCTATGAGAAGCAGAGTGTAGTTCAGGCTCTATGTGCACAGCAGCTATGTCAGGAAACACAGGACTCCAGAGGATACAGCTGTGTGATTGTTCAGGGCACCATGAATCTCCTAGTCCATATGCAATCCCTACCCCAGTGTTCTACAAGGCACCACCTGCACACACTGCAGAACAGCCCTGAAAACCCACAGTGGAGGTTTGCTGTTCCAGAGTATAAAGGAGCAAAAGGTGAGAACTTGAGGGTGATCATCTAGGAGCCTAGGGCCTGTCACTGAGCAGAGCTACCTGAGGGTTGATCATGTAGGAGCCTAGGGCCTGTCACTGAGCAGAGCTACCTGAGGGTTGATCATGTAGGAGCCTAGGGCCTGTCACTGAGCAGAGCTACCTGAGGGTTGATCATGTAGGAGCCTAGGGCCTGTCGCCTGAGCAGAGCTACCTGAGTATTGATCATGTAGGAGCCTAGGGCCTGTCAATGAGCAGGTACCACCTGAGGGTTGAGTCACGTAGGAGCCGTAGGGCCTTCACTGAAGCAGAGCTACCTGAGAGGGTGATCATGTAGGAGCATAGGACCTCTGCACTGTGCGGAGCTACCTGAGGGTTGATCATGTAGGAGCCTAGGGCCTGTCACTGAGCAGAGCTACCTGAGGGTTGATCATGTAGGAGCCTAGGGCCTGTCACCTGTGCAGAGCTACCTGAGGGTTGATCATGTAGGAGCCTAGGGCCTGTCACTGAGCAGAGCTACCTGAGGGTTGATCATGTAGGAGCCTAGGGCCTGTCACCTGTGCAGAGCTACCTGAGGGTTGATCATGTAGGAGCCTAGGGCCTGTCACTGAGCAGAGCTACCTGAGGGTTGATCATGTAGGAGCCTAGGGCCTGTCGCCTGAGCAGAGCTACCTGAGTGTTGATCATGTAGGAGCCTAGGCCCTGTAACTGAGAGAGCTAAACCTGAGGGTTGATCCTGTAAGGAGCCTGCCTGTCACCATGTGCAGAGCTTAACTGAGGTTATCACGTGACCTGGGCCTGTCCTGTGCAGAGCACCTAGTTTTGATCATGAGGACCTAGGGCCTGTCCCACTGAGCATGCTACTGAGGTTGATCATGTAGGAGCCTAGGGCCTGTCACCTGTGCAGAGCTACCTGAGGGTTGATCATGTATGAGCCTAGGGCCTGTCACTGAGCAGAGCTTCCTGAGGGTTGATCATGTAGGGGCCTAGGGCCTGTCACTGAGGAGAGCTACCTGAGGGTTGATGACGTAGGAGCCTAGGGCCTGTCACCTGTGCAGAGCTACCTGAGTATTGATCACGTAGGAGCCTAGGGCCTGTCACCTGTGCAGAGCTACCTGAGGGTTGATCATGTAGGAGCCTAGGGCCTGTCACTGAGGAGAGCTACCTGAGGGTTGATCATGTAGGAGCCTAGGGCCTGTCACCTAAGCAGAGCTACCTGAGGGTTGATCATGTAGGAGCCTAGGGCCTGTCGCCTGAGCAGAGCTACCTGAGGGTTGATCATGTAGGGGCCTAGGGCCTGTCACTGAGCAGAGCTACCTGAGGGTTGATCATGTAGGAGCCTAGGGCCTGTCACCTGAGCAGAGCTACCTGAGGGTTGATCACGTAGGAGCCTAGGGCCTGTCACCTGTGCAGAGCTACCTGAGGGTTGATCACGTAGGAGCCTAGGGCCTGTCACCTGTGCAGAGCTACCTGAGTGTTGATCATGTAGGAGCCTAGGGCCTGTCACTGAGCAGAGCTACCTGAGGGTTGATCATGTAGGAGCCTAGGGCCTGTCACCTGTGCAGAGCTACCTGAGGGTTGATCATGTAGGAGCCTAGGGCCTGTCACTGAGCAGAGCTACCTGAGGGTTGATCACGTAGGAGCCTAGGGCCGGTCACTGAGCAGAGCTACCTGAGGGTTGATCATGTAGGAGCCGAGGGCCTGTCACCTGTGCAGAGCTACCTGAGTATTGATTATGTAGGAGCCTAGGGCCTGTCACTGAGCAGGGCTACCTGAGGGTTGATCATGTAGGAGCCGAGGGCCTGTCACTGAGCAGAGCTACCCGAGGGTTGATCACGTAGGAGCCTAGGGCCTGTCACCTGAGCAGAGCTACCTGAGTATTGATCATGTAGGAGCCTAGGGCCTGTCACTGAGCAGAGCTACCTGAGGGTTGATCATGTAGGAGCCTAGGGCCTGTCACTGAGCAGAGCTTCCTGAGGGTTGATCATGTAGGGGCCTAGGGCCTGTCACTGAGGAGAGCTACCTGAGGGTTGATCATGTAGGAGCCTAGGGCCTGTCGCCTGTGCAGAGCTACCTGAGTATTGATTATGTAGGAGCCTAGGGCCTGTCGCCTGTGCAGAGCTACCTGAGTATTGATTATGTAGGAGCCTAGGGCCTGTCGCCTGTGCAGAGCTACCTGAGTATTGATTATGTAGGAGCCTAGGGCCTGTCGCCTGTGCAGAGCTACCTGAGTATTGATTATGTAGGAGCCTAGGGCCTGTCGCCTGTGCAGAGCTACCTGAGTATTGATCATGTAGGAGCCTAGGGCCTGTCGCCTGAGCAGAGCTACCTGAGGGTTGATCATGTAGGAGCCTAGGGCCTGTCACCTGTGCAGAGCTACCTGAGGGTTGATCACGTAGGAGCCTAGGGCCTGTCACCTGTGCAGAGCTACCTGAGGGTTGATCACGTAGGAGCCTAGGGCCTGTCACCTGTGCAGAGCTACCTGAGGGTTGATCACGTAGGAGCCTAGGGCCTGTCACCTGTGCAGAGCTACCTGAGTATTGATCATGTAGGAGCCTAGGGCCTGTCACTGAGCAGAGCTACCTGAGGGTTGATCATGTAGGAGCCTAGGGCCTGTCACCTGAGCAGAGCTACCTGAGGGTTGATCATGTAGGAGCCTAGGGCCTGTCACCTGTGCAGAGCTACCTGAGGGTTGATCACGTAGGAGCCTAGGGCCTGTCACCTGAGCAGAGCTACCTGAGGGTTGATCATGTAGGAGCCTAGGGCCTGTCGCCTGTGCAGAGCTACCTGAGTATTGATTATGTAGGAGCCTAGGGCCTGTCGCCTGTGCAGAGCTACCTGAGTATTGATTATGTAGGAGCCTAGGGCCTGTCGCCTGTGCAGAGCTACCTGAGTATTGATTATGTAGGAGCCTAGGGCCTGTCGCCTGTGCAGAGCTACCTGAGTGTTGATCATGTAGGAGCCTAGGGCATGTCACCTGTGCAGAGCTACCTGGGGGTTGATCATGTAGGAGCCTAGGGCCTGTCGCCTAGGCAGAGCTACCTGAGTATTGAATCATGTAGGAGTCTAGGGCCTGTCACTGAGCAGAGCTACCCGAGGGTTGATCATGTAGGAGCCTAGGGCCTGTCACCTGTGCAGAGCTACCCGAGGGTTGATCACGTAGGAGCCTAGGGCCTGACACCTGTGCAGAGGCTAACCTGAATATATGATCTGGGATGGTAGGGGGGGGGTAGGGGGGGGGGGTAGGAGGCAGGGGGGGGGGGGGGGAGGGGAGGGGGGGGGGGGGGGGGGGGGGGGAGGGGGGGAGGGGTAGGGGGGGTGTGGGGGGGGGGGGGGGGGGTGGGGGGGTGAAGCCTATGGAGGGGGAGGGGGGGGGGGGGGAGGGGGGGGGGGGGGGGGGGATAGGTAGGGGAGGGGGGGGGGGGGGGGGGGAGGGGGGGGGGGGGGGGGGGGGAGGGGAGGGGGGGTAGGGGGGGGGTGATGTGGGGGGGTAGGAAGGGGGAATGGGTAGGAGAGGGGGCTAGGAGTGGGGTGTTGGGGAGTGTGGGGTCTTGAGTGGGGCCGGGATGGGGAGGCGGGGGGTTGGGGGTAGGGGGGGGTGTGGCTAGGGGGGGGGAGGGGGGGGGTAGGCTGGGGTGGGGTGGGGGAACCTGTCACGCGCCCGCGCTACCCTGAGGGTTAATACATGTAGGACCTAGGGGCTGTCACCTGTGCAGGGCTACCTGAGGGTTGATCACGTAGGAGCGTAGGGCCTGTCACCTGTGCAAAGCTACCTGAGGGTTGATCATATAGGAGCCTAGGGCCTGTCACCTGAGCAGAGCTACCTGAGGGTTGATCACGTATGAGCCTAGGGCCTGTCACTGGGCAGAGCTACCTGAGGGTTGATCAAGTAGGAGCCTAGGCCTGTCACCTGTACAGAGCTACCTGAGGGTTGATCATGTATGAGCCTAGGGCCTGTCACCTGAGCAGAGCTACCTGAGGGTTGATCACGTAGGAGCCTAGGGCCTGACACCTGTGCAGAGCTACCTGAGGATTGATCACGTAGGAGCCTAGGGCCTGTCACCTGTGCAGAGCAGACCTGAGTATGATTATGTAGGACCTAGGGCCTGTCAACTGAGCAGACTACCTGAGGGTTGATCAGGTAGGAGCCTAGGGCCTGTCACCTGTGCAGAGCTACCCGAGGGTTGATCATGTAGGAGCCTAGGGCCTGTCACCTGTGCAGAGCTACCTGAGGGTTGATCACGTAGGAGCCTAGGGCCTGTCGCCTGAGCAGAGCTACATGAGTATTGAGCATGTAGGAGCCTAGGGCCTGTCACTGAGCAGAGCTACCTGAGGGTTGATCATGTAGGAGCGTAGGGCCTGTCACTGAGCAGAGCTACCTGAGGGTTGATCATGTATGAGCCTAGGGCCTGTCACTGAGCAGAGCTTCCTGAGGGTTGATCATGTAGGAGCCTAGGGCCTGTCACTGAGCAGAGCTACCTGAGGGTTGATCATGTAGGAGCCTAGGGCCTGTCACTGTGCAGAGCTACCTGAGGGTTGATCATGTAGGAGCCTAGGGCCTGTCACCTGAGCAGAGCTACCTGAGGGTTGATCATGTAGGAGCCTAGGGCCTGTCACTGAGCAGAGGTACCTGAGGGTTGATCACGTAGGAGCCTAGGGCCTGTCACCTGTGCAGAGCTACCTGAGGGTTGATCATGTAGGAGCCTAGGGCCTGTCACCTGTGCAGAGCTACCTGAGGGTTGATCATGTAGGAGCCTAGGGCCTGTCACCTAAGCAGAGCTACCTGAGGGTTGATCATGTATGAGCCTAGGGCCTGTCACCTGAGCAGAGCTACCTGAGGGTTGATCACGTAGGAGCCTAGGGCCTGTCACCTGTGCAGAGCTACCTGAGGGTTGATCACGTAGGAGCCTAGGGCCTGTCACCTGTGCAGAGCTACCTGAGTATTGATCACGTAGGAGCCTAGGGCCTGTCGCCTGTGCAGAGCTACCTGAGGGTTGATCATGTAGGAGCCTAGGTAGGGCCTGTCACTGAGCAGAGCTACCTGAGGGTTGATCATGTAGGAGCCTAGGGCCTGTCACCTGTGCAGAGCTACCTGAGTATTGATCATGTAGGAGCCTAGGGCCTGTCACCTGTGCAGAGCTACCTGAGTATTGATCATGTATGAGCCTAGGGCCTGTCACCTGTGCAGAGCTACCTGAGGGTTGATCATATATGAGCCTAGGGCCTGTCACCTGAGCAGAGCTACCTGAGGGTTGATCATGTATGAGCCTAGGGCCTGTCACCTGTGCAGAGCTACCTGAGGGTTGATCATATAGGAGCCTAGGGCCTGTCACCTGAGCAGAGCTACCTGAGGGTTGATCACGTAGGAGCCTAGGGCCTGTCACCTGTGCAGAGCTACCTGAGTATTGATCATGTAGGAGCCTAGGGCCTGTCACTGAGCAGAGCTACCTGAGGGTTGATCATGTAGGAGCCTAGGGCCTGTCACCTGTGCAGAGCTACCCGAGGGTTGATCATGTATGAGCCTAGGGCCTGTCACCTGTGCAGAGCTACCTGAGGGTTGATCATGTAGGAGCCTAGGGCCTGTCACTGAGCAGAGCTACCTGAGGGTTGATCACATAGGAGCCTAGGGCCTGTCACCTAAGCAGAGCTACCTGAGGGTTGAACATGTAGGAGCCTAGGGCCTGTCACTGAGCAGAGCTACCTGAGGGTTGATCATGTAGGAGCCTAGGGCCTGTCGCCTGAGCAGAGCTACCTGAGGGTTGATCATGTAGGAGCCTAGGGCCTGTCACCTGTGCAGAGCTACCTGAGGGTTGATCACGTAGGAGCCTAGGGCCTGTCGCCTGAGCAGAGCTACCTGAGTATTGATCATGTAGGAGCCTAGGGCCTGTCACTGAGCAGAGCTACCTGAGGGTTGATCATGTAGGAGCCTAGGGCCTGTCACCTGTGCAGAGCTACCTGAGGGTTGATCATGTATGAGCCTAGGGCCTGTCACTGAGCAGAGCTTCCTGAGGGTTGATCATGTAGGAGCCTAGGGCCTGTCACCTGTGCAGGGCTACCTGAGGGTTGATCACGTAGGAGCGTAGGGCCTGTCACCTGTGCAGGGCTACCTGAGGGTTGATCATGTACGAGCCTAGGGCCTGTCACCTAAGCAGAGCTACCTGAGGGTTGATCATGTAGGAGCCTAGGGCCTGTCACCTGAGCAGAGCTACCTGAGGGTTGATCATGTAGGAGCCTAGGGCCTGTCACCTGTGCAGAGCTACCTGAGGGTTGATCATGTAGGAGCCTAGGGCCTGTCACCTGTGCAGAGCTACCTGAGGGTTGATCATGTAGGAGCCTAGGGCCTGTCACCTAAGCAGAGCTACCTGAGGGTTGATCATGTAGGAGCCTAGGGCCTGTCACCTGAGCAGAGCTACCTGAGGGTTGATCACGTAGGAGCGTAGGGCCTGTCACCTGTGCAGAGCTACCTGAGGGTTGATCACGTAGGAGCCTAGGGCCTGTCACCTGTGCAGAGCTACCTGAGTATTGATCATGTAGGAGCCTAGGGCCTGTCACTGAGCAGAGCTACCTGAGGGTTGATCATGTAGGAGCCTAGGGCATGTCACCTGTGCAGAGCTACCTGAGTATTGATCATGTAGGAGCCTAGGGCCTGTCGCCTGTGCAGAGCTACCTGAGTATTGATTATGTAGGAGCCTAGGGCCTGTCGCCTGTGCAGAGCTACCTGAGTATTGATCATGTAGGAGCCTAGGGCATGTCACCTGTGCAGAGCTACCTGGGGGTTGATCATGTATGAGCCTAGGGCCTGTCACTGGGCAGAGCTACCTGAGGGTTGATTATGTAGGAGCCTAGGGCCTGTCACCTGTGCAGAGCTACCTGAGGGTTGATCATGTATGAGCCTAGGGCCTGTCACCTGTGCAGAGCTACCTGAGGGTTGATCATGTATGAGCCTAGGGCCTGTCACCTGAGCAGAGCTACCTGAGGGTTGATCACGTAGGAGCGTAGGGCCTGTCACCTGTGCAGAGCTACCTGAGGGTTATATATAGGACCTAAGGGCCTGTCACCTGAGCAAGCGACCTGAGGGTTGGAGCATGTAGGAGTCCTAGGCCTGTCCCCTGTGCAAGCTACCTGAGGGTTGATCATATAGGAGCCTAGGGCCTGTCACCTGAGCAGAGCTAANTCCTCTGTGACCTCTGACACTCTGTAGTTCTGTTATAAACTCAATATTTAGAGCTATACAAACACAGGGACTTACTCTTAAAATAGAGTGAGATCACTGAAATGGAAATAAAAACAACTTGTTTTCTAGTAAGATTTTTGAGGGAAATCCGAATCCCTGCTATTTCCTGAGGTGTTCATAGAAGGCTACAAGAGATGGAAATGGTTCCGGGTGCTGGAGACACCTCCATGAATCTCCCCATGTCTCGCCACCTGTGGGCCTTACCCTCTTGCTGAAAAGGAACCAGAAGAAGCAAATAAACATGCATAGGACACATATTAATTGCAATAAAAGAGAACATAATGCTACTGGAAGAAGGCTGCAGTGAGCAGGGACAGCCTCTCTGAGGAGGTGACATTAGAATTGAGATTTAATGACAAGGAGTCAATGGCCTTTCAGGAGTCCATGAAAGACCATCGCCCCAAGCAAGGAGACTGTAGGCAGAAATCCTCCCAGCAGAGGGTGCAGGAGGCAGGGGTGGAAGGGGTCTGAGAGGAGGCAAAGGCTCATCCCCACCACCTTGCAGGTCCCAGTAAAGAGTTGGGATTCTACATTAGGTACAGGGTGAATCCATTTGAGCTTTTTAAGAAGAGCGACAACATAATCTAGGTTGACAGGCACTCGGGTAGCATGGTGGAGAATTCCATGGACACTCTGTGGAACTGATCTGTGAATGCAAGGTTATGAAGTCAAAGTGGTGAGGATACATTTGGAAGGTAGAATTGTAGGAAGCTTTCTTTTTATACCGATCAGGGACCACACCACCCTGCTAAGGGGGATGGAGACACAGCGCCTGCTTTGCAGACACTGTGGGGAGCTGGCTTCTTGGCACAGAGACCAGCCAGCTACTTCCCGTAGCCCAGCCTAAGTGGTAATTCCAACTTAGGCTCTCAGCCTGGACCCACGAGACACATGTTCCACTCTTGGCCATGACTTCTTACCTGCCCAGAGCCTGGACAGGAATTTCAGGCTGATGGCTGATCACCTCCCTTCAGCCAATACCCACTCACAACACCAGCTACCCAGATTGGTGGTCTGCAAAGGAATCTCTTTCCAACCCACTGGCCACCCGAACGAAATGCAGGCCTATCTTAGCCTGTATGTGAGCAATAATTAATAAAAAATAATGGCCGGGAATTCCGTGATGATGTTACTATGAAATTCAGACTTACTCCTTGCCACAGTTTGTTTTTATAAACCAAATGACATCAGTTCCCAGGACTAATCATAAGTCTCCCAACTCCAGCCACTGCACACCTTGCCCCACCCAGCATCAAGCACCTAGGCCATGCAATTCAAGCTGGATTTTCCACATAGAATGGCTTGGGGTGGGTTAACAGAGAGTGGGAGGAGTCATGGATAACTGAAGTTTTAGCTTGAGCCATTGATTGAGATAAAGAAGACTTGAAGTGAACAGCCTGGGGAAGGGTAGTGCTGTGCTGTGAATGCGTTCCTCAAGTTCAAGTGTTAGAAATGTATGGGCTGGAGAGATGGCCTAGTGGTTAAGAGCGCCGACGCTCTTGCAGAGGACCCAGGTTCGATCCCCAGCACCCACATGGCGGCCGAGAACCATCTGAAACTCCAATTCCAGGAGAACTCCAGTTCCAGGGGAATCCGACACCCTCTTCTGACCTCCGCGTGGCATTGCACGTCACGGGTGCACAAACTTGCATGCAGACAATACATTCATACACATACAGAAATAATAAAAATAAAAAAAAATTAAAAAAAATGTATATGCTGATAGGCTTTGGAGATAGAGCCTTTGATGTGACTGAAGTTAGCTGAAGTCATGAAAGTAAGTTCCTAGGATGAGATGGATGAGTTTCCTAAGGAAGAGATGACCAGAGCTGGCCTGCTTCTGCTGAGTCTTCATGTGATACTTCCCTCTGTATTGGAAGGCATGGGGCAGTCCTCACAGAGGCAGCCTCCAGAACTATCCAGAAATCAACTCCTTTTGTTTATAGACTACCTTATCTGTAGTATCGTGATTTAGAACACAAAACAAACTCCGGCAGACAGGTAATGGGGGAGAAGAATTAAACAGTTACTAGGAATTGATGAAGACTTTTTATGCATCGTACACTGTTTTAAAGTCAGGGAACAAAACTATGAATGCAATGGGCAGAATTCTATGCTTCCCTTTAGTAGGGAAGCAAGTTAAATGTATAGCGTTTATAATACTTGCCCTGAGGAAAAATCAGGCAGGCAGAAGACAGGAAAAGAAGGGAGAGTTTACCTAAAGGAAGGCCTTCATAAGCAGGTTATGTTTGCCCCAAGACCTGGAGGAATGTCAGAATAGACTGCATGGGTGCAGGAAGGAAGGATCTAACAAAGGAAGGACGGGTGTGTCAGTAGGTGAGCAGGTGCCTTAGCTCTGAAACAAGACTGAGCCAGGGCTGCTCAAGGATCTCAGAGAACAGGCAGAGACAGCAGGAAATGAGACCAGGTTGTGGGGGGGGGGGTGCAGATTCCTTTCAGCCTTGAAGGCTGTCGTCTGTCGTGGCCTTGTCCTTTGTACAATGGGAAGTGGTCAGGCAGCTCCTGGTCTGACTGCTTTCACAGAAGTGCCTGGGTGACTTCTTGAGAATAGACGAAGGAAGAGGGACAAGGGCTTGACCAGGAAGCCCCAGAAAGAGCCCTCCTGATGGTCCCAGCGGAGGCAGCACTGGCAGGGCTGGGGTAATGACTCCAAGGACATATTTTTTAAGGTCATATATTTTTTTCCCAAAGAGGAAAATCTATGTTGGGGATCATATTAGATTTTTTTTTGAAAGCCATTATGGTACTGTCAAATCTAAATTCAGACTGTCTGTAAGAACACTAGTATAAAAATCCTTAACAATGACTTATGGAGACTTCACAGCCAGCTTAGTGTAAGCTATGTAGCTCCTCGGTTAATAGTGAACGTCTGTGCTCTGCCTTTTTTCCAGATATTCGATGGTAGCAGCATAAGCTCAAATTCTGATGGGAGGTTTTGTGGTAGCACTGTGCCCGCTCCCTTCATTTCTTCTGGCAACTTCCTCACTGTTCAGTTTATCACTGACTTGACTTTTGAAAGAGCAGGATTTAATGCAACATATACCTTCGTGGACAGTGAGTAAACTAAGATTTTGACGTATTATAAAATACTTGAATACTTACCCACTGAAAAGAATGCAAGCTCATTGTATCTAAGTACAATATTAATTACTATTTAACACATGCTATGCGGACTACATTTGTGGCCCTCATTTTACTTTTTGAAACAAAGTCTCATTAAGTTTCCTCTGCTGGCCTTGAACTTGTGATCTTCTTCCCTCTGCCTCCTGAGTAGCTGGGATTACAGGACTGTGTCACCAGAACATACTGTCAGTCCTTATAAAAATTTAAAAATCTCTCCTGTGGGCCAGGATAGAAAAGGCAGAATTGACAGCTGCCTGTCTAATGAGACATGAGTGAACCGTTTTCTTCTCCCCTCCACAGTGCCTTGTGGTGGAACGTATAATGCAAGTTGGACCCCACAAAATACTTCATCACCTCATTTATCAAACATCAGGCGTCCATCTTCCACCTGTACTTGGGTCATTGAGGCTCCTCCGCATCAGCATGTCAAGATAACTGTGTGGGAATTACGGCTGCACTCGAGAGACTGCTCACAGAATTCCTTGGAACTTCAGGACTTGTCACAGGTAAAGATCATGGAGCACTGGAGTCGTGTCTCGTGACCTCCTCACTGGTACCTGCAAGTGCTAGAACAAACGAAGCCAAGATTAAATAAATTCCCAGTCACCTAAAATCATGTTTTTCAGCAAGGCTAAAGCCCTGCTTTCTGGGATATTAAGCAACTTAAACTTGGTCCTGAAGGAGAAAAAGTTTCAATTTTTCTTGTGTTCAAGAATCATCTGGGCGTCTTGTTAAAAGTGAACATTCCTAGAGGCCTACCTTCAGAGACCATCAACTCTACTTAGCACACATTAATCTGAATGAGCAGCTCTCATGTTCTACCACCAATGCCAGAACTCCATGGGCCATGCCTGGAGGGCCACTTCAGCCACCAGCAGTGTCTATGTACAGGGACCAATACAGAACAGAGGAAAACTAGCTACGTGGCACGAGGTAGAAGCTGATTGGCTCAAAAAAAATAAAAAGATGAGTCCTAATGTGCCATGAGATCAGATGATGATAAGACAGTTGGAATATGACAGTGTGATATAACAGAAGACTGGAAGCTTTGAGCAGCAGCATCCCATGGTAGATAGACAGAAGGAGAGTAGCAAGTTTGTCTAGAAAGAGAATCTCAGTCTAGCACTCGTAGGCTGAGGAGTGATGCCCTGGAGAGTGTCTGGGAGCACTCGGGATGATTCCACAGTACTGTTCATTCTCAGAGGTCATGTTCAAATGCCCAGGTACTGGCAATAACAGAGTTCTTCCTGTCACCTTCTGAGTTTTCAGGGTCTTCCTCATTATAAATTTGGGGCTCCCTGGTACCTACATATTCCTATCTTGGTGCAGGAGACAAGAGTCTAGTTTGAGTCTGGCATAGAGGGGTCTGAGGTGTGAAGGTTGGGGAACAGCAGCCTGCTGTGTAGACCATAGACACCAAGGTAGTCCTTAGGCTCCGATGTGGCTGAGGTGTAAGATTAGCATCATCCCACTGATAGTGGTTGTCAGAACAACATTCCTATTCCTCATCAAGAGGACTTAAAGCAAATGGAATAAGCTTTCAATTTCCCATTACCTTATGAACCCAAAACAACAAGAAACAACAGGATTCCTCATCAGGACCAAAAATACTACCTACAATGTACAAGGCAACTGTGGAACATGACCATGCAGCTCGACTGGCCTTGAATAAAATGCAGTATTTTTCATGACCAAACAACATGCTTAAACTGTGCGAATAGAGAGAACAGAGGACAGGTAGAGAAGAAAGACAAAAACACTTGATAGATGACTGGAGAAATCCACAGCCCTTAAGGTACCCAAGAGTAGGAAGAGAAGCTAGTTGGCAGATCATGAGTGGTTTATTTGGTGGAGGCAATGGAGATGGTGTAGGGTAGATAGCTGGCCTTGGGGAAGGCAACCATACAAAGGGGGGATGAATATCACTAGTGTTAAGCAGTTCAAAATGGGGATATTTCATGCACTGTCTGTAAAATACTCAAAGCCTCTAAGAGTTCAGAAATGATCTAAGGTACAGAAGATGACTATGAGCTAAGACACATAAGGGACAGATGCTACAAAGAGAGGCCCTCCCTACTGCCCTCTACCATTTTTACTCAATGAAAGCCTCCATGAGGAGGCTGCAGAAGGCCTGGGATTTACTTAAGACCACAAAGGAGGAAGTCTTGGCATGTCAACAGTAGGTGGTTAGTAGTGCAGTTAAAGTTCAGGGGATACAGCAGACAAAGTTAGGAAAGGATCAACGCAAGAGACAGGGGTGGGCATAAGCATACAGATAAATTGTGGGAGCCTTAGGCAGGGCTGGAGCACAGGCCTTCAGATGGAGCCCAAGAACTACAGGTTCACAGGTACATGTGGATGTGACAGAAGCTACAATGTGCTAAATTGGTTTTGTGCAAAAAATCGTTAGCATTTGAGTGCATTTCCTGTGCTTTTGGGAGGGAATAAGTGCTGCCCAAGTGCTACAGAAGGGAACAGAGAGGGCATTACTGTACCAGCTGCCTGGAGTATGCAGGGAGAGGACAGCTCAAGATAGTACCACTGGCTCTGGTTAGGCTTGCTAAGGTAAATATGGGAATAGCCTCAGGTTAATTTGCAGAACCCAGGACTTCCGGAAGGAGATGGAGGAAGAAACCCATAGGGAGTTTACGCAGCCTGGTTCTGCTTGCCACACATTAACTGTGACAGGGCACAGGAGGGATTAGGATTTCACCAGAAACTCTGCCACTAATGTCCCATACCTCTTGGAAGATGGGACATTAGCTGATTCTCAGGCCAGTGATGAGTAGTTGCAGGGCACTTTAGACACTAGAGCTGCTTCCATGGTTGAATATTGCAGCTGTAAGTCATATGTAGTTTAATTTCTTCAATGGTTACTCTCTTCTGAAATTAAATCTCATGCAACTTGGCTTCCATTTCATTTCAGAGTAACGGGAACATAGTAACTCAGTTCTGTGGTGCAAATTTCACGGCATTGCCACCATTTTATTCTTTAATGAGTACTGCAATTGTTGTTTTCAAGTCTGAAGTTTTAAACAGAAATTCTCAAGTGAGCTTCACCTATCAGATTGCAGGTAAGGCTAGAATTTCATGTTTATCAAGAAAAGCTGCATTGGTTAGTTATTTCTAGAATAGACCCCTGTGAATAGGTCAGGTTTGACTAAACATAACACATACCCATCTGAGTCTCAACTCAATTGGAACCCATGACTAGTTTAGCAAGTTACTAAAGGTAGTTCCTGAAAAGGGAAGACAAATACAACTATCATGCAAGTGAAGATTAATGCGATTAATTAAAAACATACCAATTGATTCATCACAGAATATATTTTATAAGAGCTTTATCAAAGTATCGTCCTGTGTCATAGAATTTGCCAAAGTTTATAGTTCATTGGGTTTTGGTATATTCACAGTTGGAAATGACCATATCATAGGAAATTGTTTTGTAAAAGCCAAGATGCCCTGAAGAAGTTACTTGATATTGTGACCTAGAAGTATGTTTCCAAAGAACAATTTTACAAATAAGAGTAATGATAATAATGATAATAATAATAATAATTCACCAAGGGAAATTGTCATGCAGACAATATCCAGGAAGTAGAGGTTTGGGATGTAGAAAGGGTCTTAATGTCAGCCACTGACATCTCTTCTATGTGATTAGAAGAGGTCAGAGGATGTCGCAGTGTTCTTTCAAGGCAGTGCTTGGACAGGTGTTCTGCATTAGCAAGCTGCCACATACCATCTGCACATGCGCTGTTCTCCTCACCTCTCAAGTCTCATGTACTCAGAAGTAAGCCAAGAGGCTGGAATTGCTCTTTCCAAAGTTTGCCCAGATTCAGCGGACTTTAAAAAAATTTGTTCCTGTCAAGTTGAAAGAACCAGAAGTATTTGATACACATATTAACCATGAATATTATTTTTATTTAAAGATTGCAACAGAGAATACAACCAGACATTTGGCAATGTGAAGAGTCCTGGATGGCCAGATAATTACAATGATAACCTCGACTGCACTGTCCTTCTCAGAGCCCCAGAGAACTATACCATTTCCCTCTTTTTCCATTCTTTTGCTGTTGAAGCTTCAAGACAATGCACAAATGATTTCTTGGAGGTAACCTGCATTTGAATATCATTTAAATGAATTATTAGAAAAGATGAAAGATCCCTAAGAGATTTGCCATTTTTTTCTCTGTTTTATCTTGTGTTGCTAATATGTTAGATTCATTTTATTAATTTACTCATTATTTTTTTGTTTCATAAATATTTACTGTATTGGAAGTATAGTAAAGAAGAAGACATATTTGAGGCCATCAATCCATTGAGGAAGACAGAATGAATAGTCAGTCACATAATCACCCAGGAAGTACAGTCAAGCACAGATGTATTCCTCACCTAGGGGAGAATGGTGGGCTCACAGATGTCTCTGCACATGGGTTCAGCTCTCACACACTGCCTGATGCAATACTTTATAATATGGGAAAGCTCCACATAAGACTAAACTAAACCCTTTGTTAGTCAATATACTCAACACACAGTGTATTGAATTCCCAGGGAATGCTATGCCTTCCTTACGGGAGCACTTGCAATGACAGAAAATGAGGAGGAAGTAAAGGCAGCAAGGAGGAATTAAAAAACAAATGTCATGTTGTTTGTACAAGTCTGAGAATTAAACTCTGACTTATGTGTTTATCCATACTGGAAATCCAAATGTTTGTATGAAGAATTATGCAGAAACTAGAAGAAAGCGATATGGAGAAAGAATAGATCATCCTGCTCCATAGATGGTTCTGTGTGTTCTCTGAGTCACGGTCTTAATACACCCTAGATCCCGGCTGCCCATTACTGGTCTGAGTTACCCTTGACCATTGTCTGTGAGATGTTGCAAAGTGAAGACTTGGCTTTCAGCACTGGCTGCTGAGAAACGTTCTACCTAGTCGTCTTCCTCCACTTCACAGAATGGATCAGAAACCTCCTGTCAAATCAGCAAAGAGAGCAAACTATAACCCAGACCTGTAGAATACAGCTGAGTCCTGGGCTCCAGACAAGACCGCAGGCAGCAAGCCCCAGCATTCCACTCAGTCAGCCTCGGCGGGGACAGAACTCTCCTATGAGGACTCTACGTGCATTGTTAGCAGACAGGTCCTGGCTCTTTACCACAGTGTGAATCTGCATGATTCCAGTGTCAGCTGCCCTCTCAGAAGGTCCTCTGATGTCACATACCTGCCTCTGTCCTCCTATGAAAAGTGAAGATGCAGGCTATATAAGTATACGTCTGTCCTCCCAGTGACAGTAACTTTAAAAAGGACCCCAAAGGAAAGAGACCCAATGTCAAGATGGTGAGGACGGCATCTTGGGCCTCCCACCATGCTTGGATATAAGAGCCATGCCATCATGCACTGCTGACCATTCGCTCCAGGCCAGAGCCAGCTCCAGAACCCCACAGTCAGGCCTCCCTCCCTCACTGCTGCTTAGGTCTGGAAGGAGCCTTTGCAGCTCAGCACAGCCCAGTGAGTCAAGTCCTGAGCCTTCTTCACAGCAGCCCTTGACTTAATGTAGCCAACTTGTAAACTATGGAATCACAAAATCAAGGAATGGAGGGACTGCTCAGATTTTTAAGACAATGATGGCTGAAACTAGCCCTCATCCTCGGAGAGCTTCCCCACTGCCTGTGACCCTTCTTCTAAAAAGTCTCTAGGGTGCTCTGAGGATAGGCAGTAGGATGCAGGATAGAGGACAGAACTTGACCTCAGAGGTGCTTAGCCCTTTCCTCACACCAATCCTGTTTATGTGTTTCTTCCAGGCCTGAGAGGAGAAGAAAGTAACAGAGTCAGAAATGGTACAGGTGTTGGGGACAGTTTCCTTTTCCCATACAGAAAGTACTTTTATTGTGAGCGGTATTGTGCTTCTTGTGTTGTAGTTTTCACAGCCATTTTGCACTTTTCAGTGGGATGGCACCCCCTGCCATGCACCTACACACATGAAAACAAGTAAAGTGTAATGATTAGAAATAGACCAGACAATCATGCCCCCCCTCCCCGCTTTAAGATTCCTTCCGAATATCTCTGGACACCAGAGTTTGTAGATCACAGCACCCACGAGGCTCTGCTTCCCTGGCTCTGACTTAACAGGTATTTTTAAACCTAAATGCAAATGGTTTATGATGTACAGTTTGAATATTTCTCCTCTTACAAATGAGAGCACCTCCCCATGTGTTCTCAGAAGATTCTTCACCCTTAACTACATAAAGTCAGGAAGTTACAAAGCTTCATCCCAGCATCCTGATGCCTAACAGCAAGAATGGGAGTATGAGTTAGCCTGGACTATCTAGAGGGACCCTATCTCAAAAGTCAGAACAAATAAGAAAATGCAAAGCTTGAGAAAAACATCTCATTCAAGTTATCTCACATTTAATGACAAACTGGAGAAAGGATAACAAGGGTATAATGATGGGTGACTTGTTCTCACAGGTCAGAAACGGCAGTGATAGTAGTTCACCTCTGCTCGACAAATACTGTGGGACTCTGGTGCCAAACCCTGTCTTCTCTCAAAGTAATGAGCTATATCTGCGGTTTAAGAGCAATGGCGCACTCTCCGATCATGGCTATGAAATTATCTGGACCTCATCACCAACTGGTAAGATATTTAAACTTTGTAAGGGAAGCCACGTTGGCATGACAAACATAGTGCCCAAGAAATATGATGATTATAGATTAAAGTGCCTTTATCCTATTAAATCTGTACTAGGTGACTTTCTGTTGAAAATAGATTTTTAACAGTGAAAGTGCCGATTTTTTTTAATTAGTAAGTTTTGTCCTTTCAGACTTCATACTGTTACGTTACACACTCTGGTCGTCTCCTCCCTCCCAAGTCCTTCCCATTTACTAGTTCGGGTTTTGTTTGGTGTAAATTCTGAAATTATTTGAGGGTCTAAAAATGCAAGCATTCCTGAGTAAACTTTATCTGGTCAGGTGTTTGACTTTGGGTCTCACCAAGGTCAGCTCTCTCAGAGGTCAATGAGCCAGGAACATATTTGTAGGCACACATGGGCAGCTGGGGTCCTTCAAGTCCTGGTCCTTAGGTAGCAGTCTGCATTCTCATTGCTCTGTCAGGATGTTACGTATCCTCTTGAAGTTTTGGTTGCCTGTGTATAAACAGTGGAAGGGAATTTAAGTCATTTCAACACATTCAGCTCAAGGGAGAAGAAATACCTTTATGAAATGTCCCCAAGTAACCTAAAACCTACAAAATGGAAAGGATCGAAAGGAATCTTAAGTATACAAGGAACAAGTAGAGGACTCTGTCCAGATCGTCACTGATAACAAAATCTGCACAGCTAAACGAAGCTCAACCACCATCTTCTCCAACTGGAGATAAAAGGAAGAGACAATGCCTGCCCTAGTAGAAAGACGTGTAATGTCAGAGACGAGAGGCTGAGGCGAAGTGATAGTGAGTTTGAGGTCACTCTGGCTACATAGTGAGAACCTGTTTAACAAAAAGCAAAGGGGCTGGAGAGATGGCTCAGCAGAGGACCTGGATGCGCTGACAAACATGCAGGCAAAACACTCATACACATAAAATAAAAATAAATTAAATAAACAAAAAAGAAAATGAAGAAAACAAAAAGGGAACAATGAAAATCATGGGGAAATAAAATATCAAGACAGAGTTGCCCATGTTGCAGTTAGCCAAGGCTACCTCTTCTGGTCCCTTGGACATCTACCACATGAGAGCTTTGCTGCACAATGAACAAGCAAAATAAACTGACACCAACATCTAAAGAGCTTTGACTTTAAACATGTCAGCCTTGGACCTGTCAGTTTGGGTTCTGGAAAAGTCAGCTTTCTGGTAACACACTAAAAATTTTAATACCACAGTCCCACTTACCACAGATTTTGACTTGGGTTTGGCTTGACTTAACTGGTTATTGTCATCAACTCTGCTGTGGAGAGCTCTCGACCCTCCGACCCTCCGAGCATGCAGACAGACACTTTACGCTCACCCACTGTTACCCATTCTGTTTCTAGCCTATAGTTAGCAAATGAGAGTCCTGGAGGAAGTTGCCTTTGAGAAAGGGGTATGGGTGGAACCTGCCAGCAGGTGGTATGGGGCGGGGGGTAGTGTGCAGCCAGTAAGGGGGAGTTTCTACCTTGGATGGTCTTGCAGATTCTCAGCCCCTTACAAAGGTCAGCCTTCCCTTTGCCTGCACAGCCAAAGGCTGGTCCGTTGCTCTTTGCTGTATACTTTGCTCAATGGAACTTCGGCCATTTCTTCCTTGCAGGCTGTGGAGGGACTCTTTTAGGTGACCGAGGGTTGTTGACAAGCCCTGGCTATCCTGACACCTACCCAAACAACACTCAGTGCGAATGGACTGTTATTGCTCCTGCCGGAAGGCCTATCACCGTCACATTTTACTTCATGTACATTGAGGACCCAAGCAGCTGTGTCCATAACTACCTCATACTCTACGACGGGCCTGATGCCAACTCTCCACCCTTTGGACCATACTGTGTAGGAGTGAGTAAAGCAAATGTTTTTAGACTTCCACGTGTCATTTTTAAATTGTGAAAAAAACGGTATACTTTTTAAAAAGGCAGACATAAGCCAAAGCCTTTTGCAAGTTCAGTTGTTTACTGTTTAGAGCCTGAGCGCCATCTGCTGGTTCGTGTGTTATGTTACTCCTTAAAGTCAACACATTAGGCATTCACCTATGGGATCCTTCAGTTTCAGACTGCCCCTGCCCGGCAAACCCATAGAATCAGAAAGTCTAGGACATGCTCTTAAAAGGCTCCCGGTGAAATCTCATGACACTACCCAGGGTTTGGGATATTTATCTTCATTTCTTAGCTATCTAGAACCCCTCAGGCTGCTAGTCCTTAGAGAAAACTGATTCTCCCCTCTCCCTCTCTCCCTCTCCTTCTCCCCCTCCTCCTCCCCTCCCCTTCTCCCCCTCCCCCTCCCCCTCCCCCTTTCTCCTTCCCCTCCCCCTCCCCCTCCTTCAGATGAAAGTGCCACTATAGTACCAATAAACATATTTTACTGGACTGGTCTTTGTGGTTGGTAGGCTCGCTGGGTGGGCGACCATTCCTCCGTTTTCTCCCTTGGCAGCTTGCATAATAATTCTGGTACTCTGAGAGCTAGCTCAGGGAGGAGGCTTCCAGTTCATTTGCTGTCCGAAGTATGTCCTGCCTCCCGCAACAGGGTCTTACCTTCAAGATCTGGAGGACATCCAAGAGCTATGTTACAAACTCTTGCCTACTTTCCCTACTCCCGTGCATCCTTCCGGGTGTGTACTCAGTGGAGCTAAGACCCACAAATCAGACAGCATGTGCCACTTCTTTTTCTGAGTCTGGGTTGCCTCGCTTGGTAAATAAAAGTTTCCAGTTCCATCCGTTTCTCAGGCTGGGAGCTCAAGCAGCTGGGTCTGGCCTGGTCCTGCAAGGACAGCAATCATAGGTACTTTCTTAGAAAGTTTCCAAGTGGCTGCTGGGAGGAGGGGTCTTTCTACTTGCTCTCTTTCATCAAGAGAGAATATTTCAGAGAAATACATCATTGGAAATCTAGAGAATTTTTAAACATAACTTATTTTTGAACTTAGCTGTAAATTATATTTTCAGGAACATCACAAAGTACATCTAAAAATTTAAAGCTTGAGAATTCTATTCTTCCCAGCATGTTTCTTTGAATATATACATATACGTATACTTTATACTGTTTATTGGTGTATATGTCATTAACATCTCACCATACCAAAATAAATACATTTGGTGTATCATATTCCATGCATGAGTATAGCCCAAATTATTTAACAAACCCCATCTCTTTAGGAGGTACATTTTCAACTTTTCACTACAGATAACACTCCAGGAAACATTTGGGTAACTCTGTCTTCAAATGCAAAGTTAGTTGCTTGTGGAGAAATTTTGATCTTGGGACTGAAGGCACCCCATTGCCATTATTTATAGATGACCCACAGAAAAGAGACCCCAGAAAAGGTGTCACACACCAGGTTGAAAAGTTGATTAGGGGGCTGGAGAGATGGCTCAGCAGTTAAGAGTACAGGCTGTTCTTGCAGAGGACCCAGGTTATGATTCCCAGCACAACATGGTGGCTAACAATAATCCATAGCTCCAATTCCAGGGGACCCACCTCCTTATGACCTCTGAGGGAACACAGGTGCGCTTACATACAGGCATAAGATGGGTGCACCTACATACATACAGGCATAAGATGGATGCACCTACATACATACAGGCATAACATTCATAACATAAAATAAAAATAATAAAATATTTTTAGAAAGTTGATTAGGCCTTTGACATGTAATCAAAATTTATAAGCCTTTCAAAATAGAGGTAAGAGGTCATTTGAATAGCACTACTTCATCTTGATATGGCTTTTGTGTGTGTGTTTTGGTAGTTTTCAAGCATTCAAGCCTGTTTGATCCCACAATGATCAGCCTATGCTGTAGAAAAGTAAGTCTACCCAAGATTTTTCAGAAAAGAAAATCTGAAACACTGAGGAGGTGACTTCCATTTAGACCAATGTCACATGTAATCACAAAAATCACTAGCTATGTCAGTTTTGCAAACCATTAGTATTCATAGAATTTCCATTTGACAGTTTCTTTTATAAATGAATATACTCTCCATTGTAATTATTTTCTTTCTTAAATGAAAGGCATCACCTGTTATTAACACTTCACAAATATTTATTGCATTATAAAGCATACAAATAAAAGAGAAAATAAAACATAAATATAAAACATCAAGTCAATTTGAAGGATGGTTGGGGATGTACCCCCTACAGTGTGCAAGTGTGTTCTGTGAGGATTCAAAGATGTTTTGCATTATAATGAAATACATGTGACTATTTAGCTCAGAATCAGAACATCTAGAAAATGAAAGACTAATGGCACATTTCGTTCCTCCAGAAGAAAGCCTCTCCCAGGTACCTCTCACTCTTCTGTCCCTGGCAGTATTTTTCTTAAAGTATTTTGATCAATTCTTGACAAGTTGTTTGTAGAAATATATAAAGGTTCACTATAAATTCCTTAAGATTTCTATAGTTGATGCTTTATTTCTATAGCTAATGCTTTAATGCTAGAAATTTCTAGAAAAATGTTCAATTAAAAAGGAACCTTTTTTTTTTCTTCAAATTTTAGGGCGGTCACATAGCTCCTTTTACAGCATCCTCAAATCAGGTCTTCATAAAATTCCATGCTGAGTATTCAGTGCCTGAGTCTTCATTCCAGTTAACTTGGGACAGCTAAGTGAGGAGAGTTGTGTGTGTGAATCTTCACTCTGGATCCACCACAGGGCCATCAGACAGCACTCTGCACAGACCTCTACCTGCCTCATCCTGGCCACAGCTAGTACCACCCTGCACAGGACTCCGCTTCCCTCATCACAGCCACTGCCTGTACCGTGCTGCACAGAACTATTCTACCCCTCTCATCCTGCCTATACCATCGAGCCTGAGCTAAATTTCTATGTGTTTTTTTTTTTTTTTATCAGAGACAGTGTGGAATCAATTTTGCACATTTGCTGTTTTGAGCATGGAGTACTACCTGTCTAGTCTCAGCTCTGCACACCATTCTTATTGTGAAGGTTTTTAAATAAAAACTTAAAAAAAATTCTTTAAAGTGTGAAATAGATAAAGGCATATTTGATGTAAATTTTTAAAAATTAATTATGCAATACATGTGTTGTTTTCACTATGGAAGCCAAATTGGGATAATAAACATTGGATTACTTATAGTTGTGTTGTGGGTTTTTTTTCTACATTGTTTATTAAATTTTTGTGATTTTCATACAAAATAGTTTGATGCTATCTAGATCCCTTCCTCTCTCCACCTCCCCCTACTGTGCCCAGCTCAATTTAATAAACTCATATATGTATCTAGATAGATAGATAGATAGATAGATAGATATAGAGTACGATCTGTGTCTCCCAATATCCTCTAGTGTTTACCCACTCACCATGCCCACCAAGAGTCCCAACCTTGTAAGACACTGCCTCTCCCCCTCCCCAGCCATCAATCGTATAATACATGTATTGCTTTCACTCTGAAAGTTAAATCGGGGTAATAAACATGGGATTATGTATAGTTGTGCTTTGTTAATTTTTGACTCATTGTCACTTTGTGTTTCACAGCGGCTTGACTAGAAGTTTACTGTGACCTCCGAACTTTCTCCGCTTTGGCTCTCCACCCTCTGTTTTTCTGGCCACATGGAGTCCTTCTATTCATTCCGAGGAGTGTGGAGCATCCCAGCTGTTGAATCCCTGGCTGCGCAGTCCCAGAATATTCCCTTTAGCTTTCCTTATTGCTTCTGCTCAGAGTTTGTGGAGTCTCCTTTCCATATTCTAAGGGTGCTTCTTTACCCTCTCCTATTTCTACTGTAAGTAAGAAAAGATTTACTGTGGTTCACAGTTTCCAAGGGTTTCTGTTATTCCCAGTGACAAAGGCATGGGGGAGTGGCTTTGGCCTTCCTGTCTGCAGACCAGGAAGCAGAGTACTTATACTTAGAGCTAGGGTTAGTAAGTCCACAAAGACTTACCTCAGTGACCTGTTTCCTCTAGCTAAACGTTCTACAGACTCCCTAAACCACACCACCAGCCAGGGACCAAGTGTTCAAACCCAGGAGCCTATGGTGGACATGTCAAACTCAAACCACAACGTGTGAGATTTTCAGAAAAAATAAGCCCTAATATCCCTCATAAGGCAATTGTTTACATCTTTAAATGTTTCTCTCTCTTTTTTTCTTTTTTTCTTCATTTTTTTCTTTTCACAGGAAAATAGAAATAATACAAAATGACAATGAAACAAAGCAATAAGAACAAAAAAAGTGGGGGGGTGTCCATTTCTTATTCTGGTAAAATAATCAATCTGCAGGGCTTGGTATGTACTTCTCTTTTTTCCCCTCTCTCTTTCTTCTTTTTTCTTCTTTTCCTGATCTTTCAGTGCTACCAGAAGAATATGTGTTTACTGGCTAGTCCAGGAAGCCTTGAGTTCTCAGCTGAGAAAGAACCTGGTTAATTTTGGGGGGGTCTCATCCCTAAACTGCCTAATCAATTTCTAGCTCCTGTTTGGTTATGTTACCCTCCGAAAAGGGTCACCCCAATCGCCAGAAAGGAATTGGGATGCCGACTCTTCTGACTTCATCCGTGCTGTAAAGGAATGTGGGGTGCGGCAGCTGGGGTACTCTGCATTCAGAGCTTCAATCTAAAAGACCCCCAAGCATAACTATAGAGGGAAAAAAATTCTTGACTGGTGCCTGTAAAAGCAAAATGAAGGCAGGAATAGTTTGGTACATGATCTAGGCAGCGGACCAGGAGAAGTAAGCATAGGGTGAATTCCAATGTCCAACTTATAAGTCCATTAGAATTTCTTGACCAGAGGTTTCAAAGCATGCATTTATTAGGCTTCTCCTTCTGTTCATTTGGCCATGATGTCTGGACTCAGGATCTGCTTTTCAAGCTTTTTAATAGTCAGGATATGAGTTTCCCCTTAGATAGTTGCTAGAAAGAAAGAGAACATTTTATTATTGAGCATTAATTAACAACAGTAGTGGACTTGTCCTTTGGCAAGGCCAAGATCTAAGGTTTTTATGCCTGGTTAACATTATTTCATATAACTTTACACCCAATATGTGGAGGTACAATTTTTCAGGCTTTAAAAGAAATATATTGACTGTTATCTTTTGGTTATCCTTTTTTTGGGGGGGGGCTTAAGTTCTCTTTTTTAAACTTACTCTTTTTTAATTCAACTTTTTATGTGTTTCGTACATAATTTTTCAGTCCATCCTAATCACCATTATACCTGCTTGTCCCTTGGCAACCTCCTTAACGTTCCTACCCCCTCCACCAGAGTTCACACCTTCTGTCATTTGTGCTAGAGTCCATTGTGCCAAATTCACTCCTGGCTCACTCCTCAGTGTCGACTCCTCCCCTGAGCTCTAGTCAGCCCATCCAGAGTCTCTACGGAAGGCCAGGTCTTCCTCACCTAACCACCATCTGCTGCCAACATTTCCTCAGCCAAGGTTAGGCTCTGCTACCCATTTCCACAGTTCTGTGCTAGGTTTTTGTCCAGTTGAACTTACATGGGTCTTGTACATGCTGATACCAAAGCTGTAGGTTCATATGAACAGTGTAGGAAGGCAGTCTTGGATTCGAGCTGCACTGAGCACTGCTCGAACAGGAACTGATCTGCTCTCCTGCTTGTCCCTTCCTTAACCTGCCTCACATGTGTCCGATGTGTCACTTCAAATGGATTGTTTTACTTCTGCCCCCTTCCCGAAGGCCCAGGGACCATTCGAGGAAGAGGTGGTGTGCCACATTGTAAGGGCTAAAAGGGGGGGGGGCTGTGAATTGTGAGATCACAGCAAATATAGACTGGACTTTCGTTTGGTCAGCATGATTGTATGTGCAGGCCTTTCCAGCCAGACTTGAGACTTTGGGGCACAACCAAATTCCTTATCTGTGTAAAATTGGGCACAGATGTTTGCTAATTGAGTTTGTGTGAATGGTTCTTGTATTCACTGGTTGGTTTTCTTTGTATCAAGTTTTTATTTGGGCATTGATTAGTCTTGGTATTTTTCCAGAGCAGTCATGGTGATTCAGGTCAGACAAATATAATTGACCATCACTTCTATAATGCTCTTTGAATTTATAGGGGCCAAAACAAAAAGGGGGAGATGTGGGATGGCAGTCTTGGGTTTGAGCTGCATTGTGCATGGGTGGGCCGTCATGTGCCTGCCGCCATGAGCTGATCTGCTCACCTGCACCGTCCTTCCTTAATCCACCTTAAGATAGTGCCTGTCCTTGAAGGTGAGATGGATTTCTTGCAGACAATAAAAAGATGGGTTTTGTTTCTTAATCCATTCTCTAGTCTATTGCCTCTGATTGGGGGAATTAAATCAATTGGCTTTTTTTAAAGTTTATTTATTAAAAAAAAAAAAACCCTGAGTGAAAAGAGCAATGGGGGGGGTCTCTATACCAGACTTCATAAAACTATACTTCAGGGCTACAGTCATAAAAACAGTTATTCGTATTGGCACACAAACAGACCTGTTGACCCCATGGAAAAAAAAAAAAACTGAAGATCCAAACTTGAGCAACATTTCAGCCACCTCATATTTGACACGGGGGCCAAGAAGTCACCACAATGGACGAAAGACAGCTTCTTCAGCAAGTGGTGTTGGCAAAACTGGATCACCACTTGTAGAAGACTGAAATAACTTAGCCACCTCTCCCCCTGTACAAACGTCAACTCAAGATGGATTAAAATATTAAAGACCTCAAGGTGAAACCACAAACTCTGAAGGCAATAGACGAAAGTTGTTGGCAGCAGCCTACAAGACATAAGTGTAGAAAGACTTCCTAAATCCAGACAGGGACAGCCGCCTGCTCAGGATTAAGTCGACAATTGACAAATGGAGCCTCATTAATTCAAAAGCTTCTGTTACATCAAAAGAAACAATCAAGGACGTGAAGAGAAATCCCACAGAGTGTGAGGAAACACCTTACTGCAGAAACATCTAAACAAAAAGCATTGATTTCCCGATATATAAATAGTCAAAATACAGAGGCGAAAGAAAGAAAACAAATTACCCACTTAATAGATGGAGCCAAAGAGCTGAACAGAGACTTCACAATGAGGAAATAAAAATGGCAAAGAAAAAAAAAAAAAAAAAAAAAAGTGTTTAATGTCACTAATAATTAAGGAAAGCAAATTAAAACCCATTTAAGATATCACTTACTCCAATAGACTGGCTCGGATCAAGAAAACAAAATGATACAAGTGGCTGAGAGTGTGGGGAAAGAGGAACACTTCTTCACTGCTGGTGGGAGGGGAATGTAAAACTGGTTGTAGCCACTATGGGAACAAGTGTGGAGAACCCTTGGAAGACTTGGAATGAACTTGCCACCTGCCCCGGCCATACAATCATGGGTATGTACCAACAAGACTCATCTTACCACAGAGATACATGCAGATACATATACAGCCCCCATGTCCCACTAACACCCCGCCAGCTCTCTTCAAAATAGCAGGGAGCTGGAACCAACACCCCAAGTGTGCCTCAACTGATGAGTGAATAGAGACAAATATGGTACATCTACACAATGGAGTTCTATGCAGTGGTAAAGAAAGATGGAATCATGAGCTTTGCAGGTAATGGTGAGCTAGAGGACATTCATGCTGAGTGAAGTAGTAACACAGTCCCAGAGGGAAAAAATATGATGGTATAACCTTCATTCTGGTGGATGCTCGCACCAATACTATTGTTGGCAAACTGAGCAATGTCTATTGATCTGTAAAACAAACTGTGATCACCCACACACCCCCTACCTTTGCTAGGAATCCTCTTAAAACTACAACAAATGCGAAATAGCCAAACACACCCACATCAAGGGCAAGACCGGAGCCCGGCCCGATTCGGACCCTGGCCAAGCGTCATGAGCCTAAGCGATCTAGGACTTCCTAGCCTACCGCTCCAACTACTAATTGTTTGTATACCCATCCCCCCCCCTCTAACTACCTCACCTCCACTCACCTCCCTAAACAAACACACACCACCACACACACAAACGCTTAAATGTCAAAAATAACTGTATTGGCATAAGTTGAAGTACGAGGAGGAGGGTGGCAAGGGGGTGTCATATACACAGGAATACATATTGGACATATGTGATGGTTAATCCTGGGTGTCAACTTGAATGGGTCAAGAAACAAAAACACCGAGGAAAAAGGACCCATCTTCTGATTGGATCACCTCAACCTGGATGGCCCACCCAAATGTGGCACCACCTTCTGCCAGGCAGGCAGTATTTAAACGGCCATGGCAGGACCAGAGCTGGTCCCTTTTTTTCTGCGCCCGGATTCGTCCCACACTATTCCTTCACTGGTCAGTTCGACCGTCCCACTCTCGCCCAAGACCCGAGATACACCCCCCCCTCAGCTCCCTCCGATCCCCACCCCACAACGCTCCCTGCTATGAGAACAAGACACCCCCACCACCGACTATCACTTTGTTCTCCGCACTCACATATCTACCCGGCCGCCCTTCAGTGGGCACAGCTTGGGATCCTTTACTGAGGCACACTCAAGCATCTTGAGGACCCCCCCCCCCCCCCCCCCCCAGCGACCCCCCCCCCCCCCCCCCCCCCCATTCGCCCACCCCCGAAGAACAACTGGGACTCTCAGCCTCTCCAGGCAGTGAAGCAACCTCGATTTGGATTACTTGAGCTCTGTAACATGAGCAAATCAATAAATTGTATATAGCTAATATTCTCCCTGTTGCTTCTGTTTCTTTACAAAAGCCTGACTAATACAGATTCTGATACCAGAAGTGGTTCTAGAGAAACAGGAATTGAAAGGATGAATTTCTTTAGTGGGCTTGGTACTTTCTGGAGCCAGCTCTCCTCCCCAAACCCCAATGAAGCCTGGAGTTACTGAAGGCTCTCCAGGTCGCATTAAGAGGAATGATAATCCTTGATACAGACTATTTGAACTAATCATGAAGATAGATCCATTTGACCCACCTAACTCGCCTCTTGTGAGAAGCAAGGAATTTTGCAACTCTATATATAAACGTTTGAGAAATGCAAGAAAAAATAAGGAAACTAATCGATTTGCTGGCTGCTCCTAGCATCTCTGGATAAAGTGATAGAGGAAAATAAGGAGCTCCATGATAAAATTGACCAGCTCCAGATTCGAAACAACAGTTTAAAATTTCCAAGTGCTCTGGAAGAGCATCTTCTCTCTAGCAGCAAAAGAGCTAAAGCAGCAGAAAATCACGCTGGAGCCCTTATTATACATTGCGCTGATTTACAATGTAAAATTAATTCCCAGCCACGAAGAGTTGTTCGACAGTCAAAAGTGAGAGCACTGGTGGGGAAAGGGTAAAACCCTGAAACTAGGGATGGAGATGTGTGGAGAAACCATGTGATGAGGATTTTTACCCTTGGATTCTGAGGGATTTTCTTTATCTGAGGAATTAATCTCCCCACCCCCTCAGCATAGAATCCACACCCTGTAGATCCCTCCTCCCCACCCTTGACCTTGAAGAAGAAACTAATTTCTCCCTCCCAGTGGGAGCTAATGTCCCCCAGGGCCCAACAAATGTTGCCTCTAGACCTATAACAAGAGTCAAGGCTAAGCAAGCCCCTAAAGGTGAGATAGAAAAGTGTGGTCCCATGAGGGGGTGTGCTACACCACTAAAAGAAATTAATGAGTTTTCAGATTCATGTGGCAGAAGCCTAAGGAATATTGTGTGGAGAAGGATTTTAAGGTGTGGGTTGTGGGATAATGGTGGAAGGATTATAAAATTGGATCAGACCGCGTTTATTGATATAGCCCACTGAGTAGAGATTTCTAGGTTAAACATGGAAGCTCAGTGTTTTTAAAAAAGTTGTTAAAAGTTTATTTGAATGGTTGGCTGACATACTTATTAAAACATGGCCTACTACAGCGAGTTAGAGATGCCTGTATTCCTTGGCTTAGTATTAATGAAAGGATTGTGAGGGTTGGGCAGATGGGCATGCTCGAGTGTATTCAAAGTGTAAGTGTAAAACCACATTCTCTACAATGTGAGGACCCATAGGACATGCCTTTCACTGAGTTTACAAGATGGAAAGTACTGAGAGAGACAGCAGAACATTTGAGGCTTTGTTTTATTGCTCTATTTCTTATGCAGATCTTACAGTTAGAGAAGTTGTTTCTCACTTGCATAAATTAAATGTGCATGTAATAGGTTTAACAGGAACTCAGGGTAGGCGTCAGGTGGCGCACTGAATTGCCGAATGCCAGATAAGTGTTGTAGTTATTGTAGTTATCCTAATGGGCGGCAAAGGCAAAACAATGCTATAATGGCATGACCCGAAATCTTTGGAACTGGCTAATCAATCATGGTGTTCCCAGGAAACAAATAAACAAGAACAGCCCCAGAAGCCTACTAAGTTTTAATTTCATTTATTTATTTATTTTTTATTATTTATTTATTATTTATTTATTTCAATATTGCATGTCCTGTTTGCATGTAGGTTGTGCACCCATGTTGTGCAATGCTGTGGGGTCAGAAGAGGGTGTCAGATTCCCCTGGAACTGGAGAGTTCTCCTGGAATTGGGGAGTTACATATGGATTTCTCACACACATCGCTGGGTGCTGGGGACGAACCCAGGGTCTTCTGCAAAACGCAGTCGGTTGCTGCTTAACCACTAGGGGTGGTCCGGGTTCCATGAGGAAGGGGCCTTGTCACAATACCCAAAGAAGTTATGCTTTTGCCTTCCTCCTGTCTTCCCCAACGGGACCTGAGGCCTTTTAATAGGGTAACTGTACACTGGGGGAAAAGGAAATAATCAGGCTTTTTGAGGCCTATTGGATTCTGGTTCTGAGTTGACACTGCTCCCAGGAGACCTATAAAGCATTGTGGCCCTCTGGTTTAAAGTAGGGGCCTATGGAGGACAGGAGATAGATGGAGTTTTGGCTGAAATCCAACTCACAGTGGGCCCAGTGGGTCCCAGAACCATCCTGTGGTTATTTTCCCCAGTCCCAGAATGTATTATTGGGAAAGATATAATTAGAAATTGGCAAAATCCACACCACCTCCTTAGTTCACCGCCGAACCCTGTGGCACTGCTGAGGCTAACTAATGGTTGTCCGCACCCTTTTCCCCCCCTCTTTCCTTCCCCCTTTCCCTCCCTCCCCACGGCATCCACCATCGCCACTCCAACCATTGGTGTTGCCTCTACAGGGAAACCAAATACCCCCCCGTGAAATCCACACAACACAGTATGTATCCTGGAGGGATTGCAGCCCCACCTTAGTTGCTACCGTCACAGATTTGAAAGATGCTGGGGTGGTGATTCCTACCACCTCTCCATTTAACTCTCCAATTGGCCTGTGCAACAAGACAAGATGGCATCATGGAGAATGACCTTTGACTATCGACAACTCAACCAAGTAAAGACACCAATTGCAGCCACTGCACCACCTGTGGTGTCCTTACTTTAGCAGATTAATATGTCTCTGGTACCTGGTATGCAGCTTTGATCTGGCCATTGCTTTCTTCTCAATACCAGTTCATAAGGACCACCAAGAAGCAATTTGTTTCAGCTGGCAAGGCCAACAACATAACTTTACTTTCTTACCTCAGGGGTGTGTTAACTCTCCAGCCCTGTGACATAACTTAGTTAGAATGGATCTTGATCACCTGACTCTTCCACAAAATATCACCCTGGTCCCACTATATTGATGCTGTTATGCTGATTGGACCAGTGAACAGGACCCCCCCCCCTTCTCCTGCCCTCCGGTAGCAGCTAGCTAGACCTGTGGTAAAGGATATGTACATGCTGAGAATTGGGAATAAATTCAACTCTAAATCAAGGGCCATCTACCTCAGTGACGTTTCTAGGAGTTCAGTGGTGTTGAGCATGCAGAGACATTCTTCTAAGGAAAAGAATAAGTTGTTGCACCCAGCACCTCCCTCCACCCCGGTCCGCCGACCGGGAGGCGACCAGGTGCACCCACAACTTTATCTCTCCAACCCTCTCATCCCCTATGCCCGCTCCCCGCTTTCTCGCCTTCCCTCCCCCCGTCTACTTCTACGTGTGATGTACTCTCCTATTAGGTGACTCAGACCCAGGCAGCAAATTTTGAGCGGGGCTTGGAACAGGAAAAGGCTCTTCAACAGGTCCAGGCTTCAGTGCAGGCTGCTCTGCCCCTAGGGCCATATGATCCAGGAGACCAATGGTGCTTGAGTTATCAGAGGCAGATTATTCCCGAGATGCTGCCTGGAGCCCCTTCCCCCTTGCGGCCGCCGCTCCCCACTAGCGGAGAAGCTACATCCACAGTCTGGACCGGCGCCTTGGGATTTTGGAGGAGTAAGGCTCTTACCTTCATCTGGCCAACAATATTCTCCTTTTTTGAGACAGCTCTTAGCCTGTTATTTGGCCTTAGTGGAAACTGAATTTTTGACAATGGGCCACCAAGTATCCATGTGACCTGAGCTGCCCCATCATGAGCTGGGTGTTAACTGACCCACCAGACCATAAAGTAGGATGTTGCAGCAACAGTCCATTATCAAAATGGAAGTGGTACATTCCGGACAGGGCCCAGGCATGCCCTGATGGCACAAGCAAGTTACATGACGAAGTTGCCCAAATGCCTATGGTTCCCACTCCTGCTACAATGCCTCCTGTGCTTAAGCATGCACCTGTGGCTTCATTGGGTTTGCCCTATGATCAGTTGACTGAGGCAGAGAAGACTATGGCCTGGTATACTGATGGTTATGCACACTATACAGGCACCACCAAGAGGTGGAAAGCTGCAGCATTACAGCCAATTTCTGAAACAACCCTAAAGGACACTGGTGAAGGAGAGTCTTCACAGTGGGCAGAACTTTCAGGCAGTGCACATGGTTGTGCCATTTTGCCTGGCAGGAGAAATGGCCAGAGGTTCAATTATCTACTGATTCATGGGCTGTAGCAATGGTTTGGCTGGATGGTCAGGGACTTGGAAGGAGCATGACTGGAAAATTGGTAGAAAGACATTTGGGGAAGACGTATGTGGATAGAGCTCTCTCTGAATGGTCCAAAAGGTTGTGAAGATACTTGGTCTCATGTAAATGCTTCATCAAAAGGTGATCTCAGCAGCGGATGGGTTTAATAATCAAGTAGATCGGATAACTCGTTCTGTGGATAGTCCGCCTCTTTCTCCACGCTCTCCCTGTTGTTGCTCAATGGCCCCATGAACAAAGTGGTCATGGTGGCAGAGAAGGAGGTTATGCATGGGCTCAACAGCATGGACTTCCACTCACCAAGGCTGATCTGGCTACATCTGCTGCCGAGTTCCTTCCCTTCTTCCCCGTGCACAGATTTGCCAATAAGCAGAGAGACACAAACATTGAGCCACTCGAATACTGCGCTTGCTATCTCCCCCGGCGTTGACAGCCAACGCATAACACACCCGGGGCAGATGGACTACATGGACCACTTCCATCATGGAAAGAACAGCGTTTTGTCCTTACAGAATAGATACATTACCTTCAGGCTTCGCCGCCGCACCCCCCCTTCTCCGCCCCCCCCCCCCCACACCCCTCTGCATGCCCTTCAAAGATTCCATGCCCCAACCCACCCTACACCATCACAGGGAATTACTGCAACTGCCCTATCTCCTACCTCCGCTCATCGGCCTACCTTCCATCCTCACAGCATTGCTCCTGACCAAGGAACTCACTTCAAACTCACGCCAAAGAAGTGCGACTGTGGGCCCATGGTCATGGTATCCACTGGTCTCTACCATGTTCTCTACCACCCAGAAGCAGCTGGCTTGATAGAATGATGTAATGGCCTCTTGAAGACTCAGTTATAGCACCAATTAGGTAGCAATACCCTGGCGGGCTGGGGCAAGGTTCTCCAGCAGCAGTATATGCCTTGAATCAGCACCCAACTATAGTACTGTTTCTCCTTAGCCGTGGGGTCCAGGAACCAAGGGGTTGGAAGTGGGAGTGCTTCCACTCACTATCACCCCTACTGACCCATAGGAAAACTTTTGCTTCCTGTACCCACCACCTTGAGTTCTGTTGGTCTAGACGTTTTGGCTCAAATGGGGGGAGGGGCAAGTGCTGTTGCCAGGAGACACAGCAAACCTTCCATTGAACTGGACGCTACCAAGGCTCCCCTGGATAACATTGGGCTTCTATGCCCTTAAGCCAACAGGCTAAGGAAGAAATAACAGTAGTAGGAGGAGTGTTTGATCCAGACTACCAGGCGGAAATTGGACTTTTTCTCCACAATGGGGGCAAGGAAGATTATGTCTGGAAGGCAGGAGATGCTGTAGGGTGCCTTCTGGTGCTACCATGTCCTATGATTAAGGTCAATGGAAAACTCCAACAACCCAAACCAGACAGGACAATAAATGGCTCAGACCCTTCAGGGATGAAGGTATGGGTCACTCCTCCAGGGAAAGAGCCAAGACCTTCCAAGGTGCTTGCTGATGGTGGAGGAAATACAGAATGGGTAGTAGAAAAAGGTAGTCATAAATATCAGCTGAGGCCACGGGACCAGTTGCAGAAATGTGGATTATAATAGATATTAACTTTCATCCTATTTGGTTAAGAATGTGCTTGTTTATATATATATACGTATATTAAGCAGATACTTGTGTTGTTCCCTTTTGAATGTGCAACTGAGATAAGTGTTAAGTGTTGTCATATTTAGGTTACTAGATACTGAAGGACTAAGTGTTCCTCAAGGACATTACCACCTACTCTAAGATATAATGCTTTGCTATTGCACATGAGACACTTACAACATGTTAGGTGGAATTATAACCTTGCCATTGTTCACAATTGACGTTTAAGCATAACATAAGGAGAGGCTATTTATTGGGTGTCAAGTTGACAACAGGTGGACTTGTGATGGTTAATGCTGGGTGTCAACTTGACTGGACTAAGAAACAAATAAGAGAAAAGGATCTTTGGATTGGACTACCTCAACCTGGATGGCCCACCCCAAATGTGGGCATTACCTTCTGCCTGCAGGCAGTATAAAGGGCCATGGCAGAGGGAGCTGGTCCCTTTCTTCCTGCGGCTTGCCTCTCTCTCACTGGTGAGTTTGTCTTGCTGCTGTGATCAACCCTACGGATCCCAGCGTGTACTGAGACCGGCAGATCTCCTGGAATCCATCTGGCCTTCAGCTCCAGATTGGGACTACTGAGACATCAGCCTTGTGAACTGAGAAGTTCCCTGGATTCTTAGCCTCTCCAGTGTGGCACAGCTACTGTTAGACTCCTTGAACTCTATCACGTGAGCAAATCAATAAATTGTATATAGCTATATATTCGTCCTGTTTCTTCTGTTTCTTTAGAGAACCCTGACTAATACAGCCTCTGCCTCAGTCCCTGGTACAGAATTCCTAAAACCCTTGTTATATCTTGATACTGCTGCCTGCATGTTATACTTAGTCTTGCACCCCAGTTCCCAATACAGAGCTCTTAATTCCCTGGAATTTCTTAAGCAGCAGAAGCATCTTGCTCTAATGAGGCAACTCTTGGTGGAATTGTGGGGGCAAACTGTTCACCAGAAACAAAACAAACTGCTGTTAGAAACAGGGAACATTCAATCCTGTGCTCTGTCCCCCGAGAAGTGGGAAAGGGCTGCACTATTTCATCTTTTATCACACTCCATAAACCTCAAATACTTGTTTCAAGGGGGCTTCCTTGTCAGTGAGCACATCCACACCCCAGAATGTGCTGCTCCCAGTCCCAGCTTGTTTTCAGGACTCTTCAACCCTTGACAATGTCTTGTTATCTGGCTGTCCATCTGCACTTTCATTTTATATTTTAATAATATAATTGTGTTAGTTACTTTTGCATCACCAAGACAAAATACCCTACAGGAACAACTTATGAGTGGATGTCAGCCCATCATGGGCAGGAATGCAGGGTTGGGGCAGCCTGTCCCCTCAACCCTGTGGGGACCAGGAACAGAGATACATTAGTTTAGTAGTTTTTCTCCAAAAATTCATAACTTGAATATAATCACAGAGAAACATGACAAACTCACATGCAGATGGACTCACCATCTAAAATAACATCTAGTTTAAGAAATAAAACTATGTCACAACTTAAATGTGGTATTCTCACTGGAAAAGTGCTTTTACAAGAATCTTCTGCATTCAAATTTAAAAGCTTAGAGACTTCTTTCACCCTAGCAGTTCAGTGCTTGAATGTGTGTGTCTGCAATGCGTGTGTCTGTAATGTGTGTCTGTAATTCGTGTCTGTAATGCGTGTGTCTGTAATGTGTGTCTGTCTAAAATCTACCTAACACTTTTGGCATCAATCCCTAAAACTTGCCTCTAAGAACAGGTTTTCCTCCAAGAGGAAAAGCTACTCTTGGGTGACCCAGACTGTGTCACTGGGAGCCAGAGGTCAGCACTTTGAGCAGAATTTAAAAATTGGTTGCCTCAGGTCTGGAGAGATGGCTCAGCCGTTAAGAGCACTGGCTGCTATTTTGGAGAACCCAGGGTTCAATTCCTCACATGGTGGCTAACAACCATCCATAATAACTCTTCCAGGGGAATCTGAAGCTCTTTTCTGACTTCCTCAGACATTGCATGACACGGGTGCCTTACACACATTCAGGCAATACATTCATACACATAAAATTAAAAAAAAAACTTTTATAAATTGCTTGCCTTTGGAGGCAAAAGTGGGAGCCATGATTTCACGTTCCACAGGTTAAAGTCAATTCTGACTTATTTCATGGTTGCCTTTTTTTTTTTTTTTTTTTTTTTTTTTTTGGTGTTTTTGAGACAGGGTCTCCCTGTAGAGCCCCAGCTGGCCTGGAACTTGCTCTGTAGACTAGGCTGGCCTTGAACTCAGAGATCCACCTGCCTCTGCCCACCACCACGCCCCGCTTGCATGGTTGACTTTTACTGAAGCATCTAGCCCTGAGGGAGATTCCAATTGCTCAAGGCCGAAAAGTCTGGGGCAAAACAGCCAGATACAGAAAGATGTGAGTCGCCTGGTGAAGACACACATTTTTTATCAAAGTCTTGTCTTTAGGACTTCCTGATACCTGATAGAGACGTCACGCCTCTCTTAAGGGTCTGTGACAGGTATAGTTTGCAGAGAAAGGACTCGGGCTAGCAGTCTCTTTTGAGGGGGTTTCAACAGTAGCATCAGGACAAAGAGAGTAACTGAGTTCTAGATTTCCCAGGATAAGTCCCCTGCAACTATACTTAATCATTACTTTTTTTTTTTTAACTCCAGCGCTCCCAGCTTCCCTGCTTCCGCCCACAGAGCTTTGTCCTTCGGCCAACCTACTGAGCATGCTCTAAATCTAGTGCGCATGTGTCCCTGAAGGTCCAATCGGACTCTTAAATTTAAAAAGGATGGGTTGTTCCTCGGCGTGGGGCGGAGTCTGGGAGCGGAAAACCGAGCGTGACTGGCCAGCCTTAGGGACCACATTCTTCTGTGGGCGGAGCCTTGCCTGGAGCCACGTCTAGGAAACTGATCCCCTAATTTGGGAAGAGTGAGTCGGAGAGGGGCGGGGAGCTGGCGCTGCCGCTGTGCGGCTGCGCGGATCGCGGGTCCTGGGCGTGTTCCTCGTCCGGGATCTGGGTTTTGCATTGATCCAGCATCGCTGCTTCACCACCTGGGTGCATCCCGCAGGCTTTCCACTCCCGCAGGGTCAGAGGCTGCCTCCGCAGTGAGTGCGCGCGGCCTCGCGTGGGGGTGGCCTCGGGTGGAGCGGGCTGGACCCTCCCACGCCCTTCCCCTGTCAGGTCCTCTCTGAGCAGGACCTTGCCTCTGATGCCCACTCTCCGGCCAGGCGGATCCGGACAGCCTGAGAGAGGCTTCTGCCTGTCCTATCCCCCCACCTTCCTGCCATCTCCCACGTGCTTGTATTTTCTTGTCCTCGGCTACAGAACATGTCCAAGTCTCTGAAAAAGTTGGTGGAGGAGAGCCGGGAGAAGAACCAGCCGGAAGTGGACATGAGTGACCGGGGCATCTCCAATATGCTGGATGTCAACGGCTTGTGTAAGTTCTCGGGACCTTGACCCTGAAGGGTTTCCAAGTTTGCCAAGAAACTGGGAGGAGAGTTTAGAATGGCATAGATCCCGCCTCGGTTTGTAGGCTTGTAAACATCACTTGTCAGTAGCTGGGCTCTGAAAGTTTGTAGCTAGAATTGGTTCTGCTCCGATTGGAAAACAGGATGAGTCTCGCACAGGAGGCTTGCTGCGGTTCCTTATCAGCTGTTAGGTGCTCTTGAGCTCAATTTCCACATCATGTATTTAATAGCCATTAAATATTTTTGTCTTTCTTGATTCTTCTTTAGTATAGTTGTTGATCATGAGCCGATGGCACTCAAAAGTTACATGACTACCAAGAATTCCTGTGCGTGAAGTATTTAGAACATTCCTTCTCCATTACTAGTCCTCGGGTCGTTCTTTTCCTTACTTCTTCAGGTTTTGTCCACTCTTGGCCTCCAAGCTTGCCACCTAGCCTCCAGTTTCAGTGTCTAGTTTAATCAGGGTGTTGCTTTTGGGGGTTGTATTTGTGTATCACTGAATTTATCACGCACCTCCTCCTTAAAACCAGAGACTCCAAACTCGTTAGGAGCTCACATCCAGACATTTGTTACACTCATCCAGACACTCATGAGAATGTTGGCCCAGTGTTGCCTAAATTTTTCTTTTTACTATTTTGACAAGTCTCAAATCCAAGTTCTTATGAGTTTTCTTAATTTCTAAACGTTAGGAACTTATTCTGACATTGGAAAATACTTGCCAAGTGAAATGAAACGGGCCTGCAGGCTGAAGGTGAGCTCAGTTTAGACCTTCCCAGTCAAAGGCTTATTGACAGTTATGCTCCAAGATTCTTGCTGGGACATTCAAAGTCTAAGCCCACAGTTACTTGCTCTGGGACACTAGCCTTGCTTCATGGTATGAATTAGATAAGCTTTATTTATCTTTTAATCTAAAACTCTCTCTTCCTCATTGAAACACCAGGAGACTAAACCCTTATAATATTTGTGCCCTCCTCCTCCTCCTCCTCCTCCTCCTCCTCCTTCTCTTCTTCTTCCTCTTCTTCCTCTTCCTCCTCCTTCTCCTCCTCTTCTTCCTTCTTTTCTTCCTCCACTTTTTTTTTTTTTTTTCAGACAGGTCTCCCTGTAGCCCAACTGGCCTAGAACTCACTATGTAGACCAGGCTGGCCTTGATCTCACAAAGATCTGCCTGCCTCTGCCTTCAAATTGCTGGGATTAAAGATATGTACCAGTATGCTTGGCAAAGGTTTTATGTACATGTGTTCAGTGCCCTAGGAGGCTTGAAGAGGGTGTCAGGTCCATGGACCTGGAGTTACAGGTGATTGTAAGCTGCCTAACATGAGTGCTGGAAACCAAACTTGGATCCTCTGCAAGAGTGCAGTATCCACTCATTCTTAACTATTGAGCTTCTTTGCAGCCTTTACACTTGCCTTCTTTAGAGCCCTCCCTGGAACACAGTAGGTTCCAAAATGTTTGATGAATGAAGTCTTTGAGCTCTTGAGAGCTCATCCACAATATGACAGCAGAGAATGAATTAGGGGAGATGTCCAAGGGACCCTAAAGAATATGGATACCTTGCTAGGCAGGAGAGAATCAAGTTTACTGTGAGTCTATGATTTGTACTTGGGGCACAAGCTGGGGTGGATGGCATTTATTCCATTTGGCAGAAGTGGAGTTATAGGCATCTTGCATCTGGTGACCATGGTGAAAAAAAAAGTCCTGGGTGAGCTTATGTTTTATACTTATTGACACCGTGGCTTTCTTGGTGTGTGTTGGTCTTCTGCAGTAAGAATGGATTTGTGAACCAGATGTTGTGGTGCACACTTTTAGCCCCAGAACTTGGGAGGCCAAGGCAGGTGGATTTCTGTGAGATAGAGGAGGCCAGCCTGGTCTACATGGGCAGTTCCAAGGCAGCTGGGCCTACAGGGAGACCCTGTCTTAAAAAGGTGGACCCCCCTCCCCAAAGAATGAATTTGTGCTGGTTTCTGGCACCGAATTGACTGCTTAGGATGTAGGTGTGTTCTTGTGGCTACTTCATAATCTGTGAGCATGATTTTTATTGGAGTCCTGTTGCTGTAGAGGAAGAAGAGTGGAAAGTAGGCCATCTGGCACATCTCTGTCCTGTATGTATCCCCGTTCTTGCATCAGAAGCTTTCCTTTGATTGCATTTACTTAATCTTTGCCTGCCATATCCTTTCCCCAGGGGCTGAAGTATGCATCTGCTTTGAGCAGAGCACTTTTATGTAGTTTTGGAAGCGGAGACTCCATGTAATATTAACAAGTGGGAAAAGTGGCCTAGCTATTTCAGTTCAGTCCATTATCTCTTTTAAGCCTTGGCTCTTACTACAGAAGAAAAGATAGCCACTTGCTTCCTGAAGAAAAAAAAAAAAACTTGTTTATGGTATAGCACTGTATGGTAAAAAGCAAGTCATTCTGAACTTGCTCAAACAAGTAGCTAAGGAAGGATGTCAGTACTTCTTGGAAAGCTCAGTGGAAGTAAATTTGGAAATCTCCTGGACTCTGATAGTATTGGCCTAGTGGGTGGCTGTATTCTGTTAGTTCCCAGCCATTAGGACTCCTAAGAGTCTGGAGGGTTCTAGAATGCTCCTCAGCTAGCTTTATTTATTAACCATGCACTGGGCTAGAGGAACTGTTCACTGGAGAGCATTTGTCTAGAATCTCATCCTTAGTACCCTAAGAAAAAATTTAAAAAGGGAATCATTGTCTTGCATAAAATGCATGTATTATATGACAGTTACTTTATAATGTAAGAACTCCCATATTCTTTGTCACAATTTTACCTGTCGCTATGAAGTTTTACACCTTTTTAAATCCATATTAAACACAAAAAACAAGTTACTTGTATGTAGAGAATTTTCTTCTTGCATCATAAGCTTTCCTTTCATTGCATTTACTTAAATTCTTCAAAAATAATTTAGAAATTCTGCTTTGAAGATAAAAAGGGAGGATTTCTAGTTCTTTGAAGCATCCTGAATGCCAGTCTTTCTTCTTGGGAAAGTTGAGTTTTAGAAACACAGCACAGTACTTCCTCAGATATAGTAAGTTACTTTTCATTTCTTGGAGACAGAGTCTCATGTACTCCGGGATAGCCTCGAAAACTCACGATGTAGCTGAGAATGAACACCTGCCTCCACCTTCCAAGTGCCAGAATTACAGGCTTGCACCACTACACTGGGCTTATAGTGTGCTGCAGATTGAACAGAGGGCTTCCTGCATGCTAGGCAAACACTCTGCCAACTGAGCTACATCCCTAGCCAAGTGGTTACCTTTGAAACATGCTTTGAATTTATATCACACAAGGTTCTGATGGGGACAGTCTCTGAGCTGGAGATAGACATGAGAGTAGTCAGATTCTGAGGACTCAGATCCTGCCCTGAGAGGTTCTTATGGGCAAGGGCTTAGGGTTCCATAGAATGGTTTAAATTCTGCTCCTTACAACAAACTGTAACCTTAGACAGACTACTTGATCTTCTTGAACCTTCAGTTCCTCATTGTCAAATG
Source organism: Rhizomys pruinosus (assembly GCA_009823505.1). Classification (NCBI taxonomy): domain Eukaryota; kingdom Metazoa; phylum Chordata; class Mammalia; order Rodentia; family Spalacidae; genus Rhizomys; species Rhizomys pruinosus. The sequence continues at coordinate 52,424 of VZQC01003382.1, forward strand.
GGCATGTCAACGTCCACTTTATAAGACTAGTTTCGTGATAAGTACATCATTAACATTGAATGTGGATTGCTAATACTAATGGCCTCAGAGAGTCAAGGAGCACCAGAAATAATGAGTTGCAGCATCACTGATGCCCTGAACCAAACACCTAACATTGTTAATTAGACTGAGTGACGTATTCATGTCCTTTATTGCCTGTTAGAACACAGATTTTGGAACCTTTTTGACTCAGATTGCTATTCTTTTGAAATTTGTTCTAATTCTCTTTTATCTTTTTAATTTTTTTCTACCCATGAATCTTGAAATCCTTACATGTTTTCTCCTTAAGGTTTCTAAATGTGATCCTGCCAATTTTGTTCTTTCTATTAAGGGAAAACAAAACAAAAACAAGTTGCTACTTTTTACTGTGGAAAAGGTTTCCTGAGGAGTGCACCTGTTTTCACCCTTTGATAAGATTGCTTTTAAGGACTCCCATAATTGATGTCCCAGAGGCCAGGATTCCCAGCAGGACCCATGCCTCCCCCACCCCATTTTTTTTAAATTTAAGCATTTTGTATCTTTTTTTTTTTTTTTTTTTTTTTTTTTTTTTTTTTTTTT
>VZQC01003382.1:62123-69623 GCA_009823505.1 Rhizomys pruinosus
ATCGCAGATCGTGCATTCTGCCGTAAGTTTTCTGCATCTTTCTCTGCTTTTTTGTTTTGTTTTGTTTTCATTTTTTTTAACAATAGGTGATAATTTGTGAGTACAAGCATCCTTCATGTAAAACCAATTTGCAAGCAGTTGTGCCCAGACCCACACAGCTCATGGGTCCCACCATCCAGCAGGGGGGCCTTGTATGTTCAATCAAGTTGATCAAATGAGTGTCCAGTCTATATTATTGTAGTTTCACCATTAACCCCAATCGAAGCCTGCCCTATTTTTTAAAGCAGAGGAGTTTAACTGAGCTGAGGAAATGGTGTTTCTGGAATGAATATATGACCAGCAGGGGTCAGTGTTGAGCCTCTTACAGGATGCAGTCTCGTCTCAAGGTCTGCTGTTGCTTCTGTAGATACTTTGGCCTCATCTTACCTCTTTTGGTTACTGGTCAACTCTTTGATGACACATCACCTTTGTTGGTGTGTTTCAAGTGATCCTCACACCGGGCTTCTGAGTGTAGTGGTGTGGACCCACCATTGTGTTTCCAAGGGGAAGATGAAGGCACAGGGAGTCTTTACCTTTCATCCCTGTTCTGTTTAAGCATGGAAAAGGAACTTTGGATTAAAGTGTTGGTAAATCCAAAAAGGAAAATGATCATATAACATCCTATATGCTAAGCAATTACTCTACCACTGAGCTATAGCCACAGTCACTTTTAATTATTTTAAGATAGGACCTTACCAAATAACCCAGGGCTGACCTTGAACTTGATGTGTGTCTCAGGCTTTGAACTTACTATGCAACTGCTTCAGCCTGCTAAATAACTGCATCTTTGTGTGTGTAGCTCAGTTTTATAGTTCTTAAGCCATTGTGTTAGCCGAATAAAATATATCACTGGGCTCACATGCCAGCTTAGAAACTTGGGGTTGCAAGATTGTTAAGTGTTAACTGTTGAAAACGCAGAAGCAGCCTAAGCTCCACCTGGCCATGGCAGCCAAATCCCGCCCTTTTTCTGTGGTTTCTTTTGTCTTCAAACCTAGAACATTAGCTAACGCTCTATGCAGTATGGCAGTGGAAAAAGATTGTGTTGGGGAGGTACTGGCTTGTGTGCTGACAGAATAGGCAGAATGACAGTAAGTGGAATGTGACTGAGCTCTGGCTCTTAAAGACCTTTCATTTCCTCCACTTCTCTGCACATCTATCTTTTGGACTCTGAGTAGTTTTCAATTTTAAGGGAAAACTGGGCCAAATGACAGATACATATCATCAGACCAGTAGTTCATTACAAAGAATATTTGGTTTCTCAGTTTTTTAAAATATAAAAATGACCAGAGAGTGTAACATTGCTTGGGACTACAATAAATGAGTGGTGGCTTTGCCAATTTTCCTATATTAATACATCTTGATTTTTCCACCTTTGAATGTTTAAGTCTTTAAGCCATGTCCACAATACTTGTTTATTTTGTATTTTGTTCTACAAATTATGCACATTGTATTAGAAGGATAACACACATACAATGTATGTGTATGAATATATCTGTGTTGAAGAAAAAAATACTTTTTTTTCTCCTACAGACATATGGCTATATAGAACTCACTATATAGAACTCACTATATATAACTCAGTATATTGAACTCACTATATAGAACTCACTATATAGCCAGGCTGAGCTCAAGCTCATGAGCCTCCTTGTCTGTGTCTCCTCAGTAATGGGATTATAGACATGCTTCACCATACTCAGCTCTGTTATATGTGTTATCACATGCACATGCTTACCATGTAAGATTGTTCTAAACTCACTTATGATGATTTTATTTTAAACCTCATGAACATTATGATGATGGTAATGATGGTGGTAATGATGGTCTAGTTGGTAGCTGAGGAGGCAGGTTTAGAGACCCTAAATAAACACTCAGTCATCCAGGCAATGAGGTAAGGCAGGATTTGAATTCAGGCCACCAGACTTAAGGAGCCACATTCTTGGCTCACACTATCTTCCTTTGTTTCTCTAAACTTATATATGAACCATGTGTAGGAGACAAAAGACAAATGACTAATTAAGCAAGCAAGCTTAATACCTGATGCCATTCTGGTCATGTTCTAGAAGGCATGGTTTCTGCCCTGGGTGGGGTAGTGACTTTATCCATTTAAGACTACATTAAAGGATGTTGACCTCCATATGCTCACTTCCCCCAAATGCTTATACATACTTTTAAAAAGCTTCCCTTCATAAAAACTTTATTAACCTCTTTGTATGCTCTGTGCACTCAGAGCAAGACAACTTGTCCAGCATTCAAAACTATCTGGTGCTCAGGAGTCCTTTACTTCAGTCCAGTCACTACCCCCTCAAGGATGACGTGTCTAGAAGCATGGATTAATGTTGCCTGCTTTGGTATACCATTGGAAGGAACAAAAGACGTGGGCTTCACTGTCAGGCTTCCTTAGCTTGCCCTGATGCCTGCAAGGTTCTTTTGTGTGAAGGTGGTCGTGCTTCATTCACCCATCCCATGACTGATGGCCATGTGGACATTTGAGTATTTGGATCTGAAACGTCCCTGAAAGCATTTGTTAAAGGCTTATTTCCTTTCTTGGCACTAACTGGGAGGTGGTAGAAACCATAAAGAGGCAGAGTCTGGAGGGAGGGAGTCTTTGTGGGCACACCCTGAAGGCTGCAGGAGCCCACCCCTTCTGCTTGGTTTTGTTTTCATATCCCAACTAGGATGCTGGTAGTTTGTCCACTACCCAGGGACTGAAACCTCCAAACTGGTGAGCCAAAACAAGGCTTTTCATGAATACATTATCTCAGTGCAGTACCCGAAAGCTACCTAACATAGGTATTTTCCAGGTAGGGCTGTTATGAAGAGTGCTTCTGTGAACATATGGACTTATGTTTTGGTGAACATATGCATGCTTTTCTGTTGGTTAAATACCAAGGAGTAAATTACTGGGTGGTGGAATATGCTTTCATAGGCTTTTTATAAACAGAATGTGAGAATCACCAAAGTAGGGAAATATTTGAAAAGGATATGGTAGTCCTAGAGGTAGCATTCTTAGTGTTCCCATCTCAGTCCCTTTCTGAGAAGCACCTCACTAATGGGTCAATGTAATCTACACAGGAAGCTCTCCATTGCATTAGCATTGCCTACGAAATGACAAAAAATGCAGTGTGCAGTCAGTACCCCAGACCCATGAAATATGAAGGTCTGGATGTGGAAACCGTGCCAGGGTTTGCATTGAAAAGGAATTTTTGCATCCTGTAGACTAGCCTTGTAATAGCTCTCCTGTCCCAGCTCTGATTATGCATTTCAGGGACTCTCTTCTGGCTGATCTTCAGTCTTTTGGACTAGAATCTAACCTTTAATAATTTCCTTACATTCTGGAGTGTCTTAGTTTCTTTTCCTGCCATTGTGATAAAACGCCCCAACAAAAGCAACTTAGGGGAGAAAGGGTTTATTCTGGCTCACAGTCGGGATAGTAGAAGCTTAAAGCAGTGATCGTATTGTATGCACAGTAGGAAAACAGATCTTTAAATGGACGCGCACCTGCTCAGCTCCCTGTTTTGTACAGTCTAGGATCCCCTCCCCAAGGCACGCCCTCACTCACATCTAGATGAGCTTCTTCAGCATCATCAAGACCATCCCCCACAGGCGTGCCCAGAGGCCCTTCTCCCAGGTGATTCTAGATCCTGTTAAGGTGACAATTCACACTGACCAGTGCATGGGGTAAAAAGGTGTTGCAGATCCTGCTTGAGCCCTGGAGTCACTCACTCCTCTAAGAATGCCCCCACCACCACTTTTTTGGTTGGGAATATTTTTTTTTAATTTTATTTATTTTTTTATGTGTATGAATGTACTGTCTGCATGTAGGTTTGTGTGTGTCGTGCAAAGCCTCAGAGATCAGAAGAGGGTGTCAGATTCTCCCAGAAATGAAGTTAAAGACATTTTCAGCTGCCATGTGGGTGCTGGGGATCGAACCTGGGTCCTCAGCAATTGGCGCTCTTAACTGCTAGGCCGTCTCTCCAGCCCTGGGAATATTTTTTTTTATAGATAAAATATTTTTTATTATATATTTTTTGTACAAGATTATGTAACTAATCAAATCTAGACCCCTGTCCCCTACCCTACCTTCCCACCCTACCAGAACTCATGCATCCTGCCAAACATGTTTTTCATCTTTTTCTCAGTCTTTCTCAAAATTCTCCATGTGGAAGTTGACTGTTTTGAGCAGAAGTTTACCGTTTTAGTCAGTTCTTTGATGCAGTCTTTCCTGTTGTTGTTGTTCTTTCCAGTATGCATCATTCCCAACTACTTGGACAAAAGCTCAAGGGGTCATGTACAAGAAATACTTACAACTAGGTAATTGGCGCTAGCATCCACAGATGAGGGATACCATTTGTCATTTGTTTTTCTGGGACCTGTGTTACTTCACTCAGCATGATATATTCTAGCTCCAGCCATTTTCCTCCAAAGCTCATGATGTCATCTTTCTTTACCACCACGTAGAACTCCATTGTGTAGATGTACCACATTTTCTCTAGCCACTCCTCAGCTGAGGGGCACTTGGGTTGGTTCCAGCTTTTTGCTATTGTGAACAGAACTGCAATAAACATGGCTGTGCATATATCTCTGCAGTAAGATGAGTCTTGTGGGTACATATCCAGGAGTGGTACATACCCATGGTTGGGTCAGGTGACAAGTTCATTCCAAGTCTTCCAAGGGTTCTCCACACTGCTTTCCATAGTGACTGTACCAGTTTACATTCCCACCAGCACTGGATGAGTGTTCCCATTTCACCACAACCTCTCCAGAACTTGGTATCATTTGTTTTCTTGATCCTAGCCAGTCTTATTGGAGTAAGATGATATCTTAAAGTGGTTTTAATTTGCATTTCCTTAATTATTAGTGACATTGAATACTTCTTAAGATGTTTCTCAGCCATCTCTAATCCCTCATTTGTGAAGTCTCTGTTCAGATCTTTGCTCCATCTTTTGAGTGATTCATTTGTTTTCTTTCTTCTCTGTTTTTTGAGCAGTTTATATATTCTGGAAATCAATGCTTTGTCAGATGTTTCTGTGGTGAAGGTTTCCTCCCACTCTGTGGGTTTTCTCTTCATTTCCTTGATTGTTTCTTTTGATGTACAGAAGCTTTTGCATTTGAGGTCCTATTTGTCAATCGTCTATCTTATTTCATGCGCAGCTGCTGTCTGATTTAGGAAGTCTTTTCCTATGCCTATGACCTGTAGGCTGCTGCCAACTTTTTCTTCTATCGCCTTCAGAGTTTGGGGTTTCACGTTGAGGTCTCTGATCCATCTGGAGTTGACTTTTGTACAGGGTGAGAGGTAGGAGTTTAACTTTATTCTTCTACAAGTGGTGATCCAGTTTTGCCAACACCACTTGTTGAAGATGCTATCTTTCCTCCAGTGTGTCTTCTTGGCTCCCTTGTCAAATATGAGGTGGCTGAAATTGTATGCACTCAAGTTTGGACCTTCAGTTTTGTACCATTGGTCAACAGGTCTGTTTTTGTGCCAGTATCAAGCTGTTTTTATGACTAGAACCCTGTAGTATAGTTTGAAGTCTGGTATAGAAATCCCCCCTGTATTGCTCTTTTCACTGAGGGTTGCTTTGGCTATTCAGGGTCTTTTCTTTTTCCATAGGAAATTAAGGACTTTTTTTTTTTCCAACCTTGTGAAGAAATAGAATGGAGGAAGCAGAACAAAGAATATCAGACCTGGAAGATAATACAGAACAACTAAAAGCTCAAGTAAAGATTATGAAAAATTTAAAAATACACAAAAGTGGAACAACCAGGAAATATGGGACACTATGAAAAGATCAAACCTCTGCATCATAGGAATAGAGGAAGGAGAAGAATCCCAAGAAAATGGTATTGACCAGATTGTCAATAAAATAATAGAAGAAAATTTCCCCAAACTAAAAAAAGAAAAACCCATAAAAATACAAGAAGCACATAGAACTCCAAACAGACAATATCAGAAAAGAAACTCCCCACGCCATATCATAGTTAAAATGCTAGATGCCCAAAACATAAGACAAAATTCCAAAAGCCACAAGAGAAAAACAGGTTACATATAAAGGGAAATCCATCAGAATTACAACTGACTTCTCAGTGCAAACCATGAAAGCAAGAAGAACATGGAGCAAAGCATTCCCAGTGTTAAAGGGCTATTGATGCCAACCCAGGTTACTATACCCAGCAAAAATGTCGATTATAGTTGAAGGAGAGAGAAAAATCTTCCATGATATAAACAAGATGGTAGAATACATGTCTGGAAAACCAACCCTTCAGAAAATACTTGAAGCAATTCAAAGGACAGAAGAGAGGAACAACTATCCCCAAGCACCTAGAAAGAAAAATTAATAAAAACATAACTGCAGAAGTAGAAACCGAGACTAAAAATGCAAATGGATAATAAGGTGAAAGGAAGCAATACACATCTTTCAATTATAACCTTAAATATTAATGGACTAAACTCTCCAATCGAAAGACATAGACTAGGAGATTGGATTAGGAAACAAAACCCATCTATATGCTGTCTGCAAGAAACCCATCTCTTGAAATGTTCTGCAAATGTGGGTCACCATTCTTCCTGTTCAGGGAGGTCTTGGAGATCCACTAATGGGACTTCAGCCAGTGTCTAGTCTATAAAGAGGAAAGTCTGCTCATGCTTCAAAAAGGGAAGCCTGGTCTAGCAAGACCTGATTTTGTTCTCGAGTGGATGGAATTGGTAAATGAAAAGCTGAAAGGAGCAAGGCACTCCCATCGCCCCCCCCCAAAAGAAAACCCAAGATATCCCTGAGGACCAGATCCTCAACTGACCTTGAGAAAACAAAAACCTTGGTTAATCTGGGCTAACTGTGTGGCCTTAAGCATCCAAAAGGAAAGTACAACCAGATATAAATAATCAATAAGACTTACTGCAGACATAGAACTTGAGGGGCTGGGGAGATGGCCTAGCGGTTAAGAGCGCCGACCGCTCTTGCAGAGGACCCGGGTTCGATCCCCAGCACCCACATGGCGGCTGAGAACCGTCTGAAACTCCAATTCCAGGAGAACTCCAGCTCCAGGGGAATCCGACACCCACTTCTGACCTCCGCGGCATTGCACGACACGGGTGCACAGACTTGCATGCAGACAGTACATTTGTACACATAAAGAATAAATAAAATTAAAAAAAAAAAAGAACTTGAGATCTTAGTAAAGAGACAAAAAGAAAAAAGAGAGACTACTGTTGTTTGGCCTGTACTCAATTCTTGCTGGCAAGTGCATCAACTCTGTGGCTGCCACTGCTTTGGGCACTCCTCAAAGACATGAGACACAGCTTTGTAACCTTCCAATATGGACTGAGGACTCACGTCTCTCCAAGAATCCTCCAAACCTTCAATGCAAATGGGGACTACTGAGTGATACCAGCTTGTGGACTAAACAGCCAAGGGATGTCAGCCTCGTCAGAGTATAGACTGCCATTGTTGGACTACCTGGGCTGTA
>VZQC01003382.1:75342-315847 GCA_009823505.1 Rhizomys pruinosus
CCCCATCCCAGATCATGCATTCTGCCATAACTGTCCTGCATCTTTCTCTCAGTTTTTTTTTTCATTTTTAGCTATAAGTGATAATCCATGAGTACAAGCATCCTTCATGCAAAACCTATCTGCAGGCTGTTGTGCCCAAACACCTACAGCCCCACCATCCAGTGGGGGGTGACAGGTTGTTTGTTCAATCAAGTTGATCAAATGAGTGTCCAGACTACATTGCTGTAGTTTCACCATTCACCCCAATCGCAGCCCTTACATTCTACCACGCCCCCTCTTCCGCAGGTTGTTCCCTAGGCTTAGAAAAGGGGCACAGGTGGATGAGAGGTAAAACAGTCCACTCTCTCTGGAGCTGTTGACTTGGACTCTGGTCAATTCTGGCTGTTTCCTTTCATGGGCTGACAGTTTGTCGAGGAATAACCTTTCGATCCTGGCCTGGCGCGTTATGGCGTCTCCGAGAACCGTCTTTAACTCCAGTTCCAGGGGAATCCGACACCCTCTTCTGACCTCCGAAGTATTGCACAACACGGGTGTACAGACCTACATGCAGACAGTGCATTCATACACATAGAAAAATAAATAAATAAATAAATAAATAATTAAAAAAATAAAACATATTAAAAAATAAAACCAACTAGTTTCTTATTTGGATATCTTTAAATTTTTTATTTTTTCCTATATATATTATTGACTTTTCGTGCATTTCCTACAATAGATTTTAATCATGTTAGACCCCCTCCTCCACCATGCCCCATTGCTCCTCCCCCACCGGATTTTGTGCATTCTGTCATATATGCTAAGGCCTATCCACATTGTACTCAGCTATCCCTCAGTGCTTCCACTAGAGTCTAGTCAGTCACCCACTGGAGTCTAGTCAGCCTACGAAAGCCACTTCCTTAAGATCAGTTCTTCCTCACCAGCAGTTACCAGTTTCCAAGAGTTCTTCAGCTAGGTTCGGGGCCTGCTGCCCATTTCCCTCATTCTGTGCTGGGCTTTTGTCTGATTGAGTCAGCCTGGATCTTGTGCATGCTTGTCACCCTTGTTTCAAGTTCATGTGACCAAGTTCCCAGAGACCTGAGAGCCTCTGTTTATTTAGATATCTCTAAAAGGTTTCTGTTTGCTTACTAGCCATGGCAAATCATTTTTTTTCTAAAGTCTGTTCACATTTTTCTTGTCCAAGTTTGGGGGAGGTGTGGGTAATACGCCCATTACTTTAGAGAGTTAGTTTGAGGAGTAGGGGAGTTCTAGGTGAGTTAATGTTCTTAATCTGTGGCAGCCATATTGTAAGCATTTGCTAAGCATTAGCTCTTATATTTATTGTTATTCCAACATAACATAGTAACATACTGGGCACTGCACAAATATTAATCCTTCTTAAGATCCTGTCATAGAACTAAATGATTTAATTCGGCCTTTCATTTTAGCACGAGTAATTTGCACTCCAGGAAGATCCAGTGACTTCTGAGGCTCACATGGCTTTATGATGTGGGCCTCAGACTGCTAGCACATATGTATTATTTCTTTGTTTTGAATTCTTTTATGTAACTCATATTTTATTCAAGATGGAATGTTTCTATTCAGGTTTATACCCTTTTTATTATTATAGGATTTTCTACTGTCTTATAAAGAATACTTCAGCCAAGTGTGAATATTTTTTTCCCAGTTTAGAAACAATAAACTCAAGATTTAGACTCTAGAAACCATGATATAGTCTTAGTTCTGATTATAGTACTCTGTGGCATCTTAGAAAAAAATAACCACCACATTGAGCCACAGTTTTTTTTTTAATCTGCTAAAGGAGGAGTTTAGGCTCTTTTATTTCAAGGGTGCTATTTCAAGGGTGCTGTGGTTAGAACAAGTGCCCCAGAGTTCAGATACTGGAAACTCATCCCGGTTATGACAGTGTTTGGAAATAGGCCCTAAAAAGAGGTGAGTAGGCTGGATGGCTCTCGTGAATTGATTAATGTCATTATTTCAGGAGTGGGCTACTCATCCTGAGAGAGGGATGCTGTAGGGCTGGGTTTCTTCTCCCCTTCTTCTTCCCTTCTTCCTGCCTTGCCCTCTGCTTTCTGTCATGGGATTATGCAGTTAGCAAGCCTCACCTCAGTGCAGAGCTTTGACCTTGGACTTTTAAGACTCTATAACTCTTTTTTTTTTTTTTTTTGGGCTTTTTGAGACAGGGTCTCCCTGTAACCCCAGCTGTCCTGGAACTTGCTGTGTAGACCAGGCTGGCCTTGAACTCACAAAGATCCGCCTGCCTCTGCCTCCCAAGTGCTAGGATTAAAGGCGTGAACCACCGCGCCCGGCAAGACTCTATAACTCTTTTTTTTTTTTTTAATTTTTTTTTTAATTTTTATTTATTTCGGTATGTGTATGAATGTACTGTCTACGTGCAGGTGTGTGCACCCGTGTCGTGCAATGCCGCGGAGGTCAGAAGAGGGTCTCGGATTCCCCTGGAACTGGAGTTCTCCTGGAATTGGAGTTTCAGACGGTTCTCGGCCGCCATGTGGGTGCTGGGGATCGAACCCGGGTCCTCTGCAAGAGCGGTCGGCGCTCTTAACCGCTAGGCCATCTCTCCAGCCCCGACTCTACGTAACTAGGACAGGTACAGAATGTCAGAGCCTTGGCCTATTTTGTGTTTTTATAACTAAATGTCACAGACTAAGTAATTTAAAATAAAAATACTTTTTTAAGAATAAAAAAATCTTAAAAAAGTATTTTTATTTTAAATTACTTAGTCTGTGACATTTAGTTATAAAAACACAAAATAGGCCAAGGCTCTGACATTCTGTACCTGTCCTAGTTACGTTTCTGTTGTTGTGATTAAACATCATGACCAAAAGCCGTGTGGAGAGGAAAGTGTTTATTTCATCTTACAGGTTATAGTCTGTCATCGAGATAAGGCAGCGTAGGGACTGAAAACAGTGGCTTGAAGCAGAAGCCACGGAGGAATGCTGCTCAGTGGCCTGCTCCCATGCTACAGCTTTGGAAACCTGTTTTACACAGCCAGGCCCACCTGCCATGGGATGGGACCATCCACAGTGGGCTGTGCTCTCCTACATCAACTAGCAATAACTTCAGTGCCCCACAAACATGCCCACAGGCCAATGTGGTCTGGGAAATAACTCAGTTGAGGTTTTTTCTTCCCCAAAGAAATCTAGTAGACCATATAAACGAACCAGTACAATAACTGTGATTTCCTAAAACTGCATGATTTTATGTTATACAAAAAGAACAGTTAATACTAAAAAAGTTAGTTGGTAGAAATAAGGAACAGATATATAGGAATTTATTTATTTATTTTGTCTTTTTGAGGCAGGGTCTCCCTATAGCCCCAGCTGGCCTGGAACGCACTCTGTGGACCAGGCTGGCCTTGAACTGACAGAGATCCGCCTGCCTCTGCCTCCCAAGTGCTAGAATTAAAGGTGTGCGCCACCACGCCTGGCCATATAGGTATTTAAACAGTACTAATTGTTATGGTAGGTTACTTTGATATGCTTCATTAGTAGGATTGAAAGTTTATTTCTGGACAAACTGTCAGCCCATGAAAAGGAAACAGCCAGAATTGACCAGAGCCCAAAATGACAGCTCCAGAGAAAGTAGACTGTTTTGCTTCTCATCCACCTGTGCCCCTTTTCTAAGCCTAGGGAACAATCTGCAGAAGAGGGGTCGTGGTCGAATGTAAGGGCTACGATTGGGGTGAATGGTGAAACTATAGCAATATAGTCTGGACACTTATTTGATCAACTTGATTGAACATACAAGCCCCCCAGCTGGATGGTGGGACCCTTGGGCTGTGTGGGTTTGGGCACAACTGCTTGCAAATTGGTTTTACATGAAGGATGCTTGTACTCATAAATTATTACTTATTGCTAAAAAATGAAAAAAAATAAAGAAGTAATAGAAAAAAGGAAATAAGGAACAGAAAAGAAGAAGGAGAAAGAGAAAAAAGGAGACAGAAGGTCCGTGAACAGAGAATTGTATTGATTTTGGACCGTGGAAATTTTTCTGAAGAAAATGTTTTAAGCATTTCCCTTTTAATGAGGGCTTCCTTCCTTTATGGATCTATTATTGTTTGTATTAGTGAGGATTCTTCAGAGAAACAACTGATCAATTTTATATAGCTATATGCATGTATAGAGAACAGAGCATTTATTATTGTGAGAATTGTCTCATGAGATTATTTATGGAGGTTGCCGTTTGCAAGGTGGAAAACTAGAAACGTTGGTGGTATAATCAGATGAAGATTAAACTGGAAGGTCTGAGCACCAGAGGAAGGGGAGTGGTTACTGATGTAATCCCAAGGTCTGAAGTCCCAGCAGCAAGAAGCTCTGATGAGCACGAGCCAGAGAAGATGGATGATTCAGCACCAGATCATGGGAATCCACCCTTCCTCTGGTTTCTTGTTCTGTGCTGACCCTTACCAAGTAAGGTGTTATGTTTACTTACTTGTGTATTAATTCAAATTCATTCTCTTCCTGAAAACACCTCCTAGACACATCCAGAAATAATGCTTAACTGACTCTCTGGGTATCCTGTAGCCCAGTCACTTGACATGGCATTTGGCCATCTCAGTCTGTTTCCCAGTGTTTTATTCATCCCTGATTATTGCAGAGTAAGCTTGTTGAAGACACAATCTCTTACATACGTTCTAGCCTCGTGGCACCAAGTAAGTTCAGTGTCTAGCAGAGTAGTAATAGTCTACAGTATATTGCTAATATGTTTTGCTTAACCCTAGACAGAAATCAAGGACTGTGTATCTTAGGTAGCTTCCCATACTTAACTCTTTAATCCTTCCATGTATCCTCTGAGATAGATCTTCTTCCTATGCTTTTCTAAAGGGAGAAGCTATAAAATGATGTGCTGGGAGCAGGAGTGATATGGGCCCCAGGTTTTAGTAAAACCCAGTGCCTCAGGTTTGCTAGTCAGTGTCCTGATGAACCCAAAGCCTACAGGTAGTAAGCGGCTCATGGAGTTGTCTTTACTTTCAGGTACAGAAAGAAGTGTCATATTTTTATTAGTTTTCATATGTAATAATTCACATTCTTATTAGTGAAGGACAGATTAACTGTGGTTGATAAATTCTTTTTTTTAAATTAAATTTATTTATTTATTTGTATAAATGTACTGTCTGCAGATAGGTCTGTGCACCCGTGTCGTGCAGTGCTGCAGAGGTCAGAAGAGTGTCTGATTCTCCTGGAACTGGAGTTACAGACAGTTCTCAGCCGCTGTGTAGGTGCTGGGGATCGAACCCAGGTCCTCTGCAAGAGCAGTCAGTGCTCTTAACTGCTAGGCCATCTCTCCAGCCCAATTCTTTATATTACATGGTAGGATTCACTCATGTAACAAAGTATCTGAGAAACATATTACCAAGGAGATTCTAAACCTGCATAGTAATTAGTTGTAAAATACAAAATAACCTTTATACCACAGTGATTTTTTTCAAAAGTTTTAAATTTTGAGCAGAATTCATAAGAAATGTCTCATAAAACTGGGTGTGTTGATGAATATGATGTTTGTGTTACATCTTGGTATCAGACATTTTATTGTCTGTCTTTATTTTAATATATTGTCGGAACCTGCATACTTAAGAAGCTCTGAATCTGTTCTCTACTACCAGGGGTGAAATAACTTAAGCCAGCAACACAGGCAGGCATTTTAATCACACATTATGGAAATGCAGAACTCAAATTCGTCAGTATTGGTGCTGACATCCGGCCAGTACCCAGATTCCTATGCAGCCTTTGAACCAGGGTTCTTTAAGACTGTCAGAATTCTAATCCACTGAGCACCAACATGGAAAAGTATTAGGATCATTTTAGAAAGAAAGTTCAAATTAATTCTTCATCGTAGTTTACAACTTTGGGTGGATTTGAATTAGCAATGTGGCCTCTGTAAGTAACTCTAATCTGTACTGCTACTCAAGGTGCAACTTGTTCAGAATTTGAATTCTGTCTCCCTTGAGTTGTAAAACAAAGTGACCACTTTGAATATCTGAGGAGGTATGTTATTTTTCTATTTTGTTCCATTTCATTCAAGACCCACCCAGAACCTCCAAACCATTTGTCTTATGATGACAACTATTGTTTTCAGTTTCTTCTGTTTTTTTTTTTTTTTAATTTTTTTTTTTTATGGTCTTTTTGAAACAGGGTTTCCCTGTAGCTCTGACTGTCCTGGAACTCACTTTATAGACCAGGCTGGCCTTGAACTCACAGAGATCTGCCTGCCTCTGCCTCCCAAGTGCTAGGATTAAAGGTGTGTGCCACAAAGCCCAGGTTGTTCATTGTTTTTTTTGTTTTTTTTTTTTAATATTTTATATGTATGAATGTATTGCCTTCATATCTCTATCTATCATCTATCTGTCTGTCTATCTGTCTGTCTGTCTATCTATCTATCTAACTTTGCAATGCCCAGAGAAATCAGAAGAGAGCATCATATTCCCCTGGAACTGGAGTTACAGACAGTTGTTAGCTGCCAGGTGGGTGCTGAAAATCGAACCTGGGTCCACTGCAAGAGCAGTCAGGGCTCTTAATCGCTGAACCATCTCTCCAGCCCCTCTTCCATTTATTGTAACACACAGTCTACAAGATGAACTGATTATAAAAATCCATTCTAAAATGACAGAACTTTTTGTGGGAACTCAACAGTAGCCAGTTCTAACCAGTGACAAAATTTCAGACTTTTCAAGTACCCTGTCAATTTATGTATTTCCAAGCCTTGCATCCTTTTCTCCTTCTGGATGTAAATGTCATTGTGTTAAGGTAGAAATTTCTTCCCATCTGTAAACTGCTACCAAAGGAATTATTTGCTTTCTAATTTTCCCAATGGAAAGCTGTGGAGACAGCTTCCAGTGTGCCACATCACTGTGATATGTGGGGTTATTTTAAAAATAACTCTACAGTGTCATCTTGGGCGCTGTGGATTTCATCTGTTCTTGAGGTGTCTGCTCTCTGCTGAAGAAGGAAAGGCACTGGACCTGTTTTAAAAAATACCTGCTTTTCCGTATTATCTGGAAATGAAACTTTCTTTTAAACTTCATTGTATTCCTTGTCTGAGAGTCCCGTGCGGATACACAGTGCATTGTGATCCTGTCCACACTGCTCTCTCCCCAACTTCTCTCAACTCCCCCAGCTCCCTCCCCATCTCATATATTCCTTTCTTTTGTTTTATAACCACAAAGTCCAGTTAATGCTGTCCATATACTCACAGGTGCGGGGCTATCCACTGGAACATGGGCATCCCAGGAGAGGCCACACCCCTGAAGAAAATGGACTCTTCCTCCCCCAGCAGCCGTCAACTGCTAATCACTCTTCGGCTAGGGGTGCTGCTCCACGAGCCCCTCCCCTATCCATTCTGGAAGGCTGTGGCTGGCTTGACCCTGTACAGGTCTTAGACAGGCAGCACGGCTGCTATGAGTTCATAAGGGCATTGGTTCAGTCAAGGCCAAAAGACAGTATTTTGCAGTACTTTCCCTGACCTCTGGCTCTTAGAGTCTTTCCTCTTTCCTACACAGGAAAGTCTCTCTCGATGTATCATCCCGTCAATAAAGAAGGTCTTCTGAGTACCTTTATCTTTTCAAGTATACTTCTCTTGAGTCCATGAGCCATTCATAGCAGCATTTGAATTTATGGCTACTTGTTCTGTGCTCCTAAATTGGGTGACTGTTTCAGAGCAGCAGGTGTAATCAGAGACTATCCCAGGCTAGCCAGGATGGAAAGTTGCTGCTGCTTCTGAGAGACTCTAAGAGAATCTCTGAGGTAGATTGTAGACGACCATTCTTAATGTGATCAGAAAATAGCCAGTCAGTAAGTGTCTGAATGTCTCGATTGTCTTTCTCATGAAATGATCATACCAACCCCCTTTTAGCATTTTCCTGCCTGTTCCCTTCTTGGCTACAGAGTAAACTGTCATACTTAGGGTGCCAGTGGCCTCTTCCCATCTCCACCTCTCCACAAATGCTCCCTTTCCAGTAATTTTGCTTCCCATTGTTCATTTTGGTCATGTAGCTCAGGGTGGTCTTGAGGTCACTGGGTAGCTGAGGCTGTCCTGAAACTTGCAGTTCTTCTTCTTCCACCTCCTGAGTGCTGGGATCATAGGCATGAGCCACTATTCTCAGCCTAAATAGCATTTCTTTTTTCTTTTTTTTTTTTTTTATTGATGCTTTGTGTATTTCATACATCATTTTCCAATTCAGTTCAGGCATATATCCCCTTCCCTTCCCCCCACCCCACCCTTACCCATCGCAGATCATGCATTCTGCCATAAGTTTTCTGCATCTTTCTCTGCTTTTTTGTTTTGTTTTGTTTTCATTTTTTTTAACAATAAGTGATAATTTGTGAGTACAAGCATCCTTCATGTAAAACCAATTTGCAAGCAGTTGTGCCCAAACCCACACAGCTCATGGGTCCCACCATCCAGCAGGGGGGGCTTGTATGTTCAATCAAGTTGATCAAATGAGTGTCCAGTCTATATTGTTGTAGTTTCACCATTAACCCCAATCGCAGCCCTTACATTCTACCACGCCCCCTCTTCCGCAGATTGTTCCCTAGGCTTAGAAAAGGGGCACAGGTGGATGAGAAGCAAAACACTCTACTTTCTCTGGAGCTGATGTCTTGGTCTCTAGTCAGTTCTGGCTGTTTTCTTTCATGGGCTGCCAGCTTGTCCAGGCATAACCTTTCGATCCTACTAACGAAGCACATGCAATTAGATATTTAGGTATTTAAACAGTATAATATATAGCCTTTCGATCCTACTAATGAAGCACACACAATTAGATATATAGGTATTTAAACAGTACTAATAATAGCATTTTTTAAAAGAGGCTAGAGGGATAAGGAGAGTGAAGGCACTGTAGCATACAACTTTGGGGTATCTACATTTTCAAAGTCACTTAGGTGAATTATGATATGGATTCAACTCTGCAGATACCTGACCAGTCATACTTCAGTATCGCTTTGGAATTTTGCTACCAATTTGTTCTCAGTGTACTTACTGACAGAGCTTATGGATAGGAGAAACCACCCTTAGAGCCTGTTATTAACACAACAGACAATCTATCTGGATTTGATTATGGTCAATGAGGTACCAAGAACAGGTTAGGGGGCGCAGCCTGTTTCCATTTCTTTGGCATGTTTGAGGGTGGCTTTTGTAGTCTTAAATAGCCGATTCTATTGTGCTTTTTTGAACAGCACAGTTGTTATAAGACAGTCACAATGAACCAGCCATTCCTGAGTGGAAGGGAGTGGCTGGTTGTATAAATACATCCCTGTCACTTGGTCTGTGCCTGTTATAGGCTTGGCAGGTTTCTCTTGTCCGACTTAACTGCCTTCCCCGCAGACCCAGCCTGCACTCCTTTGTTGCCCTAAACATTTTCCTCAAAGCTCTTTTTCTTTCCTGCTCTAATTTTTCTCCCTCTTACCTACTTTGGCTTGCAGTCTTGTAACAATAGTAAGAAAGAAAAATGCTTTCTAGTGGTGTGATTGGGAGAGGGGCAACAACTTAAGGTTAAAGAAAAAACTCAACTTTCCAACTTCATCACCTTCTTTACTGCTAAGTGATTATTGGGAAGACATAATGAAATGCTAGAAGAGTTGGCTTCCTCTAATTAAATCTGTTACTGTCAACTTTGTTCATCATTAAGAAGAGCAGATTTTTTTTTTAATTAGTTACTTGTTGATGTCTTAGAAAAAAATTAAGGCAAAAAGAGATAGGAAAATTTTTCAATTTTCCTTTGTAATCAGAGTTGATTTTTTTTTTCCAGAGTTGATTTCTGTGATATTCAGATGTCAGGGTGAGTGATTGCTATGTATCTGCTAGGTTTTGTTCACTCTTGTCTTTCTTGGTAATTAAACCTCTAATTTTTAGTTAATTCGTAGTCACCTGGAATTTAGACCATATTTCCAGCTACCCTTGTGGGTAGGCGTCGTTGTATCACTGAATGCTGATTAATTGTCTGCTAGTGTAGTGTATCGTGTGCAACTTAGACATGTGCTGAAGGAAGAACTGCTCTGCTTCTCCTCCTTCCTGACGGGAATGTAGTCCTGGTGGCCCAAGGTTCATCTTGGATTATGATGTATCTCTAAGTAGTTGGGTTATTATTACAAAAATGTCATAGACTGGATGGTTTAAGTGGCAGACTTTTATTCCTCACTGTTCTGTGAGTGCTGGCGTGCTGATGGACAGGGTGCCAACGGATCTCGTGTTATAGGGGCCACCTCTCCTGGTTTGTAGGTGGCCACCATCTTGTTGGGTCCTCACAGATTGGAGATGCAGTGGGGGTGTGGAGAGAGCATCTTCTTGTGTTTCTATAAGGACACTAATCAAATCATGGTAGCGTCATTCTCATGGCCTAATTGTGCCCAGTCATCACCCAGGGCCCTACCTGCACATCCTGTTGCCCTGGATGGGGGTTAGTGCTTCAAAGGTGCACATGGAGAGACATAAACATCTTGCCCTTATGAGGTGGAAACTGGCCTTGTTCTCTTCAGGGCTGTCTGGACTGCTAGGGGGACTCCTGCTTATGTGCATGCTAGGGGGACTCCTGCTTATGTGCATGCTAGAGGGACTCCTGCTTATGCGCATTCTAGGGGGAGTCCTGCTTATGTGCATGCTAGGGTGACTCCTGCTTATGCGCATGCTAGAAGGACTCCTGCTTATGCACATGCTAGAGGGACTCCTGCTTATGCGCATGCTAGAGGGACTCCTGCTTATGCGCATGCTAGAGGGACTCCTGTTTATGCGCATGCTAGAGGGACTCCTGCTTATGTGCATGCTAGGGGAACTCCTGCTTATGCGCATGCTAGGGGGACTCCTGCTTATGTGCATGCTAGGGGGACTCCTGCTTATGTGCATGCTAGAGGGACTCCTGCTTATGTGCATGCTAGGGGGGACTTCTGCTTATGTGCATGCTAGAGGGACTCCTGCTTATGTGCATGCTAGAGGGACTCCTGCTTATGTGCATGCTAGGGGGACTCCTGCTTATGTGCATGCTAGGGGGACTCCTGCTTATGTGCATGCTAGAGGGACTCCTGCTATGTGCATGCTAGAGGGACTCCTGCTTATGCGCATGCTAGGGGGACTCCTGCTTATGTGCATGTTAGAGGGACTCCTGCTTATGTGCATGCTGGGGGACTCCTGCTTATGCGCATGCTAGGGGGACTCCTGCTTACCTGCATGCTAGGGGGACTCCTGCTTATGCGCATGCTAGAGGGACTCCTGCTTATGTGCAGGCTAGGGGGACTCCTGCTTGTGTGCATGCTAGGGGGACTCCTGCTTATGTGCATGCTAGGGGGACTCCTGCTTGTGTGCATGCTATGGGGACTCATGCTCTGTGTAATCCCTGCTGTTTGTTATTTTCTTTCACATGAAACTGAACATAATCTTAACAGATTCATCCATGATACTATTTAATCTTGTTTGGTACAAGGGAATTTTGAGACTTTTTTTTCATGTCAGACTGAACGCTCAGAAAAAGAAGAACGCCTCATCCAGTAGACAAGAGAAGCTGAAGTCTTACTAGTAAAAACATGTTAGGTGCCAGCTTCTGGGATCGCAGATGTCACGTGGGGCTACTACTCTTGATCTCTTTCCTCCCTTCCCTGACATTTCCTCCTGGGGACATTCAATGGGAGTGAAGAGTAATCACTCAAGTGTGACCTAGGGTGGAATGTGGGACAGGAATGGGTTCGGACACAGCCTTGCAGGTTGGGGCCTGTGATGGACAGGAGCTGGGCAGAGGTCAGCATCTGAGCCCAATAAGGAGGAGCCAGGATGGGAAGACAGCTGGGTGGGGAAGGGTATTTGTCACAGATACACCTCTGGTCCCCAGAGCCTGCTCGTGTTAGGAATTGTCAGGAGTGTGAGCATGGAGTGTGTGTGTGTGTGTGTGTGTGTGTGTGTGTGTGTGAATGTGCGCGTGCATGTGGCATTTTCTAGGTCTGTGTACTGTGAGAGGGGTTGAGAGTACCCCCAATAACATGGAACCTGTTTAGTCTCTGATTTTGCTGTATATAACACGTTCTAGAAAAAGAAACCAGAGTTTATTGAAGAAGTGGTCATTCCAGACCTGGTGCAGAAAAAGTTCAAAAGGAACCCGAGATTCTTATGTCAGGAAACAAGGATGTGCTTAAAGGATTCTGAAGATATATCCCATGGACCTAGAAGCCAGTTTGGATGGACTTGCACTAACCACAGGAGGCAGAAGTTTAGCATTGTTACAAATAATGAGATTGTAACCCTTCCACTAAATTAGGAAGCAACAAAACACAAATGTGAAGTAGTAAAGCATGATCTTTCAACAGAGAGGAATTGATGTATTTTGTTAAAAATTATTGTAATTTTTAATTTTATTTTATATGTATAAGTGTTTTGCCTGTATGTATGCAAGTGTACCTCATGAGTGCAGTACTTGTATGTATGTAAGTGCACCACATGAGTGCAGTGCCTGTGTGTTTGTAAGTGCACCACATGAGTGCAGTGCCTGTATGTATGTAAGTGCACCACATGAGTGCAGTGCCTGTGTGTTTGTAAGTGCACCACATGAGTGCAGTGCCTGTGTGTAAGTGTACCACATGAGTGCAGTGCCTGTATGTATGTAAGTGCACCACATGAGTGCAATGCCTGTATGTATGTAAGTGCACCTCATGAGTGCAGTACTCGTATGTATGTAAGTGTTCCACATGAGTGCAGTGCCTGTATGTATGTAAGTGCACCACATGAGTGCAGTGCCTGTATGTATGTAAGTGCACCACATGAGTGCAGTGCCTGTATGTATGTAAGTGCACCACATGAGTGCAGTGCCTGTATGTATGTAAGTGCACCACATGAGTGCAGTGCCTGTATGTATGTAAGTGCACCACATGAGTGCAGTGCCTGTATGTATGTAAGTGCACCACATGAGTGCAGTGCCTGTATGTATGTAAGTGCACCACATGAGTGCAGTGCCTGTATGTATGTAAGTGCACCACATGAGTGCAGTGCCTGTATGTATGTAAGTGCACCACATGAGTGCAGTGCCTGTATGTATGTAAGTGCACCACATGAGTGCAGTGCCTGTATGTATGTAAGTGCACCACATGAGTGCAGTGCCTGTATGTATGTAAGTGCACCACATGAGTGCAGTGCCTGTATGTATGTAAGTGCACCACATGAGTGCAGTGCCTGTATGTATGTAAGTGCACCACATGAGTGCAGTGCCTGTATGTATGTAAGTGCACCACATGAGTGCAGTGCCTGTATGTATGTAAGTGCACCACATGAGTGCAGTGCCTGTATGTATGTAAGTGCACCACATGAGTGCAGTGCCTGTATGTATGTAAGTGCACCACATGAGTGCAGTGCCTGTATGTATGTAAGTGCACCACATGAGTGCAGTGCCTGTATGTATGTAAGTGCACCACATGAGTGCAGTGCCTGTATGTATGTAAGTGCACCACATGAGTGCAGTGCCTGTATGTATGTAAGTGCACCACATGAGTGCAGTGCCTGTATGTATGTAAGTGCACCACATGAGTGCAGTGCCTGTATGTATGTAAGTGCACCACATGAGTGCAGTGCCTGTATGTATGTAAGTGCACCACATGAGTGCAGTGCCTGTATGTATGTAAGTGCACCACATGAGTGCAGTGCCTGTATGTATGTAAGTGCACCACATGAGTGCAGTGCCTGTATGTATGTAAGTGCACCACATGAGTGCAGTGCCTGTATGTATGTAAGTGCACCACATGAGTGCAGTGCCTGTATGTATGTAAGTGCACCACATGAGTGCAGTGCCTGTGTGTATGTAAGTGCACCACATGAGTGCAGTGCCTGTATGTATGTAAGTGCACCTCATGAGTGCAGTGCCTGTATGTATGTAACTGTACCTCATGAGTGCAGAGCCTGTATATATGTAAGTGCAAGGCATGAGTGCAGTGCCTGTGTATATGTAAGTTCACCACATGAGTACAGAGCCTGTATGTATGTAAGTGCACCTCATGAGTGCAGAGCCTGTATGTATGTAAGTGCACCACATGAGTACAGTGCCTGTATGTATGTAAGTTCACCACATGAGTACAGAGCCTGTATGTATGTAAGTGTACCACATGAGTGCAGTGCCTGTATGTATGTAAGTGTACCTCTTGAGTGCAGTGCTTGTATATATGTAAGTGTACCTCTTGAGTGCAGTGCCTGTATATATGTAAGTGTACCTCTTGAGTGCAGTGCCTATATATATGTAAGTGTACCTCTTGAGTGCAGTGCCTATATATATATATAAATGCACCTCATGAGTGCAGTGCCTGTGTGTATGTATGTGCACCACATGAGTACAGAGCCTGTATGTATGTAATTGTACCACATGAGTGCAGTGCCTGTATGTATGTAAGTGTACCTCTTGAGTGCAGTGCCTGTATGTATGTAAGTGTACCTCTTGAGTGCAGTGCCTGTATATATGTAAGTGTACCTCTTGAGTGCAGTGCCTGTATATATGTAAGTGCACCTCATGAGTGCAGTGCCTGTATGTATGTAAGTGCACCACATGAGTGCAGTGCCGGTATGTATGTGCACCTCATGAGTGTAGTGCTTGTATGTAAGTGCACCTCATGAGTGCAGAGCCTGTATGTATATAAGTGCATTAAAAAGAATGTGCTTTGGAGGCTATAGGGGTATACATGTTTAATTCCATCACTGGGGAGGCAGAGGTGGCGGGGGAGTGGTCTTGGTAAGTCTGAGGCCAGCCTGATCTACATAGCAAGTTCCAGGGTAGCCAGGGCTACAGAGTGTGACCATGTTTCAAAACAAAGCAAAAGAAAAACAACCAATGTGCTTACAGAAAAAATATTGGAATATTGGGAAAAAATGTAAGCTGATTTCTTATGTAAAGACATGCATGTAATTCTGACCACCCAGTATTCAGAGTCCCAAGTGGAGCATGAGTTTCTTTTATTCCCATCTTTTCTTTTTTCCAACTAAAGTGTTCATTTTCTTTCTCTGTACTTATGTAAACCATTCTTTAGCAAATCTAATCTTGGCAAACAGATAAACCCTCCATAATAATGTTTGGAACTGGCAAGGAATATGCATTCCAAATTGGTATTTTGAAATGTCAACCAAAATATTTTTAGAGGAGGTTATGGAGAGCTTTTACCCCTGACCATGAGGCAGTATGTAGAGGAGTTTCCAGGTAGATGATGGGCACAGATGAGGTTACACACTGCTGTCTGCTGATAAGGTGATCAGTTTGATAGGATGGTTTTGTTCAGCACAGGTAGGGCTGTGTGTTTGTCTACGTTCTTGGCTGGTTCTCAGAGAGGGACCATAGTGAGATGAATGGCCCAAGTTAGTCCAGCTGACCAGGTCGCCAAGCAAAGCTAAGTGGCTCTTGTAATGTATGCTCCTGTGACATGAATCTCATTAGCTGTAACTTGCTGTGCTAATTGCACTATTAATTGCTTGACTTCTTCTTCATTTGGTTTAACATCCAACAGAGAGTGTTGGATGATTCCTACCTTCTATTTTGAATGGTACCACTTCAACCTTTGAAATATAATTTTGCCACATACCTGGTAGAGATACAAGTGTAATTTGGGAATGTTTCCTGACTGATTTTTTTTCTTTCATTTTATTTTTTACAGTCTCCTTAGCCCATATCACACAGCTGGTGCTCAGTCATAACAAGCTAACAAGTAAGTTAACTATTTTCTTTGTTACATGGCTTCTCACTTATACATGTGTTATGGTATTGCAGATTCTGTTGTTTCCATTAAAGACAGCAATGATAAATGGCTATTTGGGGAAAACGAAATGTTATTTCAGTGTCAACCAAGCTATTTGTGAGTATGCTCTTGTTTCTGTTTTCTGTGCGGAGCTCTACCCTGAAAATTCGTTCCTTTCATGTGTATGCAGGTAGTTCTGTTTAGGAATGTAAATGTTGTACTTGCTTGAAATGCCTAGTCATTGGTTAACATGTCAGGAGGAAAATGCTGAACTGGGTGTGGTGCAGAACTGTCCTCCCAGGTGCTCAGTAGCCTGGGACAAGAGGATCTTTTGAGCCTAGGCCTTCTAGACCACAGTACTGGAACCCCTCTCTCAAAACCAAAACAAAACTATATGAGAATAAAAGCCATTGTTTTTATCTATATTTCTTTCTCCAAAGGTCAAAGATTTCCCATTTGGTACAAGGAGAAAACCCCACAAAGCTGTATAAATTGCATACAATTACAGCTACAATTTTCTGGTTTCTTGAGACCTTTCCCTAGAATTCTTTTAGGTATCATTCATGTTTTGGTACAGTTCACATTCAGTAGGATTAATATGTGTTTTAATCAGAATATCTTAAATGAATGATGGGCTATTTTCTTCTTAGTGCTCAGGCTTTAAGGATTTTAATGACAGAGATCCACTGTCCTTTCTCATTCCTAATCGACTGTCACTTCTTTCTACTTGCTATATTTCCTGCAGACTTGAGTGATTTTCTAATCGTGTGGCAAGCATTTGTTAGGGAGCTTTCCGAGTCCAATGAAGTTGAGCGGAATGTCATGTTGAGGGATTTGTGTTGTGAATTTATGTGTGTATGTGCATTATATATAGCTCAAGGCAATGTCAAGGAGTTGTTGATTATTGAGAATTAAGAGTGACAGTGAAAGAGGGCCCCTTGTGTGCTGGAAGCAGGCGGATTAGCCCAGTTTTAGGCAGTGTGCATATCTGTAAGGAAAGGCAGAGCGATACCCTTGTCATGTTAAAGTAATAGCTGCCACGGAAGCTGAAAATGAGATCTACAAGTCACAGGATCTTTGTTGTAACTGGTAATGTGTTATGGCCACGGTTTTCAGAGCAAATGGTCTTGCTGGTCATGACGCTAGCAGTCCCAGCTTAGAGATTTACAGTTTATTTTGAAGGGTGGACCACCACTTGATCTCTAAATTCCCCAAGACATTTGAACAGAAATCTTATCACTCTCCATTGTACAATTAATGAAAACCTTGGTAATTGCTCTGCTTACTATGAATTGAATAGGTCTTCTCTATGTTCACTTAGTTTTATGCAAGAAAGTCAAACCAGGTAAATTCCTAAGATATCATTCTTTGTTCTGGCCTTTAAAAAATTGTTCCAATAGTTGTCACTTGTTTCTTTTTAACATGTCTGCAAAGATAGAAACCACAGGAATCAATGAATCCGTCTCCCTTCAGCCTATGATACTAGACACATTTAGAGAGGGGTAAATGATGTAAATCATGTTGGCTGTTGAGCAGGATGACCGTGAGAGTCCAAACTTCACATCCCCCTCTTCCCCATGTGCTGCTTCTCTTTCTGCTTGAGCTACTCCTGACCTAATCCAGTGAGTGTTAATTAATCGTCTTGGTAGATTCTGTTTCAAGCCATCTAGTAGTGTCAGTGACACCCAATCTATTCCACTAAGGTCAAATTAGCATCTTTTACTATTTTTATGGCATTCAAATGAATGACTTTGCTGTGGTTTTTCAAGTGTTTATAGTAAATATGTCCATTTGATGGAAATATAAATATGCATTAAATGTTCATGGCTGAGCCCACTTTCCTGTCACTTTTTATTCTAATCAGTGTCTTTCACTTTCCATTGTTTATTTAATAGGGACTGGCTGACAGGCCTCCTTACAAGGATTGGGACTCATAAACCCCTTAGCACCCTCTTTTACTTTTATCTTGCTAAAGTGTATGTGTTTTCCTCTCAATATGCCAATTACACTGACCTCCGATATTTACACTTGCTTGCTTATGGAATGAATGACTAGCTTACTTAAACTGGGAGCTTGTCTGGGGACACCTTTTGCCTCCACCTACTTGAGTTGCCATTTGCAGGGGCAGCCGACGAGAGTGGCACTGGGTTAACAGCCCCTTTTCTTGTTGGAGGTTTTGACCTTGACAGATCCACTTAGGGTAAAGTAATACAGGTGAAGCCATGAATATGCTGACATGGCATCTGTCATCCTGTGTGTATTCATGTGTATGTGTGCATGTGTGGGTAGAGACCAGAAGTCAAAGTCACGTGACTTCCTCATTTGTCCTCCACCTTATTTTTATGACATGGTCTCTTGCTGAACCTGGAGCTCACCTATTTGTTTAGGCTGTCTGGCCAGCTCGGGTGGCTAGCCAGTGAACCCCTGAGATCCACATCTGGAGCATGCTGGCAGTACAGATGCATGCTCCCCTGCCTCATTTTAACACGGGTGCTGGGGATCCAAACTCAAGTCCTCAAGTCCTCACACAGCAAGTGCTTCACCGACTGAGCCACCTTCGAGGCCCAAGATCTGTTTTTAACTTTTTGTTTAACTTATCATATCTTCATGTAGATCTGAATTTGACTACTTTTAAAAAAGAACGACTTCAGGGCTGGAGAGATGGCCTAGCAGTTAAGAGCGCCGACTGCTCTTACAGAGGACCCGGGTTCGATCCCCAGCACCCACATGGCGGCCAAGAACCGTCTGAAACTCCAATTCCAGGAGAACTCCAGTTCCAGGGGAATCCAACACCCTCTTCTGACCTCCACGGCATTGCATGACATGGATGCACAAACTTGCATGCAGTCAGTACATTCACACACATACAGAAATAAATAAAATTTAAAAAAAATTAAAAAAAAAAAAGAACTACTTCAAGCCGGGCATGGTGGTGCATGCCTTTAATCCCAGCACTTGGGAGGCAGAGGCAGGTAGGTGGATCTCTGTGAGTTCAAGGCCCACCTGGTCTACAAAGTGAGCTCCAGGCCAGCTGGGACTAAAGGGAGACCCTGTTTCAAAAAAACAAAAAAATAAAAACAAAAACAAATAAAAGAACTACTTCATCATCTGTCCATCTATCCATCCATCCATCTATTTCCCGTCCATCTGTCTGTCTACCCATCATCTACCTACCTACTTATCAGTCAATCAGTCAATCAATCAGTCAATCAATCAGTCAGTCAGTCAGTCAGTCAGTCAATCAGTCAGTGCTAGGTGTGGAACCCAAAGCTTTGTGCATACAAGGTAAGCATCGTACCATCTGAACTGCATGCCCAGCCAACATGTTTGCATGTGAACTTGGGACACTGGGACATGTTCATGGGTAACAGGTTCTGGTGAAGTCAGTGGGAGAATTAGTGCCGTCTGTAACTTTCCCTGATGTCCATGCTCCTGACATCATTAAAGAGGAGGGTGGAGGAGGATCAAGTTGATCTTTTTCTCGAGCCTTCCTGCTATGATGGGCAGATATAAATTGGAACTCCAAAGGTGTTCTTTCTGCCCCAGTGGGCAGTTTCAGAATAGATACTTTTTTAACAGTTGCATTTATTTATTAATTTGTTTGTTAATGTATTGATAATTTAGAGATGAAGCCAGGTCTTTATTCTCACTAGGTAAGTGCCATATTGCAAACCCAATCCTAAGCTTTTCTGTTTTGGGGAGGGGGGATTAACCTGAATAGAGACTTGGGAGAACGCGTCTGCTACAGAAAAGCACCTGCAATTTGGGAAATCTGGGTAGAAACCATTCAAAGAATGCTTTTTTCTATTCAGCAACTTCTTGGTCCCTGCTTTGCCTCTCTTGTAGTCTGTTTCCTATTATATCTCTGGGTGTGATATAGGTGGCTGGGCGGGGGCTGTCTCTGTCTCTTTGATTTGGTCTCTGTGTGTCCAGATTACTTATGTCCTTGAAGTTAGAAATCCCATCTTCTCATTTTGTATCTCACCCCTACAAAAGTACCCAAAGCAGGTTGAGTATGAAAAGGGTACTTCAGTAATGCCAGTTGATAATGCATCTATTAGGGGACAGCCTGGTACTCCTGAGGAGTCTACTTGCTAGGACTGACTGCTGTAGAAAGGAAGACAAGCATCTCTTTCTGAGGTTGTCTTCTGAGTCTCTTTGCCCTCTGCCTTTCAAGTCAGTGTTAACTTTGGGTCTTTCTCAGTGGTTCCTTAATTTGATCCCTTTTTTTTAATTTTTAAATTTTATTTATTTTTGTATGTGTATAAATGTACTGTCTGCATGCAAGTTTGTGCACCCGAGTCGTGCAATGCCGCGGAGGTCAGAAGAGGGTGTCGGATTCCCCTGGAACTGGAGTTCTCCTGGAATTGGAGTTTCAGACGGTTCTCGGCTGCCATGTGGGTGCTGGGGATCGAACCCGGGTCCTCTGTAAGAGCGGTCGGCGCTCTTAACCGCTAGGTCATCTCTCCAGCCCTGATCCCTTGTTTTTATGGTGTTTGGGCTGCTTTGTAAATGTTTATCCAGCTGTTTTCAGTCTTTGAATTTGTGTGGGAGACAATAATTTTAAGTCGTGTCCACTAGAGGTCACTGTTGAGACATGCATGCTAGAACCTGCCCGCTCCCCCAGGTCTTGTTACTAAAGACTGAAAAACAACTTTGTGTTATGAGAGGAAATTTTTTTTTTTTTTGGCAGCTCTTTGGCCTGGCTTAGTACCACAGGGCATGTTACTATTGTCATTTACATAGTAGTTTTGTCACATTTACAATAGATCTTTATAAAAAGAGGAATGTTGTTTTTCTCTTTGGCTATATATTCAATTTCACAATTTTAGCATTTATTATGGCTGCTTTCTTGAGTTAGAAATAACTCTTCTTTAATATAAAATTAATGGGGACAAAAAAGAGAGAGAAAAACCTATTCAAAGAACTGACCAAAACAGTAAACTTGTGTATTGAAAGGTTATAAAAGACTGAGAAAAAGATACAAGACAGGACTTAACATGTATGACAGAATCCATGAGCTCTGGCGGTTGGCGGGGGGGGTGATGTAAGGGGGGCATGGATGGGGGAATGAGTCTAAATTTGATTAAAAAATGTATGAAATGCGCTCAATAAAAATTAACTTAAAAAAGAAATAATTCTTCTTTTTCTAGTATTATCTTTAAATTGGAAAAAATACTTTCTATAATTTTGTATTGGGCATGTGTGAGATTTTCTTTGTGTGTGAGATGAGATAATTTACAAATAACAATGAAAATGAGGAAACTGGTCATTTTTCACATACGCATACTGACTTTTATACTAATAAATGGCATCACGTAGGTACGAATACTGTGCCTTATGGAATGGGTTACCCTGGGCATCAGTGGTAAACAGTTTCCGGGCATTCACTTTTCAACATGAAACTTCTTAATTTTGGAAAATAATCCTGTAGCAATACCGATCTACAGATAGTACAAACGGCTCAAATGGAGCCACAGCATTTCTCGTCTGAGACACAGGCACATTGAGCACAGGGCCTTCATTGTGAGCAGGGACACAAAGGGGAATCTTGTTATCTTTGCAGATTTGGGCAGCCCTCCACTGACGGGAATGTTTCCTGTGCAATCATCTGGGATGAAATCGTTTGGTTTGGTGCTGTGAACTTGGAACTGCCCTGTGGAGCTTCCCCTAGCCATTGCATGGCTGCAGCTCAGGTTTTAGCTCTGGTTGTATCTTGTCATTAATGTATTGAAAATGGTTAGAGAGGTAGTAAACCCAAGTTTTATGGCAAGATATGAGGTTTTGAAAACCTATTTTCTGTTGGTTATAGCTTGAAATGACGGTGAGCAAGAAAATGCTAGGATATTTTCTCTAATGTTTTATTTAGTTATCTTATCAAGGGTAATGTTCTGAATGCATAGAGAAATTAAGACAATCCATAAATTTTATGTTGATGTATAGAACATTTACCACAGTTTTATTGTAAGTCAACTACGCGCACTAAACATGAAAATATTGCATCCTAAAAATAACGCAGATCCAATTATAATGACGAGAATGGAACAGGTTAAAAAATGTGATGGATTGAAATCCTTTCCTTTAGACATAATGGATTGTTGGGATGAGTGAGAAAAATTAAGTGTCTCGATTCATAAGAGTGACCTTCACACTCTCCCAGGACCTTGCTGTGCTGAAGCCTCTAGTTATTCCCTCTTCCACAGATTATTTGTCATCCCGTATGCAAAAGTTCTTGTGTCTGGCTTGGATGAAATTAAAGTATGAGGGGGGGATATGCAGAATAAATCACTTCTGTGTCATGAATCTGTCTTGTGACAATATCAAAACAACTTGCTGTTTGCATTTTAACAGAGCACAAATGTATTTATAATACAGAGGCTGTGATCAATAGCTTATTTTTTTAAATTAGTGCACATTTATCAGTTTGTTACTGTGCCATCATTTGAAAGATTGGAGTTGAAGAAATATCTACATAGTATTTTTGAGCCTGACAGCTATTAATTAAACAACATCTCTATGTTGGTCCCAATCAATAGATTACCTTGAAAAATTGCCTGCATTTGGCATTGTGCTATTATTGTTGGCTTCAGTAAGGAGGCATGTAAAGTCATCAAGTGTAAAAGTCTATTGGCCTGATGGTTCAGCCCCAGGCCAAGCCATATCCAGTGGGCACAGTGGGTGGAGCTTGCTTCATAGGGCACCCACCCTCAGCTGCTAGACTGTGGCTTTTTTCATCTTCTGCTGTTGGCCCTGCCACCTCAAATGTACCTATTTTAGAATCCCTTATCTTGGAAACTTGCTTCATGCTAAGAGGAGGCTACCTAAAATAACAGGATATTAATTCTCCCTCAGCATAATTTTTAAATATTTTATCTGCATGTATGTAAGTGCAGCCATGTTGTGCAATGCCCAGGAAGGTCAGAAGAGGGCGGCAGATCTCCTGGAACTGGGGAACTGAACCCAGGACCTCTGCAAGAGCAGCCAATGCTCTTAACTGTTGAACCATCTCTCCAGTCCCAGTTCAGCGTGATTTTGAATAGAAGGACATCAATCACAACAGCTTGATAGGCTGACAGGCTCTGGAGACAGTAAGATGAGGGCAGTGGTGCCTGTTACTTTCCAAATCATAAGTAGCCCATCTGGGGGCCTGATCTTGAAAAGTTTCTTTTGTTGTTTATAGTTGAATGCCTGTCAAACAGAATTGATTTAGTAGCAAATTATAGTGTGCATAGAGTAGAGCTTATTGTCCTGAGTAAACCAAGCACAAGAGGAAATAATACAATCAGAAGGTGAGGCAAGCATGAGCTATGCAGGGGTGCTGCTGCCACAAAATACCATAATGTTTTATGACAACCTTTTAGTAACAAGTAGAATAACACTCTAAAAATTGTTTAGGTATTAAATACATAAACAATAACATTGCCTTTTGCTATCATTGTC
The DNA here is from genome assembly GCA_009823505.1 of Rhizomys pruinosus. NCBI lineage: Eukaryota > Metazoa > Chordata > Mammalia > Rodentia > Spalacidae > Rhizomys > Rhizomys pruinosus. The sequence continues at coordinate 98,475 of VZQC01003382.1, forward strand.
AAGCGTAATGCCTTATACACAACTGTATGTGATACACTTTTGTGTAACAGGTAGTCCGCTAGGTTCACTCACATCATCATCACTGCACACGTGAGTAGTGGGGTGTGCATGGGTATCAGAATGGCTATGGCATTACTAGGCAGTCGGACTCCAGCTCCATTGCAATCTGTGGGACCACTCTTGTTTCAGCCTCACATACAGCTACATGGTTCTAGAGGGATAAGAAACCATCCTGGCTGGAGGGGGCTAGAGCAGAAGCCGGGGGCTCACCTCTCCAAGCAGGCATAGTGAGTAGAGAGAATGAACTGGAAAAGCGAATGAAGATTATGAAAAGCCGCCCTCAGCGACGTGCTTCCCCCAGCAAGGCCATGCCACCCCCAGCAAGGCCATCCCTCCCCAGCAAGGCCGTCCCTCCCCCGGCAAGGCCGTCCCTTCTGAAGGTTCTATGACTCTTTCCAAGCAGCACCTATTCCACTGAAACCACCACAGTGTTCAATACATAGGCATCTATAATTGTTTTTAGAGAATTCCTTCTTAATTATTTTTAAGTCATTGACCTTTTTAAAGAATAGAATGAAAATTGACTGTAATCCTTAGAGAAGTGTACATAGTTTTAATGGCCTTTAGATCCTATTAAGCTCATCCATCTGTTCTTTAGGGGGTCTGTGTATCTAATTTTGGGGGAACTGTAGACTGTACAAAAGGTAACAGTGAAGTATTTGCAAAGCACATATACTGACTCTGGTTCTTATAGAAGTTTATGCAAAACCTTAAAAAGATGTGAAACTTGTTCTTTTTGTTTTGTTTTCTGGTTTTAGGTTTGTTTGTTTGTTCGTTTTGGACCTTTTGAGACAGGATCTTCCTATAGTCCTGGCTAGCCTGGAATTTTCTGTGCAGGCCAGGCTGACCTCCAGCTCACAGAGATCTGCCTGCCTCTTCTTCTGCAGTTCTGGGATTAAAGGTGTGTACCACCATGGCCTTGCCTTTATTCGATTAACTAATTAATTAATCTGTTAGTTTTTTGTTGGTGCTTGTTGTGAGACCCATAGCCTCGGCCATGTTCTGCAGGTGCTCTGCTGCTGAGCTACACCTCCAGCTGAAACTTTTTCTTAAATTCACATTTTTAAAATAAGAATTTGTAATCTTTTGGTCCCCAGCCTTGAGCTGAGTGTGGTTATAGACATCTATGTATATGTTTATTTTTTTTACCTACTGAAATCCTGTGAATGTTTTTCTAATTTCTGTCTTTTTCTGTCACTTAGCCTAGTAGGTCAGAGATGCTCTGATAGGACTAATTCCCAGTTAGTAAACTTTGGACTTTGTTTAGATTTTAGGTTTTCTTCCTCACCTATTTTTTTTTAAACTTACATGATTATTTTCATCTGTGACACTCCTGTTCCCCTTCTGAATCCTGCCATCCTTCAGAAAGCTTAGACGAGCTCTCATCTTTGCCACTAAGTCCTTCACCCCCTCTAAATGAACCAGCACTGTGTGACATGTAAAAGAGAAGGCATCCCACAGTGTACTGGGTTATTAAGGACACCAAGCTCACACTGGGCATAACTGAGGTGTCATAGCATTCAGTGAACTATGCTCCTTGTTGAGGGCAGGAATTGGACTTAATGTGGTGTGGTCAGATAAGTGGAGCCAGAGGTTCTGGGACTTGGCTGCAGCTTCCAGGTCTCTGTGCTTCTGTTCTCCTGCTGTGTCTATAAGTGATGAGTGTGTGCAGCTTGACTGTCCCATCCCGGGCAGGGGAAACTCAAAGCTCTGTGCACCAAGTGTTTCTGTGGTCCTAGAAGATCTTTACTTTTTTCCCGTAGAAAATCAGAGAGAATTGTTAAGGTTGGAAGGGAGAGTTGTCACAATTAGAGGGTGAGGGTGAAGCTACTGCATGGTTGTGTGGATTTTCCCTCTGGCCCCCTTCCTCTGTTGTTCCTTCCTTCCCTATTCAGACAGCTACTCTTTGTCTCAGCATCTAAACACATGGTCTGACAGAAGGAGAAGCAACCCCGCCTGGCCATTCCTTGAAGTAACTCCCTGCTGTAAAGGTAGACAGAACTATTGGCAAAACATATTGTGTGCCTGTGTGCAGGTTTGGCTTAAGTATTGTCTGCCTCTTAGTGTTAATGATCACGTATTGAACATGTGTTCATTTGCTATATTATATATTACACACAATAAAGTATATGCATATCAAAGAAGCTAAGTAGCTTTTTATCACCTCCTCTATCGATGGAGGCCCTTGTGTGCTCTTCCTTTCCTTCTTGTTTCTCTTGGCATTTCACAATTCTTGGCATCTTTCCTAAAGGACCTTTGTCCTTCTTCTCCTTCACTAAATGTCACTTCCTTCCCAGGCCAGCTAGTGCAGTTTCATCTTTTTTGAGGCTTGCTTCTTCCACCCAGCTCCCAAATTAAAGCTATCTATTGATGTATAACTGTGTTAGCGGAGAAACATACTTAGAAACCAGCATAATTAGGTATGCGTGTCCAGACAGAACTCAGGGTCTGTAATGTCCTCTTGAAGATGGCCCAGACAGTACTTGCTTCTCTTTGGTTAATACAGGATTCAGATACCTCACTAACTTTTGTATCTAGAAGGGCAGCAGCGTTGTAGGAGTTTCATTTGGTAATACGTACATACTTTTTATAGCTCAGGGACATGCATTTTTGTATGTTTGGTTTTATATTATAATGTCTGCCTTATTGCTTGCTTGTACCATTTCCTCCTAATTTTTGCGTAATTGATTATTTTTCAGCGCTGCTGTTGGGAGAGGGCGGCAATTTTTTTCTTTTTTGCACTGATTAACTCGGGGATATTTTTGGTTCCTAAAATGACTTAAGCTGCAGAGCCTTGCGGCTCATGAAGTATGTGTGCCTTTGGGCACTTGGGCCCAGCAAGTACCTGTTGATTAACCAAAGGTTTCGGAATTACCATTGTTACCTCTAAGTCTCATAATATTTGGGGAGATGATGGCCTTTATTGAGGTGGATGCTTAGATATTTTGTGTGAATTTTTATTTTTACCTTGAGGGACATGTAGATCCTTTTAAATGAGAGCTTTCTTCAATGTTTCATAAACCTTATGTTTTTAAATAACCGATAACTACCGTAATTCACTGCTTTAATAGCTGCTTTGGAGGAAATCCCATAAAAATCTGCGAAGCCAATTATGATTAGTATATTTTTGAACTTCAAACTCTTACAGTAATATATAATTAGTTCATTATCCACCTTGTGTTTTTGGCCACAAAACAAAGGTAATTAATCACTTTAAGTACAAATGACCTTTTTTGCATATAAAATTCTGAAGAGCATAATTATTTGTGTGCAAGAGTAGAGATCCTTTTTACATGGGATCATTAAAATGGCATCAAAGACAATTCCTAATTTGCTGTAGGAATTGACATGTATATTATTAGACTAGACATTACCTCTTGTGACTAGACAGATGTTTCTTAGCTGTGATTGGGAAGGATTTTATGTTAGTCAGGGGTGTCTCAAGTCAATGTAGTTTCTGTTACCTTGGGTTCCCACTGCCTTGTTCAGGCCATGGGGAAGATGGTGGTCCAGTGCCCTACGTGGTGGTCCAGTGCCCTGCGTGGTAGTCCAGTGCCCTGCGTGGTGCGTGGTGGTTCAGTGCCCTGCGTGCTCAACTGGGTCAGAGTAATGTCTGCTTGATCCCTTCATGCTATGAGAAATCTTGCTCATTTTCATGCATTCTTTTGTTTTGGGTAATATTTCTAGAAACTTTATGGGAAAACCAAGCTAACTTAGTATTCTTTACTATTTTTTATTCTTTTCTGTTTTTTGTTTTTTTTTTTCTTAAAAAGACAGTAAAAGCCTATAGTGTTTAAACCAAGACCAAGTATTTTCATTTGTTACCAGAGTGGCCAAAATATTATTTATTTTTAATTATTCATTTATTTATTATTATTGTATGGGGGGGGTATGTGCCACAGTGCACAGGTGACGATCAGAGGACATCTCTGTGGAGTCGTCTTTCTCCTTCTATCCTCCTGCAGAGGACAGCATGTCACACTTCAGTGGAAGGTACTTTACTTCCTGACCCCTCTCGCTGGCCCTGCACCTAGCTTATAGTGTCTCAGGGTTTAGAAGCGGTGCTGCCATTTGAACTTCGCTTTGACTCCTCCTGTGTAGAATTGTTGGAGACTGCTGGGGCTGAGGTGGGGTGGCATTTTTGCATCTCTGGAAATGAACAGAGGAACAGTGTTTACCCTTGTACTTTAGTGGGCCTGTGCACCCGATGCCTCCTGCCATCAGCCCTTGCTCTACAGCAGGCCCTTGAGCTTGTGAAGTGCCTGTTCTGGGTCTCCCTTTTGTCCTTGTAGGAATACACACTCTGTTGCTGGTTTCCCAGAGAGGAGGCAAAGGCTGAACCATGAATTTACTTCTTCCAAAGATGCATGACGACTGGATCCCCTGGGTTTTGTGTCCCAGACCAGTCTAAGCCCACCAATCACTGAAGCTCAAAGCAGCTTTTTGTGCTTTCTCAAAAGTAGTCAGGCAGAATGTAGCTCTCACCACCCAGAAGCTTGGTGGAGGGAGTAGGGAGAGGTCAGCTCCGGATTTTATGCCTGCACTTCTGATGGAAACCCACATGTTCTAAGCAGTTCCTGGCTTCCTGGCAGCGTGGGTGTTAACGTGGTGCACAATTGATTAGCTGCCCTTCTGGAGATGCAGGGGACCCACAGTCATTGTTAACCATATGGCTCCAAAGACCAATGTATGACCCTCTGGCCCCTCCGTGGGCTGCACACAGGCAGAGCTCCCATCCGTATGCTCTGCATGGTGCCTGCTGTTCCCAGAGCCTGTCACTCTTCACAGTTTTGTTTCTTAGCCTCAGGGGGACCAAGATGCTTTTGCTCAAAAAGCCTCATGGATTTGACTGCGCCCACCCAAGCCAGTCACGTGCTGCGTCTCTACCCAGCATGCTGTAGTCAGGCCCTGGTGTTTAAGAGGTTATAAGTATAGCATCTTCCCTGTAGGAGCACAAGTAGTGTGATGAATTTGCTGCTGAGTGACTTAATTCAGTAGACGGAGGGTTCAGGGCTTCATGTGTCACCCCTCCACTGCTACTTTCTCCATGAAAAGCAATGTAAGGAAAGCAGGAATTGACCAGAAATGGTCATGACGGTAGTTGGGCGGATTAGTCTCCAGTACGCCTTATTTTTTTCTCGTTCACTTTTCATCAATCCTCAGACTTAATACAAGTGTTATTCGAGTAAAATTGATTGATCATTATACAGTCATCACCGTGATTGTGTGGGGTAACAGACATATGTATTGGAGTTGTGACCTTGATAGCACCAATGGATGGAAGAATTTCCAAACTAGAATTTGATCCTAGACCAGTAGCAGATCACCATCCTCTGGGAACTACTTGGAGCTGGATGTTCTGAGGCCCACCCTTTCCCTACTGAGTGAGAAACTCTAGACTGCCCTTCTCTGTTTCTGGTATTCAAAGTTTGTATCTTTGTCTTGAGAGGCTCGGCTGTAGAACAGCACTGGCCCAGTGGAGCCTTCTGCAGTGGTGGAGATGAGGGTGGGAGCCATTGACTGTGCAGGATTGTCCGGAACTTCAGGTCTGAACAGCGTGTGAGCAAACAATGGAATTAGCCGCTTTTGCATCACTGTGACCAAAATACCTGATAGAAAGAACTTAAGGATGTAAGGTTTGTTTTGGTTTACGTTTCAGTACTCTGCAAACAAGCTCTGAGCTTAATGTCTGGGCTGACAGGACTCTCAGAGATGGTGTGGTCCTCTGGTTGGAACAGAGTGTGACCTTTGGGGGCTTGGAGATGCCTGAAAACAATTGGGACCTTTCTGCCATATCTAGCAACAACTAAACTCTCAAAGTTAAAGGAACTGTCATTGACAGGACAGAAAATACTAGTAACTTCTTTGTCATAAGCAGAGTTCTACATGACTGAGCATACTAATTGGGGACCCCATCGTTGCATTATTTAAATGTATTATCATTGGTTTTCACAACCCATCTTTTCTTAGACTCATAAAATGTTAAAAGCAGGTAGAAGAGAATTTGGAATCCAGATTTCTCATTTTATACTTGAGGAAACTGAGGCATAGAGAGAGGTTGGTTGTGAATTAAATAAGGAGGAAATACAGTAAGGACAAAGCTGACCAGCCTAGGGCACCTTTGTTCAGACACCACAGTGGTCCTCCACTGCTTATATGAGAGCAGCTCTGTGTCGTCTACGGACCATGTTGGTGCAAGTGGGGTCTTGCGGGTGGATGGAAAAGAGGTGTTTCAGAGCCATAATAAAAGACATTGATCCATGGATCAATGGATCCATGCTATTCAATTATAGTTTCTTAAAAAAAATAAATTCTATTTTTGTGTCTGTGTCTGTGTGTCCATGTCTGTGTGTCCATGTACACGCTGTGGTGCATATGTAGAGGTCAGAAGAGTTGCTTTCTCTCTTTCCACCATGTGGGTTCCAGGGATGGAACACAGGTTATCAGTCTTGGCAGCAAGTGCCTTTACCCACTGACCCATCTTGCTCATCCCCTTAATTATATTTTCAAATGCTTCCTTTGCTAATGCATTCTACAAATGATTTGAAGTCTTTTCAGGAGATGGTTTTGACTTATGAAATTTGTAGCCACCTTTTTCATAACAGTTGGAATTGTTTGTGCCACGTAAGCCCATGATTTATTCACCACGAGCTTTGTGGTGCTGACTTTTTTGTAGTGGTTTTGTTGGGATTAGCTGGCTTTTCAAGTACTAGTCCTATTTGTACTTAGATGGCTAGAACCCTTTTGTGATTTACTTTCTTTGAATAGTATAACATAGCTGATTTGGTTCATCTGAAAAGGATTATTGACAGGCCAGATGTGACGAGCATGGGGTCTATCTATGATGGTGTTTTCTGGATGTGTGCTCTCCCATCCAGACAAGTATGAATACTACCCTCTTTTGATTTTTTTGAAGCATGACTGGTGAAAATATTCTGCATTTGTGTGTGGGGGGTATTAGCTATGCATTCTTCTTCCCTTCCAGCATGAATGGAGTCTTAACACAACAAATTCACATACACACTAAAAGGCTGGGAGAGGTTTGGTAAATTGAATGTGGGGTTATTATTTGTGTCCACAAAACAAAGTCCTAAATCAAATTTAGCATAATTGGTGGTTTTAAATTGGACTGATTTAGCAAGGAGAGTGAAATAATCTCTCATCCTGTCAAAGAGGCGATACCTTTAGACCAGCATTTAATTGCATTGGCAGAGTAAGTTTGGGGAGGCGGCAGTAATTCTGGCCACATTATTCTTGGTTTGTGGCTAAATTGAGACCATCATTTTCTCTGGGTTTCGCTAACTTTCCTTATTGCTCTTCAAGCTAATCAGATCATTGTGCTGAGAGGAGGATTGCTGGTAGCTGGAGGGTGGACCAGGGGGAAGGGTTAGGGCTCTGGGATCTGCGCTCCACCACTTTATGGTCTATGGAGGGAGCAGATGACCTGAAGGTACAGCCTGATGATTCTCTGGGTACCTGCTTGTAGAAAATGAACACCATTCATTTGCACAGAAGTACTCACAACTGAAATGTGCTTTTTGCAGCCACGCTCTGCAGGTTTAGGTTCAGAAGCATTTGTATTGGTATCCAAGACTCATTCTGGATTTTTTTTTTTTCCCCAGCTGCCTGGACTCTTCCATAAAAATTGGTCCCTTTACTCTCAACACTTCAGGAGTTAATGCAGGGCCCAAGGAAGGGGCCACGGCTGCCTGCCTGTGTTGTTCTCTGCAGTCTCTCTTCCAATAAAACATCTCCTTTACGATGTCCCAAGCACTCTCTGTAGAAGAAATTAGGTCATGGATACCTTGGATATTTCTTAGTGCTTAAAATGATGACTCAAAGCTGAAATGCACAGTGTACCCGTGCGTCCTCTTCCCGGTGTCCCCTGGGAGCAGCCAACTGGTGTTCTTGGAATGGATGTGTACCTGGAATTTTCGTACACCTTTGTAAGGGTCCTAAGCACAGGTGCTCCTGCTTCTGAGCTTAGGCTTGACCCAGAGACAGGCAGGCAGGCAGTCTGACTAGTGAAGGAACTTTCCCAGTCTTTGGGGTAGAAGGGAAGGAAGAAGCTGGTGGGATGGAAAGTGAACCGTGCTGACCTCAGGCATGACCCTCTTGCTTGTGCTGGCTTGGTGCTTTTCTGACCTGGATAGTTTTGGTATTAGAGTTTGCATGAACCATGGGCCAACTCCATAGCACGTGTGTGATCCTAGAAAAATTAAATGGCAAGTAGGATAAGTAAATTACAAAAAATTGCAGTTTGTTGAAAGTTGTTACTGTTTTTGCTACCCATTTAGAGTGAAGCAGTTTTCTTTCATTGTGATTAGAGGTTGGTTACAGGGACACTTGAATAACAAAATCCAGGGATGGGCGAGTCCCTGATATTAAAGTGCAGGGATGCTCAAATCCTTTATATAAAATGGCTTAGTGTCTGCATCCCACCCATGCAATCCTCTATGTACTTTATTGCTAGATTACTTATAGTATCCAAAGCAATACAAATGATTTATAAGCACTTACACTGCATTGTTCAGGAAATGACAAGAAAAAGTCTGTATAAGTTCAGTACAGGTGAGTTTTGTCTCTAATTTTTTTTTTTTTTTTTGAGATAGGATCTCTCTACAGCCCCAGTTGGCCTGGAACTTACTCTGTAGACCAGGCTGGCTTGAACTCACAAAGATCCACCTGCCTCTGCCTCCTGAGTGCTAGAATTAAAGGCCAACCACGCCTGGCTTAAAGATGGTTCTTAGCTGCCATATGGGTGCTGGGAATCAAACCTGGGTCCTCTGCAAGAGCAGTCGGTACTCTTAACTGCTGAGCCATTGCTCCAGCCCCGTCCCTAAATATTTTTTTTTTCACAGTTGATTGAATCCTGGATGTGATTCCTCAATAATAAGTAAAGTGAATTAAATGGCTATGTTGTAGATCCATTTCATTTTTATTAGGAAGGAAAAGGTTCTGTTAGCGTCTCTTGCCCCCTGAATTCACACTCAGCATTACTGTTCCCTGTGCTCCCAAAGTAGCAGATACTGAGGGATGGCTGTACTTGAGAGATACAACTACATTTGGCAGGGTTGGAGAAATGGCTTAACTGTTAAGAACACTGTTCTTGCAAAGGACCTGGGTTTGATTCCCAGCACCCACATGGTGGCTGAAAACCATCTGTAAATTCTGGGGGAATCCATTGCCCTCTGCTAACCTCTGTAGGCATTGCATGACACAGGTGCATTTACATACTTGCAAGCAATACATCCATACACATAAAATAAAAATGATAAATAAAATATTTTTTCAAAGCATACGTTTGGCTTTGACTTTTGCATTCTCAGGTATAGAATACAGGGAAGGGAGACTGTTGCAAGGAGCCTTTTGGGTCATCACATCTGTGATCTGTGTCCATAGCATGATATTGAATCTGTTCTTTGGGTTTCTGCATAATAAGAATGTATCGAGCAGTTGAGCAGTTGCTAGTCCGTGTGTGTGTGTGTGTGTGTGTGTGTGTGTGTGTGTGTGTGTGTATGTGTGCGTATGTGTGTGTTGATCAAAATATATTACTCCAGAGGACAAAATCAGAAACTAGGTACAGTGAATATTTTACTATTTCAGATTGAGCTTAAACTGTGATTGAATGGATGGTTAGAGAACCACTCTTTAGTTGCAGGGTTGTTTAAAAAGCTTGAGTACACCCTCACTCAGGAAGGGATTTCAGTTAGTTGCTGTCTTCTGGAGAAAGACAAAAGGAAGAAAAGGATTGTTAGACTTGTGGCCATGAGAAGTGTGTGCAGTGTCGCTGTTGATGGCATAGGAATTCATTTTATTCCTTTATTTCTCCTCCTGTCCTCACTGTCCATCAAGAACAAGCCATGCCAGGTAATTTTATCTAATCCTTCCACTCAGCTGTGAATTATTACCAAAGAAAATCAATAAACTTACAAAATATAAATCAGACCTGCAGGCAAGTTTGATGATCACATTGGCGTTCAGTCTCTGTTTCATTTGCAAGGAAAGTATGTTACTACTCTCGTTTGCCCCCCGAATTCACACTTAGCATCTTTATTCCTGTAGCTGTGCCCCCAAATGTAGCAGAACTGAAGAACTTGGAAGTGCTTAACTTCTTCAACAACCAGATCGAAGAATTGCCTACACAGATCAGCAGCCTGCAGAAGCTCAAACACCTGAACCTCGGGTAGGTATTGAATGAGAGCAAGAAAGTGCCCTCCAGGTAGGGAGCTGAAGCAAGGTGTGGGGTGTGGGGAGCAAGGGAGGCCATTGTATTATCAGTGCACAGGAGAAGTGGAGTTTTAATTTATTTTTATGTTTTAGGTTTAAAAAGGTTTATTGTTTTAATATTTCCTTTCCGTAGCCTCTGTTAGTGCTTATCTATATGAGAACTAATTGAGGAGCTAATTGAGGTGCAATCAGGAGGGGGTTTTCCCACGGTATTTTGTTTCAATAAAATTTTATTTCAGTTATGTTGACCAAGAAGGCACTTATTTTCACAGCAGTAACTGTTCAGATAAACTGTAATGTGACTGGAATTTTTTCCTCTGTGTAGCAAGTTGGAAGTAGTCTACAAACACTTTCCTTCCCAACAGACAGTCGCTCTTCCTGGTGCTTTATGAGTTCTTGCCATTCTTCTGCTACGGGGAGTGTGGGACTCTTCCTTGATGCTAGGGTGAGAGGAGACTTGATTCCACTGAGGTTGCACAGCTAAGCAGCAGTTAGTGAGTGATAATAAGAATGCCTTGCATTCCTATATTGCCTGGCAGCTTCCGGAGTCCTCATGCCAGTACTTGCACCTGTCCACATTTGTGAGGCAGGGAGGGCAGGATTAGTGCTTTCCTTTCACAGAGAGACAACCAGGCTTCCCAGGGGCTTAAGTGACTTGCTCCTGATTGGTGACTGAGTAAAGGGGACACCACCATTGATTTGGGCCCATCAGACCCCGCATATACCAAGCAGAACTTTGGCTTTTGAATTGCTTCTTGACTAGTTATTAGGTAAACTTGCCTGTTCATGTTTCATTTTTTTATATATGCAAAGTAATAAATTTATTAAACTGTAGCCTTAGATTCTGCAGTTAAGTTAGTGAGCAGTGTGGCAAGAGAATCTGGCTGGGTATTTATCAATTCCATAGGATGTTCATGGAATGAATATTAGTACATTCTTTGCCTGGGATTTTAGGTAGACATTCTTATTTTGAAGCTTACTCTGAGCTGGTCATGGCAGTGTATACCTTTAATCCCAGCACTCAGGAGGCAGAGGCAGATGGATGGATGGATATATGTGAGATTGATGCCAGTCTGGTCTCTATAGGAAGTTCCAGACCAGCTAGAATTATAGGGAGACCCTGTCTCAAAAATAAAACAAAGAAACAACAAAAAAACCCTGTATTTGAAGCTTACTCTGTCTAAGAGAATTAACCTTGCAAGATCTATGAGCATCTGTCCTTAATGTGTGAGTCCGTAGACTTGAAAGAAGGGTATAATGTGACTTTACCTGAGAATGTTTTCCCTTGCTAATTGTCAAACTGAACTGCTTCCCCTCTGCAAAACAGAAAAGGAAGGATCATACATTCAGTTCTGGATTTTGGATATTAGTAAGTCCTGGGACTGAGGAGATGACTTAGTAGATAAAAGTGCTTGCTATGAAAGCAAGAGGACCCTAGTTCAACAACCCAGTACCCATGTAAAAGCCAAGCATATAGCCACACATACCTGTAAGCTCAGCAATGGAGGAACAAAGACCCCCTGGAAGCTTGCTGGCCACTCAGCCTAGCTGAAATGGCAAGTTCTAGGTTTAGTGAAACTTGGTCTCAAAAATAATAGGTAAAGTGATTGAGGAAGATACTTAGTGTCTTCCTCTGGCCTGTACAGGTGCACACATAGGCTTATAAACTCACACAGGCACACACACACACACACACACATATGCACACACACACACACAATTATTAAGCCCTATGGTAAATTAGTATGTAAGCAACAAAAACAATATATATATTTTTACTTTTAATTTGTTTATTCATAAAATTAGTTATATATAATATAGAACACATCCATATATTATAAGGATATTAATATATTTGAACTGTGTATCATTAGGAACACAGACTGGTACTTGGTTATCAGAATATAACCTTAGGGATTATTGTCATTGTCTTTAATTTATTTTAAATTTATTTCTTGACCATGTAGGGTATTATTCTACTTCAGTATGGCTGATAGGGGATCAAAGGTGTATGTTACACAGTGTGGGCCTTAAGTTGGGGGCAGAGCCTGCTGTAAATGAGCTCAGTGGGGTCACAGTTCTGTTAGCACTAGTGGACAACAGAGCACATTGGCCTCTAGGTGCGATTCTCACACGACTTAGTGAAAGGATGGTATCTCAGGTGAGAAAATGACAAAAAGCTCAGAGCAGTGTAGGTTCTGGGGGTTTTACTGTAAGTTCTTTGCTGTGGTGGATGATTTAACATGTGAACTAGGCAGTAGTCAGGTGAGGTGACTGGTTGTGAACACCTGCTTCTCCCCTAATGAGTGCTCGCCGCAGTCTCAGCTGGGTACCGTGTGCCATTCTAAGTCCTGGTCATCCAGCCCTCCATGGCATTCACATTACAGTTGGGGAAACCAGCTGCAGACAGTTAGATGCCAGTGATGCCAGGGAGCGGGGGATGCTAACAAAGGGCCTGGGGATCCAAATAATGGAACTCTGATTATAGATTTTTTATCCTATTGATAGTTGAGAATTTGTCCATCAGATGACATCAGAATATTGTATGAAAGCTCAGGGTGAAGCGGGTTGAAGGAGAGTGACTGTGGAGGCAGGTTAGAGATTTAATTTAAAAACTACGTAGAAGGAAACATGACCAACATAGTTATGGAAGGGATGGGATGTTACCTAGACTTCTGGCTGGGCAGCTGAAGTGGAATTCAAGATGGGAAGAAGTCTGGGAAGATGAACTGAGGGTTGGTTAGGTTGACTTTGGGACAGATTGTGGCAAAATAGTCAAATTGGTGAATATTTCTTAGTTACATCCTTGTCCTTTTGGGAGTTTGCTTGTATTATTGACTCTCAGTTTATTGATTATGAAAAACTTGTGTTTAATTACATAGTTCCATAGATGGGATTAATATTTCATCAAAACTTTTAGTTCATTATAAGAAGAATTAAAATGAGTTTCAGCAAAGGAATTTCTATTCCTAAATGGCATACAGATTTATACGCACACATTAAGGCAAGGGGAAGGCAAGCTGGAGAGGACTGCATAGCATAAGTCACAGAACGAAAGCACGCACTCGGGGAGACCGTAAGCAGAGCCATTAGGGCCCATGGTCTAAGAGGCACACTCAGCTAGAATTTCCCCTTTAAAGTTATATGGTATTTACCATTTATTACAACGATGTGATGCTAGACCTGGAAGAGTTTTAGGTGACGTGCATGAAAGGAAGATTTGATGTGTTCTTCAGTTTCGAGCATGACTCAGGACATATTTCACATGAATCCTGAAGCTGTGGAGGTTCGATATCCCAGACAGTCATAGTGTCTGGGATAACCTCACTCACTATAGAGCACTACATGGTGCCCAACTACTCAGGAGTAGTTTGTTGCTAGAATTTATCTTGTGAGTATTTGGTAGTTGGTGAAGCAAGTAAAAGACAATGTGGATGTGAATGTGCTTCATAGACTGAATTCATGGGACTTCTGACACGTCATGATGTAAGAGTTAGGGAAGTTCTTTTTCCTGGTGTGAAGGCTACCTCTGACTTTTTCTATCTGACATGTAAATCTACTTTTCTGCTTACGGTTCTCTTTTGCTCAGTCATTTCCGATTGGCAGAGCTGGACGGGATTGTATCTGTTATGAGAATGATTAGCATCAGTGTCACAGTTTCTCCTCCCTTTCAGTATCTGTAAGCTTATATTGAAGTATTTTTAAATTGACTTTTAAGTTTTCTCAAAGGGAGGTAAATTAAGAAAAATAAAGGTCTTGAAGGATTAAAAATAATATAAGAAACTTTTGTACGAATGTATGTATGTGTCATAAAATTTAGCATCTTAATAGTTCTGTAGTCTATAATTGAGTAGCGGCAAGCATTTTCACATTGTTGCTATTCATCCAGCCTCCTGAATTTTCTCACATTGTAAACCTGAAGCAGCTACCTTCCCTCCCCTTACCATAGGCCCTGGCAACCACCATTCTAATTGGAGATAATTATATGTCTTAATATATAGTTGGAGAACAGAAAATTGATCTCTTCTCCCATTAAAATAAACAAAGCAAAAAGCCCCCAAATTACAATGCTTAGATGCATCTTTTGAAGTATTGTTCTACTTTCAGAAGGAAGGTTTTCTTGAGATAGATAGATACTTTGTGTGTTTATATATAAAGTGGTATTTGAATTTCCCTAGTAAAGGAAATGGCAACTAAAATTTTTCATGTGTTTCACAAGCATAGGTCCTGTGAGTAAAATTATTAGACTAGGGCAAACACTGCACAGTCCTCTGTGTGAGGCATGAAGGGCAGAAGGTACCAGGCAGAAGAGTAGGGTGGCAGGTGCCAGAAGCAAGTGGGTGTGGATGTAGGGGGTGTTAGTAACTTCAAGAGATCTGTTATACGCCATAGTGAATAGAGTCATGATAATGTCTGACATATTTGGAAATTGCTGAGAGGAGGTTTGTGCATGTGTGTCTCTTTTCTCACCGCACACATACAAGATGCAAGTGTGAAAGAGCAGAATTTGGTGACTTCTCCCATTGTGTACCTGTGTCACCTCAACTTTTGCACACCACCAGTTGCTTCTTATCAGTTAACTTACATAAATTAAATGAGAAATCAACCAGATAACATAAAATTAATGCAGGATCATGCCATTCTTCATGGCTTTTGGCCCATTAAGCCAGGCCTACACTGTAGGGTTTTGTATTGCATATGTGATCTGTATGTGGTGACTTGTCCCTTCTGTCCCTTCTGTCCTCAAACCACAGCATGAACAGGCTGAACACGCTGCCTCGAGGATTTGGCTCCCTCCCAGCCCTGGAGGTCCTGGATTTGACTTACAACAACCTGAATGAGCATTCTCTTCCTGGAAACTTCTTCTACCTTAGTAGGAAGCTTTTAATTCTATAAATCTCCTTACCATAGTACTTTGTGTCCTAAGAGTGAAAATTTATTTGCCAGTGCCCAAACTCTTAAGAGAAATTATTGGACATACATAGTTTTTTCTTCACAGAGTCCTTTTGAATGTTCCTTCATAGCTCAGCAGTATTTATATTTGATGTATAGTTACCTGACACCACTGGGCAGAAGTAGACTTAGTAATGTCAGATTAACTTTCCAACAGAGATTTTGTACCTAATTGAGATCAAGTCCCACATTTAGTTAAGAAATTTAATTTCCTTTTTGAAGAGTGGGCAAAAAAATAGTTTTCCCTTGTTGCTAATTCTTTGAAACATATTGCTCGAAGATACTCCAGACAATATTTATAAAAGGATCCATTAATTACCTGCTAACCAAAGTTTTAAAATATCTACCCAAGATTCTTGTTTTGTTTCTTTAAAAGAACTCTTAATGCTGCGGAATCTACTGCTTTGTCTAGCAGATGAATGTTGAGAACTTTCTCATCGTAGATGGTTATGCTTTTACCTCTCAGACGTTCTTGATGCAGGTGCTCTTGATGATTAGGGGACTGATCTTGCAGCAACTCATCACATATTTAGGAAAAAGTCACACCCTTTAAATGAGATATTCTGCTTCTACAAACAGTGACATCTGTGGCATCTAGAAATTCTTTCCTTTTTGGCGGTGGTATTTTTCATTTTTATTCCTATTTATTTATTTATTTATTTACTTATTTATTTATTTGTTTGTTTGTTTGTTTATTTGAAACAGGGTCTCACTACGCAGCTGTACCTGGCCTGGACCTTGTAACATAGATCGGTCTAGCCTCAAGCTGCAGTGATCCTCCTAAGGGCTGGAGATACAGGCATGCGCCACCATACTCCGACTAGAAATTCCAACATTTCTGATCCAGCCTCTAATATTTCATTCTTTACTTCCCATCCACTGCTCCTGCCTGCCCTTCTCAAGCACCTGCAGCCACTCTAAAATGTTTTCTTGGGCCATGGAAGGAATCTATTTTGTATATGTTGACATACAATTCTGTCAAAATTTCAAGTGTTAGTGTAATTAGATCCCTGTTAAATAAATATTTGAAATACATTAATTCTACTGGGATTTTGTTGATAGGTGATATAGGAATTCTGCTTTCAGTGGCTGGGATCCTGCATGGGGGTTCTTCTTCTTTTCCTTGAGATGCAAATGCATACCAAATGTGAAGTGGAAGTAATAGAGAAAAATAGCTGTCTTTTCTGGAAATGTATTGAAACTGTGTCAGGCAGTGCTCCCAGTTGTTAATTGTGTCAGTCCTCTTGGATATAGATGTTTTCCTGGACCTACCAGCCACACAATCAACCAGTAAATCTAAGTTTGACCTGCTTGTTATTATAGTGAGCCCTAGGTATGTCACAGGCTTTTCAGCAAGCCAGGGTTATTAATCAAAGCTGACTCCCGTGTATTGATCAGACCTCAAATGGTTGGGTTCCATGCCACCCTGTTTATATATTGCTGTTTAATTTGCAGCCACCCTGCGTGCACTCTATCTAAGTGACAACGATTTTGAAATCCTGCCGCCAGATATTGGGAAGCTCACGAAGTTGCAGATAGTAAGTAATTTATCTAAATTCTTAGAAAATCAATTCACTTCTGCAGCTGTTGTAGGAATCAAGGCAATCGAGCAGGAGTAGGGTTTGTTCTGCAGGAGTGAACCACTGCTCCTGATATTGTTTCTAGTTTAGCCCTAGACACTTGTAAATGAATTGGAAAGACTGAGCCTTAGAGGAAGAGAGGGCATTGGACAGTTTTTGTTGAGTACTCTTTGTGAAAAATTGTTTTGACAACTTCCTGTCTTTGTATATTCAGCTTAGCCTCAGGGATAACGACCTGATCTCACTGCCTAAGGAAACTGGCGAGCTGACCCAGCTTAAGGAGCTCCACATTCAGGGGAATCGCCTGACCGTGCTGCCTCCAGAGCTAGGTAAGCCTGCTGGCGAACAGTCTCACTTTAGGGTTTAATGAGTAATAATCCCAGTGGAGCAGGTGTGGATAAGATCTCTCCCCCTCTTGGCATTCTTTCCACCCAGGCACCCAATTCTGCTCAAATTAGGACCATTTATCATTGGCCAGAGTTTAGG
This sequence comes from Rhizomys pruinosus, assembly GCA_009823505.1. NCBI lineage: Eukaryota > Metazoa > Chordata > Mammalia > Rodentia > Spalacidae > Rhizomys > Rhizomys pruinosus. Next base: position 115,784 of record VZQC01003382.1, read on the forward strand.
TACTATGGGATTGACTTTTAGTGATTCAGCTATAGTGGACAGTGTGTCAGAAGCTGCTGATGAAAGATGGCCCAGAGCCAGGAGGAGGAGAGGGAATAGCATAGGTTAATAGTAAGGGTCTCATTTGTAACACTTGTGTACTAGCTGAGTAAGCTTTCTGGGTTCTGATTGGGCTATTTGTAACTTTTATCAAAGCATTATTCTTATTATTCCCTGTATTTTCATTCCTATAATTTTTTTTTTTTTTACCAAAAAGATAAAAGTATTTGTTATAGCTACATGGAAAGTACATTTTGCCTTGATGGATTTGGTTCTGCCCTAATCCCATCTGAGAGAGAATTGCTGAATGTTTTCTCCATGGGACTTGTTTCTTCTTGTTCCTGGCGGCTAGCTCTCATTTCTCCTTGTGGCTCCGGGGGGGTCTGGCCTCCCTCTCAAATCACCTCTGAACTCCCTGATTCATTACTGAGGTGATACTGCCCTTCTGCAGAAGGCTCACGAATGGCGGCCACCTAGAATTCCAGCCCTTGGGAGATGAAGGCCGGACAGTCCAAACCAATAAAACTCAAAAGCTCTTGAGTTCACCTCCTTTTTGTCACATACCCTATCCTCTCATTTCTTCTATCCTTTGAACCACTGGCTTTCTTGAAACGATAACAGTTCTTGAATTTTTGGCGTTCTGCACCAAAATAGCACACACACAAATTTTAATCTTCCTTTGACCCACACTTGTTAGAGAAAGGCATCTCTCACATGGGGCTGGCTGGTGGCTGCAGAAGGCCAGCCATTACAATGAGAATATGTTATCATGAGGTAAGAGCATTTTCATATTTGCTTCCTTCTGTATCCTTCGTGCCAACTTCATGCCCAGCAGAACATAGAGGCTCCAGAAAGGCTTACCAGGTGAGTTCCCAAAGGGAGCCCCTTGTATAGCCAGCCGTTTGTTCAGAAGGTTGCAGGCAGAATTTGAGTTCTGTCTAGATCTGTGCTTTCAGCATGGCCGCCACCAGCCATGTCAGATGCTCCTGGTTGTCCCCTAGGAAACGACAGTCCTGATGCAAAGTGTTGTCCAAAAGACAAGCTGGTGACAGGGGAGCAGGGGCGTGGAGAGATGGTTCTGTAGTTAAGAGCACTTCCTGCTCTTTCCTGAGTTTGGTTCCTAGCACCCATATAAGATGGCTTACAACCTCTTGTAACTTCAGCTACAGGGGATCTAACATCCTCTTCTGGCCTCTGTGGACATACACACAAGTGGCCCACACAGATACACACATAGCTATACGGATAATCTTAAAAGACAAGCAGCCATTTGATCCCATGGAATGAATACCACTTTCACCTCCACTTTCCTGACTCTTTCAACTCTAACAGGAGTTTATGATTTTTCAGGGCTGAGAAGTAAATGAACACATTCTCTTCATTGACTTACAAGGAATCAAATCTTGCTTGGAAGGAACAAAGCATAGGATCAGTAAAAATTTTTAGTACGGCATGGTGGTGCAAGCTTGTAAGACTAGCACTTGAGGCTGGGCATGGTGGCACACGCCTTTAATCCTAGCACTTGGGAGGCAGAGGCAGGCAGATCTTTGTGAGTTCAAGGCCAGCCTGGTCTACAGAGTGAGTTCCAGGACAGCTTGGGCTACAGGGAAACCCTGTCTCAAAAAGACAAAAAAAAAACCCCAAAAAACTAACAATTGAGATGTTGAAACTGAAACAGGAAATCATAGGTTCAAGGCCAGACTAGGCTACATCTGTCTTGATAAAGAAAACTGAAAAGGAAATGCTGTTTAGCAAAAAAAAAAAAAAAAAGCCCACAAACAAACAAAACTTTTTAAGTTGAAAACTTGTTTAAGGAAATATTTGGGGCAGTAATTGTTAACCATGGATCTTAGCATTAGTAATACTTGGGATTTTTACAGAACATAAATAACTGGCTTCCTCCTACTCTATCGAACCAAAACTCCATGTGTGAGACAGATTCTTGTGTAACAGGATGAATCTAACTCAATGCTTCTGACGTGTGTCTTCAGTTAGTGTGACTAGTAGAATTGGAAAAAGTATCTTTTTGGTTGCTGTTTTACTGTATTAAAATTTTTTAAGCAATGCAGTAATATAGATTATTAGGCTAAACCATTATTTTATTAGATCATTTATTAGAAAAATGCCTTGTTAAAACTGGAACATTCATTTTATGTATATGTATTTTAAAATCTTATTCCTGTGAATTTTGCAGCTATATTTCTCTAATATTTTGATTAAGCTTTCCAATAGCAAATTCCAATAACATATTGGAATATTTTTTATTTAGAAGTAGAATCAGAAAGCCTTTCAGTGATTCTTTTTCTACCTCCAGTGAACATCTAGTTGGACATACCTGAGAAACCCCTGAGAGTTGTAGGTGCTAATCTGAAGTAAAGATGAAGACATCTTTTTTTTTTTTTTTTTTTGAACAGTGATTAGTTTACAAGCAAGAGCAATGTACTTTCCAGTAATCAATAATAACTAGTAATGCCTTGGATCCAGGACACTATGATAAGTTCTTTAATATGCAGTATGTGTTGGTTTGAATGAGAATGTCCACAGTAGGCTCCAAGTAGTTGAACACTTGGTTAGTTGGTGGCACTGTCTGGCAAAGACGTTCAAATGGAACATTCAGAAAGTGTGGCTAGCTGGAGGGGCAGGTCACTGGGAGTGGGCTTTGAGAGCCCCATCCCACTTTCAGTCTGTCCCTCTTGCTTCCTGTGTGTCTTTGGAGATGGGAGCTCTCAGCTTTCTGCCCTGGCTGCCTCCTGCCACACCTCCCCACCATGATGGACTCTATCCCTCTGGAACCATAAACCCAACAAACTCCTCTTCTGTAAGTTGCCTTCGTCATGGTGTTTTATCACAGCAACAGAAAAGTAACTAATACACAGTAACTCTCCTGATGCTAGAAGGATGATAAACAACTGAGGCTCAGGGAGAGCTTGTGATGTCCCTAAGACCCCGTCAGTGAATCAGAGAACTTGTAATGTCCCTAAGACCCCGACAGTGAGTCAGAGCAGCTGAACTCGAACATGTCATTCTCTCCTCCAAGCCCATATTCCTGACACTGTAATGAGCTCCTCTCCACCCATATGGCAATAAAAAGATTCCTAGACATGCATTTGAAGTCAACACCCCTTCAAGATGGTGCAGCAGGAAGGTGGACACAGTAGGACAGGGTGGCAGGCTTTGCTGGTATATGAACGATGCTGGTTCAATGCCACTTTGGAGAAGTGTCACTGAGATGGCCTCTGCAAAATGTCTGTGTGGTTCTTGCCTCCAAGTAAGCATGCACCACAGTACGAATGGCTTCACTCGTCCAGTGGCACCTGGTGACTCTAAAGCCCCTTCTGTCATTCAGCACTTCTCCCCCTCCCTGGAGCATCTGCGATCTGCAGGTTTGCCTCTGGGTATGTTTTAAAGGTAAGTTTATTTTTTACATATCCGAATTGAATAAAAGGTAAGCACTCGAGCATTTCGTGGAATATCCTTTTAAAATAAACACAGTTTATGACTTGAAACCTTGGTGAGAGAATTTCAACCAAGCAAGGGAATCCAGATGTGTTCTGACTTGTCCGATCTACAAACAATGAAGGAATACAGCAAAATAAAAGTCAGGAGCTTCGTTGAAGTTTTATATAATTCTGTTCCTTTTCTTTTTCATGAATAAATTACTTAAACTGTATTTTTGGTTTGTTACCAGTAAAGTACTTGCTTGCATGTCAGGCTGTATGCCTTTTATGCTTGACTTTACAATGCCCCCTCCCCAGGTTTGTATTTTCAGCACCCAGTTCCCAGCTTGTGGTGCCAGTCTGAAGGCTCTGGAGCCTTTACAAGGTAGAGCTTAGAGCCCTGCCAGGAGATTGGTGCAGGTGGGAACACACATAAGGGACAAATCTGTGGCGGCGTCTGGCTAAGGACGCTGGGCTGGTTAGTGTTTGTCAACTTGACCAGCTGGAGACACCTGGGAAGAGGGAACCTCACATGTGGAATTTTCTCCATTGGATTGGCCTGTGGTCCTATCTATGAGGCATGTTCTTAATTGCTAATTGATGTAACAGGGTCCCGCCCCTGTGACCGGTGCCATCCCTAGGCAGCTGGGCCTAGGCTGTAAAGCAAGTGGAAGCAGGCCCGTAAGCAGCTTTCCTCCATGGTCTCTGCCTCAGTTCTGTGTCCAGGTGCCTGCTTTGAGTTCCTTGCCAACCAAATAAACCCTTCATTCCTCTAGGTTGGTTTTGGTCAGTTTTATCTTAGCAACAGGACAACAAACTAGAGTAGATGGGAACTGCATGCATTTGCATGCTTTTCCTTCCTTCCTTATGTTTCTTGATATTTATTTATAGGCCCATATCTGAGTTCTTGACTTTTAGACAAACATGGGGCCCTTTATTCCTCTTGTGTCACCCAAGCTACACCGTTGGAGGGGAAAAAGAAATTGCACTGCTGAGGTAGGTAGGTGTCCATCAGGGAGTGTACAGAAACTTCCCTGCACTTCTCTGAGTGGTGCGTGGACAGTGTAGGCAGTGCGGGGGGTGTCCATGGCCAGCCGGGTTGGTGACTTGTCGATCACTGATGGTTTTAATTATAACAACTATGAGAAACTTGTATTCTTTGTAGTGCCCTTGTGAAGGTGAAGAGAAGTAATAATCTTTAAGGGAATAAGCAATCTCAGTTGAGAATTTCCCCTCACTTGTATTGAATCCAGAATAAACAAAATGAAGAAGGCACTTTTCACTGATTCATATTTTTCTGTATTATTTTTCTTATTTTTTTTTTCTTGTAGACATTAAAAGGCTGAGGAAAAAATATTCTTTTTTTGACACAGACGAGAACATCGAATGTTGTGTGTTTGGTTAATTAAATCACCAATTATAACTATCCTCTCTTGTCACTTTCTATTGATTCCAAGCTTCCTCTTCTGGAGGTATAAACATTTTAGAATATGAAAAGTAGAACATAGTGGTTAATTGTTTGGCTATTTATTGCTAGACTTGAATTCAAATCCCACTCTCCTCAAGTAATCTTATACACCTGAGGTAGAAGAGAAGGGGATAATGGTCCCCACCTTATCATTTCATTATGAAAATGACAAGAATAATCCACCTGAAAATTTTATCCCAGTAAGGCTCAAGAGGTGGCTCAGCTGTAAAGCATGAAGACACAAGTTCAGATCTTCAGTGCCCTGTAAAAGCTGGGCACAGTGGTGTGCACCTGTAACCCCAGCACTAGGGGGACAGAGACTTGTAAAGCTCTCTGGCTAGCCAGTCCAGCCAATCAGTGAGCTTTAGCTTCAGTGAGAGATACTGTCTCGAATAAAGCAATAAAGAGGAAGACACCCAGTGTACACTTGTGGCATCCACATGCTGCAAGGCTATGTGAACACACAGGAACAAGTACACACACACGGGGGGGGGGAGAGAAAGAATTTTTATCCTATTAAATGTTGACTATTTACAGCTTGTTTTTCTGAAGCCTGGGCTCAGCTAACATTCTAAACAAAGGTCACTCTGGCCCTACCAGAACAACAAGAGGAATTAGATGCTCACTAAGCATGCGATGTAAAAAGCCAATGGGTCAGTGTGGCCTGTGGCCAAAGTATGGTGTAGAATTCCCTTCTGTGGAAACTGAGGCAGAGGGTGGGGACAAAGAAGGAAGGGCTCGAGGGGCAGTTCTGTGAGGTAGATCTGCAGGGTAGATTCTTAGACTGTAAAAGAGACAGACTTTGATGACACTTGACAAGATTGACTGCCATTGCAGCCAAGTGTCACTAGTTTTACTGATAAACTTTTAATTTCATATCAAGTCCATGTCATTGTTATTTGTCTCATACTCAGGCTGGGAGCAGGCTGCCTCATTCTTCCACCCAAGATTATTCACTCATCCGTTCACCGCTTTGATATGCTTATTTCTAAGTATTTACTACGTTATATACTTAACTAGATCCACGTCTTCACCCCAATGATAAAATCTTACAAGACCCCTGTGAAGGTCCCACCTCTGTTTTCCAATTTATTCATTTTTCGCTGTCTTAGGCTAGCTTTCTGAGTGTCTTCATTTCATTAGGAATGTTTCTGTGTTCCAGAACCCTGGTGACACTGGTCTGAACTGATGGGTTCATCTCAGGTGCACCCACACTGGAATCCTTTTGTCTCTGATCTATGGATTAGGCCTTTATTTCATCTTTAGAATAACTGTAAATCTCTATTTCTAGTATTTTTATACATTGCTATAAATTAAAACTAGTACAGCCCGAGAATGTGAAGTCTATTCTGGAACTGGACAAACCTTTTAGCTACCCATCAACTCTATGACTCTTTCCTTGAGAAAACAGGGAAAAGTAGTTCTTAACTCTGCTTAGAATATCTAGCCTCTGGGGCTGGAGAGATGGCCTAGCTGTTAAGAGCGCCAACTGCTCTTACAGAGGACCCGGGTTCGATCCCCAGCACCCACATGGCAGCCGAGAACCGTCTGAAACTCCAATTCCAGAAGAACTCCAGTTCCAGGGGAATCCAACACCCTCTTCTGACCTCCGCGGCATTGCACGACACAGGTGCACAGACTTGCATGCAGACAGTACATTCATACACATACGGAAATAAATAAAATTAATAAAAAAAAATTAAAAAAGAGTATCTAGGCTCTAAGACCACAATATACAAGTTAAAATTTTCCTTCTGGTCTAGATTCTCTGTTGTAATGTAAGGCAGTTTCGTATTGTTAGCAGAATTGATTTTCTCTGCTTAAATCCTGTTAGTAAATAAAACATCAAGGTGGATCCTGGTCTGTTTGGTTGTGAAGTGGTGCTGTGAAGAAATGGCCTAAACAGTGTCTTACACTGATTTTTTTTTTCTCATTTAAAAACTTGCATGTTTTTCAAAACTTAGTTTAAATTTCTTGAGATAGCATCTCAAGAAATATAAATATAGCCCAGGTTGGCCAAGAATTCACTAAATGCATTGATAAGAATTTATTCACTGCCCTCATTAACAATCAACCTCCCAGAGGCTGATTAGAAAGTAATTTTTAATACCTAAAAATATAATTTAATAATTATCCTGTTATTTGCTAGTTACTTACATGATTTAGGAAATGCTAGTGGACAGAGTTTGAATCCACTTAATGGTGATTAAAATTCTGTAAAATAACATATACACATAATTTTTAGGAATAGCAACACTGTTTTTTCCAAACTGAAATGTCCCCAAGCTGGAAGTATGGGCACAAGAACCCTAGTTGGTATAGTCGTGTCACTAGGAATGGGCTTTGAAGGTTATGGCCGCTTCTTGTTCTAGCCTGCACTTTGTACTTCATGAGCCTCTTGGTGTGAGGAGGAGCAGTCGTGGGCCCCTGCCACTGCAGGCAGAGCTGCCTCTGCCGCCACTCCTCCTCCGTGGGAGACTGTTTCCTCCCACTGTGAGCCCAAGTCAACCTCTCCTCCCGTAGTTTGTTGCTGTCAAGTATTTATCATAGCCATAAGAAAAGAAGCTAATAAGGGTCGGACTAGGTCCTGGGGTGTGGAACTCAGACATCTCTGTCTGATGATAATGGTGGGATCCTGGCTCTTGACTGCTTTGCTTCGTGCTTGTCTGAGGATGAAATAATATATAAGTTGTCTATATAAAGAAATAACATTTTGTTTTTAAAAACTGTATGTTATATTATTAATGAAGACACAGTCTGTGAAAGACCTGGTGGTGATTCTGTGGATGGATTGGCATCCGGCTGCTGAAGAGGGACAGCACCAGGTGGCAAAGGCTTTCTCTCCTTTAAGATTTATTTCTTATTTTTCAAAATTATGTGTATGTCTGTTGGTGAGTATGTGCACCCTGTGGGTGCATGTGCCTATGAAGGCCAGAAGAGAATGTCAGATGCCCTGGAACTAGAGTTCCAGGCAGTTTTGGGCCACCTCACATGATGCTGAGACTCAAACTCAGGATCTCCATAAGAGCAGCAAGTGCTCTTACTGAGTCATATCTCCAGATACCTCAAAAGCTTTCTTAATGCCACCAACTATGTCACTTATGTATGTACAAAATTCGATTTGTCAGTTGGTCACTCATGTTTGAGGCTGCTTTTAAATGTTGTAGAATTACACAATCCCTTGTTTTTACCCTCAGTATCACTATTTACAAAATTGTCTCTTAAGTTTATGTCAGTTATATGCTTTTGGGGAGGAGAGCTCTCTGGCCTCTTTTAAAAGATGACTGGATATAAAAAAAAAAAAAAAGATGACTGGATAACAGATTATGATTTCTCCAGAATTACATTACTGACATAGCTTATTATTGAGAGGATCCAAGTTTTAGTTCCGATCTTTTGGCTTCCAATCTGTGTATTCATCCTGATCACTTATATCTATAAACATGTTGATACTGAGCCAATAAGGATCATCATCAGATGACAGACTGTGGTACTTCCAAATATATTCCCTAATTTTGTTGGAAAAAAATAGGAAAGTGCAGGAATAGAAAGTTCAGTATAGAAAATTTGTCTGAACTTTGAATTTTGCCTTGGAAGGTGCTGCCGGCTCTCACACATTTTTCTGTGGTAATAGTTCTTTGCCATACTTCACAAAAAGCCATGTGTCATATCTTTTGATTTCCATGGTCTTCGGTTGATAATCAAAAATGACTCCCATCAAGCCTCCACCACGGTATTTTTTAATAAGTCCCGTTTTATATGTTCTGTTTCAGTGAATTGTAGGACCCAGAAAATGTTTTAAGCATGGATGTTTTAAAAATGCTAAGTGAACTATATTTCTACCTGGTGAGTTACTGCCTTAAAGGGGGTGGGAAGCTGCAACATATAAACCATTTCCGTTGTGCAGTATAAATTTCAGGAAGCTCAGTGTCAGGTTCAGTGTGATTGAACGCGAGCATCAATCTGTGTTAGTACCAGCTGGTAAAGCGTGCACTGTTTGCAATGGGCATCCTTTGATTTAATAGGACGCTAAATGTGTTCTTGCCCTGGGAGAAATGCTGGCAGTAACCAAGATTCCTGATTTAATTTTTGTTATTCCACAGGCATATCTGTAAATATAGTTCTTATCACCTGAATATATATATATATATATATATATATATATGATCTCTTTTCAAAGCATCTCACATATATTTTCCCTACCTAAAAAAAGCAATGTTATACTGAGTCTGGCATCAAATGCTATTGCATATGTGGGTATGAACCTTTTCAGGGGACCCAGAGCTAGGAAAGGATAAAAGGGGCATGTGCTGACTTCTCTATGGTCAAAGCAGGAAGTGATCAATGAACCAAACATATATCTTATCCTAATTGTCATAGATCAACCATTAAGGTTCTGTTTCTTTAGGCCTTGCTGGAATCATTCCCATGTCTGCAGTGTTCTGGTTTCCTGTGGTGAGCACTCCTTCATGAAAACTTCTAAGTTTTCCATGTGTGCCTCTGTAGCCTGCAGTTGTTCACGATCAAGCCTGGACTTACTTTCCTGCTTTATGGCCATTTCTGTGTCTGGTCTCTGTTTTATCTGCTAGTTTACAAAGAATTGCCTCCTCAGATGGCCCCTGTCTAATCTTCCTTTTCATAACGGTGTCTACATAGACTTCCTGTATCTGCTGGATTTGGGAAATAGTAGTAAGGGAAACAGGGTTTTTTTTTTTCCACCAATAAAAGTCTTTGAAAGAAGTTATGAAAGAAATATTTTAATATTGCAAAATAGAAATGGCAGCTAATATTTTAAAATCTGCTATACTGTAAACTCTCCTGGTACCCTTTGTGGAAGCCACATTTATTTTTCACCCAGGCTGCTATATAGGTCGAGGATCCTTAATATAACAATCTGAAATCTGAAGGGACTTGCTGAGGGCCAGTGTAATACCCCCCGCACAAGAGTCCACATTTGACCTATCTGACTCCTTGTAGTCCAAGCTCAGACATACTAAAAATATTGTATAAAATTACCTTCAGGTTGTGTCTGTAGTGTATATTAGGTATAAATGAATTTTTTTGTTTGAATTTGGCGTCATCCCTAAGATGCAATTCTTCCAAAAATTTTGGGAACAAAAAAGTAAAATCCCAAACTCTTCTGGATCTAGATCTCTTGGGTGATGGATGGGGATGCTTAACTTGATTTTTGTTTTGTTTTGGGTTTTTTTGTTTTGTTTTGTTTTGTTTTTTGGGGTTTTTTTTGTTTTTTTTTTTTTTTTTGGTCTTTTCAAGTCAGGGTCTCCCTGTATCCCCAGCTGTCCTGGAACTCACTCTGTAGACCAGGCTGGCCTTGAACTCACAAAGATCCACCTGCCTCTGCCTCCCAAGTGCTAGGATTAAAGGTGTGTGCCACCACACCCCGGTGGGGATGCTTAACTTGAAACAGGCTTCCTGATGGTTTCCTTAGAACACACTGAAGGCCAGGCCATTCAGAATTAGAAATAATTTTATTTACCCCTTTGCAGTCTGTCTTCCTTTTATTTTATTTTCTTGCCTAATTACTCCAGCTAGAACCTCTAGTGAAATGTATAGCAACCACAGCCTCAATATTTTTCTGAGAAGGAAAACATCTAGTCTTTCCTCATCACATATATGCTTTCTGTAAGTTTTTTTAAATTAATTAATTTATTTATTATTGTTTATGCATATGAGTGTACTGTCTGCATGTAGGTTGGTGCACCCATGTCATGCAATGCCTCGGAGGTCAGAAGAGGGTGTCAGATTCCCCTGGAACTGGAGTTAAAGACAGTTCTTAGCCGCCATGTGGGTGCTGGGAATCTAACTGCAAGAGCAGTCGGTGCTCTTAACCACTGAGCCATTTCTCCAGCCCCTACTTTCTATAAGTTTTTATGGGTGACCCTTTTCCAGTGTAAGACGTATCCTTGTATCGCTTGTCAGATGCTTTTCCTATCTCTATTAGATGATCATGTGACTTTTCTATGTATTTTCTGATTTCATTTGCTTGTATTCCACCCTATTCATGAGGAATAGTAGGCTTTTTCCTTGTGAGTTGTGTTTGTATAGTTTTTATGTTAGAAATATCCTGCTTCTCGAAAGTTTGATATACTTTCTTAAATGTTTGGGGTAAATCATCAATGAAGCCATTCCGAACTGAAGTTCTCTTTGTGGTAAAGTTTTAAATTATGAATTATTTATTTATTATTGTTATCTTATGTGTATGAGTATATTGCCTGCAGTGTGTAATTGCATTTGTGGCATGCAATGCCCGTGGAAGTCAGATGGCAGCCTTGAATCCTCTGAAATTGAAGTTACAGAGGGTTGTTAGCTGCCATGTGGGTGAGGAGAATCAATCCTGGGACCTCCACAGTCAGTGCTCTTAACCACTAAGCCATCCCTCCAGCCTGTGTATAGCCTTTTTAATTAACTTAGTCTCTGGCAGTTTTATACATGTCTATAATGCATTCTGGGCACACTCATCCCTCTGCCCTCTCTTATTCTCTGCCCACCTTCAAGAGTTTGCTCACACCAATTCCCCATCTTTTGTCTTTTTATTTTTCTTTTGTTTTTGCTTTGTGACCCACTGGGTTTAACCAAGGCTGCTCTTGGCTCCTGTGGACAAAGGTGTATTGCTGTCCTGTAGAACATAAGCAATTCACCATCACTGAAGACAGTGACTTCCAGTCCTCTCGCAGCCTTCTACTGTCGTTAGCTCCCCAGGGCAGGGTGCAGCCCTATGAGCCCCTCCAGATCGGTGGCTGAAGGCTTCCAGATTTAGTCTTGCTATGTGTCCTATTTAGGCAACCCTAGCTGTTTGTGAGTTCATAACCGACTTGGCCATGTCATGTTCATAACAGCCTTCCTCCCTATGGTTCAGCTCTGTGTTTCCACTCTTCTGTGCTGTTCTGAGTCTAGGAGGAGCTACAGGGTGTCTTGTTTAATGCTGAGCATGCAGCTGTCATTTATTCACCTTCACCATTCAGAAGTCTCAACCTTAGCCATTCTTCATTGCAAAGAGAACCTTCTTTGATCAAGGCTGAAGATAGCCCTAATCTATGGTTATAAACATGATCAGAATTTTTAGTCTATATCTTTCTACCTTTTAAATTTTCTTGATTTGTTTTATATTCCACTATGTAGTAGGCACTATGAGGTGTGTGTGTGTATGTGTGTGTGTGTGTGTGTGTGTGTGTGTGTGTGTTTTCTTTTTATTTACTAATTTGTTAGTATTTTCACTTAATCACTTGGACAGGGTATCATGTAGCCTAGGCTGCCATGAGATTTCCTAGGTAGACAGATAGATGACTTTGAACTCTTCTTCTTGCTTTTACCTCCCTGTTATATGTTTATATGATGCTGGTGATTGATCCCAGGGCTCTATGTATGCCTGGCAAGGGGCATCCCCAGCCCTGAATAGTATATTTTTTAGCATGTGAATGTGTTCATTGTAGGCTATTGAGCTTAATTCTGAAAAGGAGTTACTTGTAAGCAACTTGATTCTTCTCAGGCTTGTTTCTCCTATTGGATAGGGTTGATCCATGCATACTAGTGTCACTTCCTTGGTAGCTCCTTCCAGTTCATTGGGGTTCCTCTTCATAGCCATCTGCCCAGTGAGCTGTCTGCTGTCTGGATGATCAGAACAGACATTTCTGGTCTTGTGCATATTCTAGTAATGTTGAGCTTACATCTCCTTAAAGCTCTTCCTGTGATATTTTTGTTGTTTGCCTGCATTGCTTTCCTAGATTGGAGGACTCTTATTGTAGATATCATCCGTTATCATGCAAAGATGCATAGAATTCTCCATGTAGTCTCCTGGAGGTCACTTCCTTCATAGCTACTTTCTTCCTGCTGCCCTGCTTCCTCTGTAGCCTCAGGCTGATTTCTGTCCTTTCAACTCAGCCATACCATGTTGTCTCATCTCTACTGCAGGAATAACTATCTGGAAATACCCATGAGAAAACTGAAGGATAAACATGGGGCTCCCCTCACTGTCTCCCTTTTCTCATGTGCTATAGTCCTGAGTCCCCCAATATCTAGATGCTATTATAGCATGTATTTTCTTTTTTTTTTAATTTTATTTATTTCTGTATGTGTATGAATGTACTGTCTGCATGCAGGTTTGTGCATCTGTGTCGTGCAATGCCACGGAGGTCAGAAGAGGGTGTCGGATTCCCCTGAAACTGGAGTTCTCCTGGAATTGAGTTACAGACGGTTCTCAGCCACCATGTGGGAGCTGGGGATCGAACCCAGGTCCTCTGCAAGAGCAGTCGGTGCCCTTAACTGCTAGGCTATCTCTCCAGCCCATAGCATATATTTTCTAGTTACTTCATCTTGCCAGGAAATCTAGATTCATTTTTGATCCCTGCCAATGTGGACAAAGGTAACATAGTGTGCTTTTTACCTATTTATACATCTTCAAGAAGTTACCTTTTCAAACTTGCATTCACTAGCAGGGTTTCTTAATAGACGTAGGAGGCCAGATATCATCTTGCATAACATGCATATCCTTCCAGACCATTTCACATCATGTTTTAGATACCCAAGTAGAATCTCCTGGTCTTTATTGCTTTTTAAGTCATCCCTTCATTGTTACACCTAAGACTGGCTGTGTTAATTTTCTAGGAATTCTGTAGCATCATATGACAATCCAGATGGTTTAAAGACCAGAAATTAATTTTCTCATCATTGTAAAGGCTGGAAGTCCAATATTGAATGGGAACCATGCCCAACTTCTTTCCTTGCTGCACAGAATACCATTTCTATATCACTTTTCATTTGTTTCTGTCTGTATGCAAATTTCTTCCTCAGAATAGAAGTGAGATTGGATTAAGGTCCACTCTTATGACATCATTTTAAACAAATCACCTTCTTGCAGTCCCTGTCTGCAAATACAGTCATATTCTGAGATTTAGGGGCAAGGACTTAATAACGAGATTTGGGGGAGAGTTCTTACATCTTTTCTATTTTACTTTTAGACTTTTGGTCTGTAACAAAATTGGATGTCCCTTGATACTGTTTGCATTATATGTGTGTGTGTGTGTGCGTGTTTATGAGTGTGTATGTGTGTACACACAAGTACACACAAAACTTTAGTCCCTTTTAATTATTACAGCCATTCACCACATACATTAAGCCATCATTGTTAATCTTTAAGAGATATTGATTCTTTTGAGAAACCAGTGAACACATATGAAGCTTTACATGCAATTTAGGAAACTTTAAGGTGCCCTGTAATTACCCTTGGATTCTTCAGTATAACATTCTTACCTAAAACATTCCTGCTAACCTTTGATTTGGGTTCTTTTAGCCAGGGGGAAGGAAGCCTGTTGCCCTTTATGTATATCTCTCAGATTTTCTTCTAATTCACTTGTAGATGAAGAATAGTGACTGAACCTCAGATGCATGAATGAGTTGTACCTCAAGTGAGAGCTGCAGAAAGGGAAAATAAATTCATCACTCACTTGATTCCTTTGCTTTCAAATGTTCTTCAGAGGGCACAGTGGTGGATGACCACATATTAAACTTTAAAGAGGTGCTTTCTTTTCCCCTTGCATGTAAAAGGTTATGTGCCACAACTCGAGACAAATAAATCAGGGTTCACTCCAACTGGGTGGCTGTCAGTTATATAAATTGCCAGTGAAACACTAAATCTGTCACTTTGTGTGTTCTGACCATTTAGCAATTGAAACAGTGTTAACAGAGAGGGTTGACTGGAAACAGCAGAAGTAAATGTAGTGGCCCATGCAATTAGCAAGATCAATGGATAGTGTTAAAGGTTCATTGTTTGGTCATTTCAGCTGACTGACCTGAGTGGAAGCAGTTGCCCTGGGAAAGACTTGGCAAGCTATAATTGGCTGCAAAAGAATGCACAAAATGACTTACCCAGCTTCCCACCCAATGGAATGTTATTTCTCAACTTTCTGTGTCCCTAGAACAGAGACTAAAAGATTAAGCTTGTTTCTTTTCCTGGAGAAGTGGGAATATTTTAATTGATATTCTAGAACTTTTATTCATTTGCTATGTATTTTTAATGGTTTTAAAAATGTATTCCTTCACAACATACCCCCATTGTCATCTCCCCCAAACTCCTACTTACTCCTTACTCTTTTTACTTTTAAATCTATGAGAGAGAGAGAGAGAGAGAGAGAGACAGAGACAGAGACAGAGAGAGACAGAGACAGAGACAGAGAGAGGCATTTTAATTATTTTAATTAAGGTGTTTGCCTTATAGGCAGATTTATTTACGCTGGCAACTTATCTAAGTGGCTGCACCCCTGAGGAGTAGGGGCCAGGGCTCCCTCTCTCCCCACCAGCTGTTACCTGCCTGTAGCTCCTACAGGAGAGGTGGGGATACCTTCTTTTTTTTAAACTTTAGTTATTTACCTACTTCTTTAGTGAACTATTTTCTGGTCTGTGTGCGTATCCTTAATAGTATTTGAACCCGATTTGTGTTCGTTCATGATTGTCGGACCCTGTGCTGCCAGTGCCTTCGCGCCGACTGCAATGAAATCAGCAAAATACCAGTTTGTATAATTAAATTTTTTATTTTACTAAGATTTTTCCACTCTTGCAGTTAATTGCTTTAAATGGATCAGTTTTTAAGAAGAGTAAAGTGGAAAATGTGTCCACTATGGTGATGTTGGTGGTGACACTTAAAACTTCCAATTTTGAGTGTTCTTCCCTCAATTAAGATATGTGTATGAGGTGGACTCACTTTCTCCACATTGTCTAGATAAGGAAACTGAAGTTCAAAGAGGGTCGTTTTCAGGCCACATGAGTAGAGCCTCTATCAGACTCCACTCTTAAACAAAGTTTGACCAGATCTATTAAGTGTTTAGATTACCAAAAATCTTCTTAAGCCCATGGAAGACACAGATACTATAATACAATTCTGTTTTCTAAGAGAGATGATAACCTAAAGAAATCTAAACAAGTTAAGAAACTACTAAAATGGGATACTATATGTAGTTGCAGTCAGAAAGCTCCCTGGACAAGATTTCACTTTGACCTAGGACAATCTAAAAGGTTCAGCACATTGTAGCTTAGTCTGCTATAACAAAAATACCATAAAGTAGGTAACCAAAGGAAGAAAGTTTTATGCTGGGATATGGCTCAGTTGGAAAAGTGCTTGCCATGGAAGCCCAAGGACCTGAGTTCAGATTCATAGCTCCCTCATAAAAAGCTTGATGTGGCTGAAATTATAGATCCCTGTCATCTCAGCTCTGGGAAGGTGAAGACTGGGGGCGTCCCGAGGCTTCCTGGCCAACAGATATAGTTGAAATTAGTAAGGTCCAGGTTCAGTGAAAGACCCTGTCTCAAAAAGCAAGGTGGAGAGCAATTTAAGAACACACATGACACAGATTTTCGCCTTCTATGTGCATGCGCACATGTCCACACTTATGTACACACACAGAGAAATGAAACTTATTTTATATCTTACTTTTGTACTTAGTTTTTTTTAAGATGCAAAGTATTTTATTTTTAAACTTCTAAAATTTGAGCACAAGTTAGCCTAGGTTAAATGATAGTTTTCCAAAGCCAAAGATGCTCATGCAGAGCTCAACTTTCTGGCTGACATGCAGACAATTGCTAACACCGTAGGTGGCCCCTACATTCTGATCTGAGACGAACTGACCAACCCCAGCTGGCAATGTCCCTTTTGACTCTTTGGTAAGAGTTAGACAACTTCAGATACTGCCCAAGTCTCTCCTGGTGTCTCCTGGGAAGCGTGCACTGTGTACAGGAAGCCATCTTCATCCTTGCTCTTGTAGGCCTCAGAGATGGGCATGCACACGCTCACCATGGTGTGTCCACTCACCAGGAGGAAGAAGGCCTAGTTAGCTCTGAGCCGTAAGCACCTTCTAGTTATCTTGGTGAACTCACTCATGTTGACATGGTCAGGCAGGAGAAAGTTGGTTTTATCCAGGACTGGCAGCTGCTTCTCACCCTTGTACGATTCTGTGATCACAGGATCTTGCTAGGATGCTGCTCTCCGATGAGCTGGACATCTGAAGGCGAGGCACAGGGGTCTTGGGCAATGGAAGCAGCCTGGACTTGGTTTTATAAAACTCTGCTCTCACCACCGAATCTGATTTTCTTTTTTTTTTTAATTTTTATTTATTCCTGTATGTGTATGAATATACTGTCTCCACGTAGGTTGGTGCACCCGTGTCATGCAATGCCGCAGAGGTCAGAAGAAGGTGTCAGATACCCCTGGAACTGGAGTTAAAGATGGTTCTCAGCCACCATGTGGGTGCTGGGGATTGAACCCGGGTCCTCTGCAAGAGCAGTTGGCACTCTTAACCACTAGGCCATCTCTCCAGCCCCAAATCTGATTTTCTTAACCACAGTCCAAAGTGTCGAGAAATGGCAAAACTACTTGCCAAACTTAATTAAAAAAAAAAATTAGTGGAAGCAGGTATTCACAGTGGAAGATGGCTAGCTAAACATAGAGAAGAAAGCAGCCGCACTGATGACCATTGGCCTGCAGATTAAAGCAGGTTGCTATTTCCAGTTATCAGTCAGCAAAGATTTTTATAAGATAGTAAGAAAAAGTGACAGCAAGAATTTGGTGAAATCAACATTTTCATTTATCAATAGTGATTTTAAATTTAGGGTTCTAGACCATATGTTAGTATATAGAAAAGTTTCCCACCTTGGAATGCAGAGCATTGCCTTGCCAGAATGTGTCAAGAAGTAATAAAAAAATTCAGAAAAAAAGCTTTACAAATCTGTTTTTTAAGCAGTATTTATAATAATGAAGCATTTTATAGTTAAAATCTACTGATACAAAATGGTTAAACTATGGGAGATTATAGAATACAAAATAGCATATTGCTAAAAGAGCATAACTTAAAGTTGAATTTATGGTTATTCTAGTTGTAGAAAATATTCACATTATAAATTAATCAAGGTGTTACCAATTTGGGCATTACAGATAATTTTTAATACTTCCTCTAAAGGTTTTTTCTCCAATGTGCCTTCTTCAGCTTTTTAACTATTTCAAGTGAGCTTTTGCTTCATAGAAAGCTACCCAAAAGCTACTGGATTAAAACAGAGCCATTTTTACTATATTGATTATTCTAATCCATGAGCATGGGAGTTTTTCCCATCTTCTAGTATCTTCCTTAATCTCCTTCTTGAGGGGCTTAAAAATTTCTTTGTAGAGATTTTTGGTGTGTTTGATTAGGTTTGTTCCTAGATAATTTATTCTTTTGGAGGCTATTGGGAGTGGGAAAATCTCCTTGTATTCCTTCTCCAATTGCTTATTATTGGCATAAAGGCTACTGATTTTTTAAAGTGAATTTTGTATCCTGCCACTTTACTGAAGCTGTTGATGGTTTCTAGAAGTTTTCTGGTGGAGTTTTTGGTGTCCCTTTGGTCAACTATCATGTCATCTGCAAAAAAGGACAGTTTGACTTCCTCTTTTCCAATTAGTACTCCTCTGATTTCCTTTTCTTGTCTTACTGCTCTTGTGAGCATTTCAAGCACTATATTGAAGAGGAGTGGGGATGGGGGCAGCCTTGCAGGTTCCTGACTTTAAGGGGAACGCTTCTAGTTTTTCCCCATTTAAGATAATGCTGGCTGTGGGTTTATTGTATATGGCTTTACTTGTGTTGAAGAATGTTCCCTCCAGTCCAATTCCCTCCAGGACTTTAAACAGGAAGACATGCTGAATTTTGTCAATGGCCTTTTTTTGCATCCATTGAGATGACCATGTGGTTTTTGTCTTTCAGTCCATTTATGTGCTTTATGACATTTATTGATTTACATATGTTGAACCATCCCTGCATCTCTGGTATGAATCCAGCTTGGTCATGGTGGACGATCTTTTTGATATGTGCCTATATGTGGTTTGCCAAGTATTTTGTTGAGAATTTTTGCATCTATGTTCATTAGTGAAATGAGTCTATAGTTTTCTTTTTTGGTTGTATCTTTGCCTAGTTTTGGTATTGAAGTGATGTTGGCTTCATAGAAGGAATTTGGGAGATTTCCTTCTGTTTCTATCCTCTTGATTAATTTGAGTAGTAGTGGCTGTAGGTCTTCTTTTAATGTCTTTAGACTTCTCCCGTGAATCCATCTGGACCTGGGCTTTTTTTGCTCACTCCCATCACTCCCATTGATCCATCAGAACTGCCTCAGCTGTTCCTTCCGTGGTTCTCTCAGGAATCAGGTGTCAGCTGAGTGGTGATTGACCACTGGGAGCTCTGGTTTGAAGAAGTTCCTCCAAATTTCATGTGTTAGAACAAAATGTCTTGATTCATCTATATATTTGTGGTATTTGGAAGTAAGACATAATTGCGGCTGGATGAGCTCATGCAGCTGGGGCTCCCAAGATGGGGCTTTAAGAGAGGAAGAGAGACCTGGGCTGACATCCCTGCTTTGTCATTGTTATGATGAAGCAGGAAGGACCTCACCACATGCTAACTCTTTGATGTGGGGCTTTGCAGCTTCTGGAATGGTAAGGAAGACCTTTATTTCTTTATAAATTACGTAGTGTATAGTATTCTGTTATAGCAGCAGAAAATGAAATGAGTGATCTAGGATGGCCTCACTCATCCATCCAAGGGCTTGCCTGCTCTCAGGGAAGACAGCGCAGTATGGCCCATGTGTCCTCTTTGCCTGTTGTGTGGGCTGCCTTGGATTCTGTTCATGTGGTGTCCTCTGCAAAAGATGTCAGCAGCTTCAGCTTGTGGGTACATGGTATAAACCCAACCCTTTTTCACATTTTCACTTAATTCACATTTGCTAGTGATACATTGGCCAAAGGAAGGTGTCTGGTTAAGCCTAGATTTAGTATGTAAAGCAACCGTATAGGGCATGTCAAGGGAAGGGATGGTTTGGGGCATTTGTGGCCATTTTTTGCAAATAATCTTTATGTAAACCGAGATGAACACTGTGAAGATGGAAGGAACAACCTCTAATCCACCTAGTTTTAAGCCTTTGTTAGAATCCCAGTACACTTATGCTTTGATTACACCAAAGGTTTCTTAGCTTTATTTTATTTTTTTTTTTCTGTTGCTTTTTGTGACAGTCTTGCTAGATAGATACCAAACTCTGGTACTCACTATGTAGCTAGCCCAGGGTGGCCACAACTCACAGTCCTCTGCCTCAACCTCCCAAGTGTTAGGATTACAGGTGCACACAAGACCCAGCCTGTTCCTTTGATTTCTTTGAGACTGTTGGGAGTAAGGAAGGGAGAGGTGCAGCTGTTTCACCTTTATCTACCCACCACTTCCTGTCTAACCTCAGTGGTCAGGTATGTGGGCTTAGCCTCTCTCTCTCTCTCTCTCTCTCTCTCTCTCTCTCTCTCTCTCTCTCTCTTATCACTCTCTTCTTATTTTGTAAGTCAGATTTGTCTAGACTGGCTGGCCAGCAAACCCCAGGGATCCTCCCATGTCCATTGCTCTAGCACTGGGCTTACATATATACCCTGTTATACACAGCTTTTACCTGTGTGCTGAGGATCTAGACTCAAGTACCATCTTTCCAGGCTTTCTATTCGTTTTTTTTTTAAGTTTTTTTTTTAAATTTATTATTTTTATATGTGTTTAATGTACTGACTGCATGTAGGTTTGTGCACCCGTGCCGTGCAATGCCTTGGAGGTCAGAAGAGGGTCTCAGATTCCCCTGGAACTGGAGTTCTCCTGGAATTGGAGTTACAGACGGTTCTTAGCCACCATGTGGGTGCTGGGGATCGAACCCGGGTCCTCTGCAAGAGCAGTTGATGCTCTTAACCGCTAGGCTATCTATCCAGCCCTAGTTTTTAATTCTCTTCTCTTCCTACCACACAGGAGAAAACCCACAGCACCACCACCACACATTGAATAGACCTGTGATAAGAGAGTGCCCATTCTATTCTGTAGGTCTGATTTGGAAGTATAGTTTGGGTTTTGTAATATCACTAATAATGCTTTATAGCTCTCTGTAAGAATCAAAACATATGTATTTGCACATTTTCTGTGCCAAGATAAAAATATATTCTTTTACTCCCTCTTTGCGTAACAAGAGGCAACAACTTGCATAGAGATTTTGTTAGTAGTGTCTTGAGGCTTGGAACAGTTTAATAAATTGAAGGAGACATTCTAAATCATTGCAAGAGCTGATATAGATAGGTACCCAGAACAGTTTTATACTCTGTATTAGTTTCCATTTGATGCTATAACAGATTGCCTGAATTTGATGGATTATAAAATAAAAAGTTAATTTTCCTATAGTTCTGAAGGTCAGAAGTTTAAAGATGGCTTCTCAGAGCTAGAATTGAGGTGTCACCTATTTGATTCCCACAAGGGGCCCTAAGGGGAATTCTGTCCCTTGCTTTTTCATCTTCTAATGATTCTGTCTCTTCATTCTCCAAATACTGCTTCTGTCATCAACATGTCTGTCATCTCACCTTTCCCATCCCTCCTGAAGGACTGCTGTGAGTATGTCAACCCCATGCCATCGCAACAGCCTTGGCCTGATCATATCCATAAAGTCCCATTTCTCTTATAAACTGATATTCCCAGGCTGCAGGGATTGGAACATGATGCACTTCACCTGCCACACTTAGTTACGTACAGGTGAATTTAGCAATTGAGTTTTATTCACAAAGCCAATCCCTTTGCCTTCACTGGGGCAGGCTGGCCCTCAGTGCTACTGAGGTTTGGTTCTGGTGTTTGATTAAGGGTGTAGGTGTATATGCGATGGACTTTTATTATTCATATTGGGCAGAAATGAATTTTGTATTGCTTGCCTCCCTCATTCTATATATTGATATTATGATTAATAGCTTTTGACACCAGACTATTTTGAAATACGTGCCTGTGGTGACGTATTTTGACAGCAGCAGTGTCATGTTTTTAGCTGTTCTAACAGGATTAGGTTATAGGGATTACTAGCTCCATATTCTGTACCCAAGTCATCAACCAAAGATGTCATGTCCAGAAATATCACCAAAATGTCAACCACAGAAATTGCATTCAAATCATCTCTTTCAGCAGTGTTGAATCTTCCTTCCTTGCAGTCCTGAAATATGAAATTGGTTAAAGACAGGGAGCCCTAAGTTATTTCTTTCCTTGCAGAAACACCAGATGGATGTTGAATGAAGTCCAGTTTTTCATTTTCCTTCAGATAACTTTTTGAGTTTGTGGTAGTGTTTTGGATCCTTATCAGTGCGTTCTTCCTCCTCCAGCTCCCCACAGCTCCCCACAGCCTGGCAGCAGCCTGGTTGCCTTGGTACCTGTTCCTGAAGGCTGTCTTGCAACAAAATGTGGTTGTTTAAATAGCACAACTTGTCATCTAAATGTAGAAGTCATTAGCACGACGCTGCTTGGCCAGGAGAGTCTTGAATCCTGCTTAACATTCCTCTCGTTTTACCACTTCCGTGTTTACTCCCGCCAGCACTGGAGACTTCAGGGTTGGGTTCCCAGGATGGAGCCGGGGCGAAAAATGTGAAAATTCTTCCTTAAGGTCTCTAGAAATTTATGCCCAAACCAGTGGCCCCTGTTGGATATTTACTGTATTTTTAGAGATGCAGACGTGGGAGTTCTTGCTGTACTGGTGCCTCTAGTGATGAGTGCTACTTACCTGTTTGCAGCTGCATCCTTAGCTGAGCGGCCTTGTGCTGTTTCCAAGGAAAAGGAAATTCCTGCTGGCTTCTGTTTGAATTTTAATTGGCCAGAAACACATTTTTCTTTCAATCTCAGAAAACCAAAGGTATTGTTTTTCAGTTTAGTGTAAAGGTTGAATTAGATGCTTTGGGGTCTCCGTTTACCTCCATCCAAAACTTCACCATGTAACTATATTAAAAGGTGCAGCCAGGTGGAACATCTCCATGTTATGCCTAGGTGAGTGGCCCCTAAAGTCCTAGGCAGCTGGCATCATAGTGAAGAGGGGCGGGGTCAGCATGCTCTCTATCTCTTTGGCATCAAGACGGAGAAAGCCCTTGTTGTAAGGGCTGCACGTTAATTAGTTCCTTGAGACTCCTCCTTCATTAACTCCAATTGCAGCATTAGGGGAAATGTTTTGGAGTTCAGAGTGTAGGTTTTGATAATTTAGAGTATGTCATCCAGTGAGTAAAGAAAGTTGTGCACAGCTCTTTCCTGCCTTCTGGGTTGGGTTTTCTCGTTAGGGGCTTTAGCAGCTCACTTCATCCAGTGGGTATAGATAATAGACGAGGATACTTATTTTTTTTATTATTTATTTTTGTATGTGTATGAATGTACTGTCTGCATGCAGGTCTGTGCACCCGTGTCGTGCAATGCCGTGGAGGTCAGAAGAGGGTCTCAAATTCCCCTGGAACTGGAGTTCTCCTGGAATTGGAGTTACAGACGGTTCTCAGCCACCATGTGGGTGCTGGGGATCGAACCCGGGTCCTCTGCAAGAGCGGTCGGCGCTCTTAACCGCTAGGCTATCCCTCCAGCCCCGAGGGTACTTATTTTTAAGCTATTAAATATTTTAAGGCTTTTGTTTATCTGTTCTTTGGTAAAGGAAATATTTGGCAAAAGGGAGGGAGCCTTCTTTTTTATTTGACAATTTTATAGTGCATATATGCAGTTTGGGGCCTCTTCACCTCCCATCACCTTCTCACATTGTCTTTCCCCACCGAAACCCTTCTTCCCAGTAGGCCATCTACTATGCTATCTTTTGTTTTTTGGACCCACTGAATTTAACTGTAATCGCTTGAATGATGGTGAGTGGAAAGTTACTTACTGGAACAAGATAGTCTACCAGCCCCCATTAACTGCCCGTAATGCCTCAGTTAGGGTACACAAAAGAAGTCTTCAAGGAGGGGATATAATAAAACATATATGATGTGAAAGTAGGTGGGGAGGGATTCTAGGGACTGAGAAGCTTCATTTATTAAGTTTGGAAAATTGTTGTTATAAAAAATGTGTGTTTTCTTATTTTGCAGAATTAACAAATTCAATTTAAAAGTAATTCACTCATTATTCTACCACCTTGAAATAACAATTATTGTATTTTGCTGACCAGTACTTAGGATATGTCATGGCAGAATGATCAAGTGGTCGGTATTCTTTAAACTAGTAAGTGTTTAAAATCGAAAATGTTGTTCGGATTTAAGAAGGGAAAACAAATGAATAAATTTCTGGAGTTTTACTACCTAACCTAGACTATTAGGCTATTACTTCCTCACACATCACTCTAAAGTAAAGATACTGTAGAATGTATCATAGTTACTACCTACATAGGCTGTTAGCCTATTACTACCTCACACATCACTCTAAAGTAAAGATACTGTAGAATGTTGTATTATAGTTACGCATCAAGCTAGACTTTTCTTTTCTTTTTTCTTTTTTTCTTTTGGTATTTTCAAGACAGGGTCTCCCTGTAGCCCCAGCTGTCCTGGAACTCACTCTGTAGACTAGGCTGGTCTTGAACTCACAAAGATCTGCCTGCCTCTGCCTCCCGAGTGCTAGGATTAAAGGCTTGCGCCACCACACCTGGCTTAGACTTTTCAAAATAAGTTGATAATTGTCTTCTATGTTGCTTATTGGGTGGCTTAAGTTGCCCAGTAGGACTTTTTCTGATTTTTTCATTTTGTTATACACCCTGTGTTTCTGTACACTTGATGTCATAATCTGTTTTGTGACAGTAGAATAAAATATGTGAGACTGTTACAAAGTACAAAGTTAAAGAACGGAGGTTTATTTCCACATGGCTGAGGCTAAAAAGTCCAGGATCAGAATTTCTTCTGTCTTGGGTCTGGCAAAGTCCAGGATCAGAATTTCTTCTGTCTCAGGTATGGCAAAGACCAGGATCAGAACTTGTCCTGTCTCAGGTATGGCAAAGTCCAGGATCAGAACTTGTCCTTTCTTGGGTCTGGCAAAGTCCAGGATCAGAACTTGTCCTGTCTCGGACCTGGCAAAGGCTGCTTTCTGCTTCTACTGGGTGACTTGCTGCTTTATCCTCTACAAGGCCAGACTGCTGTTTCCTCACTTTGCCAGTAGCAAAAGAGTAAGAGGGAAGGGATGGACTTCTGCATTTATATGCCCTGATCCCCTTTATAAGAACTGTTACCACTGTGTCCCCCTCTTCCAGGCCCCATCTCTTCATACTGTTAATGGGTGACTAAGTTTCAGCATAAATTTTAGAAGGCACAGAAACACTCAAACTGTAACATTTAAGAATTTTCTTTTCTTATTTGATAGGTAGTTTGTCTGGGTATAAAAATCTGTGTCACTGAATTTTGCCAAGGTGATCAGAAGCCATCTCGACCTCCTACTTACTGTGTAACTTGATTTTTTATCTTAAATGTAACCTAAATGCTCATAAGTTATTTACTCCCATCCTTATATATTCATAATACATATTTGTGTGTTCCCCTCTTTCTCATTTGCTTTCTTTCTCACATATGCACACACACACACACACACACACACACCAGACATACTCACACACTGTATGAAAACAGATTACTTGTAAGCTTATTAGGGAATGATTGCCATATGAAGGCCCAAGCAACAACCACACAGTTGGTCAGTAATAGACTACTTCCAGAGCCTTGAAGTCCCAAGTGACCTTCTTGCAGATGTAGGAAAGGCTTTTCCACATAAATGGAACAATTAACTTAATATCTTTTGGTTTTGCTGTTTTTGAATTTCACATAAATGGAATGGTTCAGCATGCATTCTTTCATTTGGCATTATAACTTACTGTCTATCCACGTTGTTGCCTCGGGCTGCATTTCATTCATTTTCATTGCTCCTGTGATAAGAGTTATCTGTATTCTAGATCCAGTTCTCCTTCAAATGATATAGTTGCATAAGCAGCAGCCCTGTCACATTTTATACAATTCCCCACTTTGGGACTAGTAGCCAAAATTAGAGATTCTCAGTGTACCGTCCTGGGATGCAGGGCTCTCAGTGTGCTGCCCTGGGATGCAGAGGCTCCCAGTGTGCCATCCTGGGATGCAGAGGCTCTCTGTATCGTCTTGGGATGCAGAGGCTCTCAGTGTACTGCCCTGGGATACCTACAGTCTCTTTCCCATCACTGTTGCTTCCTTCTCGAGCAATGAAAAGAAGTTCCTAACATGCACAGGCTTCTCAGAGACTCTTCCTGTTCTCTTCTCCCCATAAGTTTACACCTTTACATCTTAGCACTTCCACCAAGGTTCATTTACATTTACAAGGCTTTCATTACTGTAAAAACAGTCTCTATCATGTTTGAATTGCAAGTAATGAGGTAGCACTACCAGTACTCTCCCTGCTCAGTTAATGTTAATTATAATTTGTGATACTGGGATAGTGACCATCTGTCTAAGTCATCTATTATAAGTTATTGTGTATACAATCCGTCCTATAGATTTTGAGGAGGAGGAATGTAGAAACTTTATTATTTTATATTATTTGAGTCTCTTGTAAGCTATCGTAGTTTAGGATGAAACTTAGTAAAAGGCAGCAACAACCCATAGACAGTAGTACATCTTTCAGTGCAATCAAAGCCAGCCACCCTTGCACTCTTCACGTTTCTGAGCTCATCTTCCAGCTAGCCCATCTTTTGACTGTCGTGCTTGTAGCCTGATACCTGCCGATGTGTTTGAAACTTCTCATCCTTCTTTGAGTTCAGTTATCTTAGAGAAGTGCTAACCAGAGGGGGTAAATTATAGTATGAGGCTAGCTTTATGTTCCTTTATAGGTTTTTAATATCAGGGAATGGAGAATTATTGTATGCTGCCTCTGAGTATGAGTTTAATATTATCATTCATCATCAAAAAGCATCTGAAAACTGCCATCGGAGTTCCTGCGCAAATGCTTCATTGAACTGTGGTGAGCTGCTCTTTGTTCTTCGGGGTGTGATTTGGGACCAACATGGCAGCCCCTAAAGATAGAGCCATCACTTTTCAAAGGGCAGAGCCATTCCTTATAAAATATACCCAGGTTAAGGATTTAAAGTGACAGTAGAACTTTTGAGGAAATATTTTATCTACAGAATGAAAAAAAATACTGGCTATTTTATAAAATTAAGGAGAAATTTAGCCTTTATGTCTGATTGCATCCCTTTCTTTCCAAAAATGGGTGGAAATTCTGACAAGAATAATGGACTCAGACTCTCATGCACTGTTCTCCCCCAGCCCAAATTATGCCAACTAATATGATAAATGGTGTTTCTTATATAGAGTTGTTAGTATTTGTGTACTTAAAATAATGTGTTTTTCAGATAACTTGATTTCCTCTAACTCTTATTGTCTTAAAAAAATCTCTCTTTCAGAAAACGTTATATAGTCACATTTCTTGAAGGTACTTATCTTTAATTTTGATCATAAAAATATTTTCCTTAGTATTTTGAAGCAAGATGTTACTGTGTTCCAAGGCTAACCTAAAACATGCGATCCTCCTGCCATCGGCTCTCTAGTGTTGGAATTATAGTCCTGTACCACCTAGCTTCATTTTAGATGTTTTCACTCATGACTTTGAACTTTTCTGTAATTTGGACCTTAAATTTCCCCTAAATGCTTAAGCATTAGCAGCATGATCCCAAGAATGACACTGCTGAGAGATGATAGAACTTGAAGGGGGGGCATGGTGGCAGACGTTGGGGTCATTGGAAGCATGCACTTGAAGGAGCCTCTTCCTCTCGCACCTGTTCACCTCCTGGCCATAAAGTAAGCAGTTTTTCATCTTTACTCCTCCACCATCTTGAGCTGCTTTAACTGTGATCCAGCCTTTCCTCTTTGTAAGTTGGTTATCTCTGTGTTCATTGCAGCAACTCAACATAAACTCTGTATCCCCAATTTACGAGGTGAATCCCTGAGAGTCTAGATATATGTCTTTCTGCCAGGGGGATATTTTCATTTGCATGTACCTCATCACATTTTGTGGACCTGAAATTGTGCCTGTCTGTCCCTCCCTCTGAATTTCTCACTTAGGTTTACCAGAAGCCCGAGTATCGGCCTCCAAGTCAGTTTTCTGCATCAGAAGTTCCTACTCTTTTTCTGGTAGTACAGCAGTGGCAGCTGTAGTAATGTAGGAATGAAGAGTGTATATTTCTGCCACACTTGTTCTGTGCCAGGCACTGGTCTACAAGCTCTGCATTTTTAAAAGTGGTTTTAATACTGTAGTAACTATTTGCAGTGAATACTTATAATACTTATCTTGCAATAAGGCATTTGAAATACAGAGATGAAAAATAATTGAGCAAGGTCATTTGCCAACAATTATTTATCTGAGGTTTGAGGGGAAATGCATGGACGTGGATTACCAGAACCTTGCATTTCTGTTGCAATTATTGGCAAATTAACTGCCTTTCACCCATTTCTCAGCTATCAGAAAAGCATATTGACATACAAGTCCATGAACTTACTAACATTAGAGGGTTAATCTTGAGTGTATCTTAATTCATAAATAACATTTGATCTCTCAATCACCATCATTATTAATAAATTGCTAGGCCAGTGAAAGCGGCTACGAGCTCCCAGCAGCATCCTGGTAAGCCCATGTCGTAACTCTGTACAGAGCTAAAGAGACGTTGACTTCATGGCCTTGCTGTGCTAGCTCTTCCTTTTCGCTTAGCCTGTGCAGGGAAAGTAGAGCTACTCCACAAGGTGCCGAAGGCACACAATGATCTATGCCCTGCCTGTCTCTAAATCTTCTCCCTTGTCCGCCTGTCTTCCTTAGAATCCTTGCTTTGGCCTCTGAAGATCCACCTCCCTGCCTTTCCTAGGGGGTCCACCTTGCTTCCCAAGATTCCCTTGATTATCCATCCCAGCTCTTAGAGGATGCCTCTGTTCTGGATCGAGCCTGCATATTTTTATAAACTCTTTTTAAATGTTATTTATTTGTTTGAGTGTACTGTGTGCATGTAGGTTTGTGCACCCGTGTTGTGCAATGCTGCAGGTCAGAAGGGGGCGTCGGATTCCCCTGGAACTGGAGTTCTCCTGGAACTGGAGTTAAAGATGTGGGTGCTGGGGATCAAACCTGGCTCCTCTGCATGAGCAGTTGGCACTCTTAACCGCTAGGCCATCTCTCCAGCCCCGAGCCTGCATATTTGAGTTATCTTGCTAGTGTGTCCTTGTGAGCTGCTGCACCACGAGGACCTGAGAGATGGTTTCTTTAGCTTTTTGACACAAGGATGGTAAGTCAATATTTGTGGATGATTAACTTGAAGGTAGTCTTTGCACTGTCTTTCTTCTGTTACTCCACTCAGTAAGAAATATGGGCAAATTGTCTGCTCCAGGCTGAACTGTGACAGTTTCCATTTATAACCCAAAATTTTCACCTCAGTACCTCAGAATATGACTATTTAGAGACAGAGAATTTAAGAATTTAAGTTAAAATGAGTCCTTTAGGATGGGCTTTTATCCTATATGACTGATGTCCTTATAAAGGAGGAGATCTGGACCCACAGAGGTACCAGATGTGTACTTGTGTGGAGGAAAGACCACCGTGTGAGCTCAGATAGAAGGCAACAAGGGGAGGTGGGAGAGGAAGGGGAGGCGGGAGAGGAAGGGGAGGCGGGAGAGGAAGGGGAGGTGGGAGAGGAAGGGGAGGCGGGAGAGGAAGGGGAGGCGGGAGAGGAAGGGGAGGTGGGAGAGGAAGGGGAGGTGGGAGAGCTCCCCTTGAGAAAGGGTTGCCAAGAGCCAAGTCCTCTACTTGATGTCATTTAAAACAGTCACTACAAGACTGAAGATCAGAGATTTTCAGTACATGGCTGATCAGGAAAGGAGAATAAAATGGGAAATGGCCAAGGACAAGATATCCCACAGAACCACATGCAGTGAAT
Source organism: Rhizomys pruinosus (assembly GCA_009823505.1). Lineage (NCBI taxonomy): Eukaryota > Metazoa > Chordata > Mammalia > Rodentia > Spalacidae > Rhizomys > Rhizomys pruinosus. The sequence continues at coordinate 145,451 of VZQC01003382.1, forward strand.
ACTTACTCCAGCCAAGTCTCACCTCCCCACAAGAGCTCTTCCACCTCCCCTTGCTCTCCCACTCTTGTCCCGGGTTTGACATAGTTGCTGCAGTACTGAGCACGTCAGCTGTGGTGCTGCGCAGGACCTGAGCAAGTCAGCTGTGGTGCTGCATAGGACCTGAGCACATCAGCTGTGGTGCTGCATAGGACCTGAGCACATCAGCTGTGGTACTGCATGGGAACTGAGCACATCAGCTGTGGTACTGCATGGGACCTGAGCACGTCAGCTGTGGTACTGCATGGGACCTGAGCACGTCAGCTGTGGTACTGCGCAGGACCTGAGCACGTCAGCTGTGGTGCTGCGCAGGACCTGAGCACGTCAGCTGTGGTGCTGCGCAGGACCTGAGCACATCAGCTGTGGTGCTGCGCAGGACCTGAGCACATCAGCTGTGGTGCTGCACAGGACCTGAGCACATCAGCTGTGGTGCTGCACAGGACCTGAACACGTCAGCTGTGGTACTGCATAGGACCTGAGCACGTCAGCTGTGGTGCTGCGCAGGACCTGAGCACGTCAGCTGTGGTACTGCGCAGGACCTGAGCACATCAGCTGTGGTGCTGCACAGGACCTGAGCACATCAGCTGTGGTGCTGCGCAGGACCTGAACACGTCAGCTGTGGTACTGCATAGGACCTGAGCACGTCAGCTGTGGTGCTGCGCAGGACCTGAGCACGTCAACTGTGGTGCTGCATAGGACCTGAGCACATCAGCTGTGGTGCTGCGCAGGACCTGAGCATGTCAGCTGTGGTACTGCGCAGGACCTGAGCGCGTCAGCTGTGGTGCTGCGCAGGACCTGAGCGCATCAACTGTGGTGCTGCGCAGGACCTGAGCGCATCAGCTGTGGTGCTGCGCAGGACCTGAGCGCGTCAGCTATGGTGCTGCACAGGACTTGAGCATATCAGTTGTGGTGCTGTGCAGGACCTGAGCACGTCAGCTGTGGTACTGCATAGGACCTGAGCACGTCAGCTGTGGTACTGCATAGGACCTGAGCACGTCAGCTGTGGTGCTGTGCAGGACCTGAGCATGTCAGCTGTGGTGCTGCGCAGGACCTGAGCACGTCAGCTGTGGTGCTGCATAGGACCAGTGCTGCATAGGACCTGAACACATCAGCCGTGGTGCTGCGCAGGACCTGAACACGTCAGCTGTGGTATTGCATAGGACCTGAGCACGTCAGCCGTGGTGCTGCGCAGGACCTGAGCACGTCAGCTGTGGTATTGCATAGGACCTGAGCACTTCAGCTGTGGTGCTGCGCAGGACCTGAGCACGTCAGCTGTGGTGCTGCGCAGGACCTGAGCACGTCAGCTGTGGTGCTGCGCAGGACCTGAGCACGTCAGCCGTGGTACTGCATAGGACCTGAGCACGTCAGCCTGGTGCTGCGCAGGACCTGAACAGGGAGGGAGGGAGAGAGAGAAAGAGAGAGTGAAAGGGGAACTGGAGAAGAGGCGGCTTGGCAGGAGTGGGACAGGGACAAGGGGAGGCAATGGGGGCTAAAAAATTCTTACCACTTAAAATATTACTAATTCGAATTCCTCTTTTGTGATGGTCATTGATTAGGAATATCAGCGTGTTCACAACTTGGGGAACGACAGGAGCCAGCTGGGATCTGGGGACTGGCAATGCCATGCAAACCAGATGCAATGTGAAAAGTTGGCTAGAAGTGCCATGCTTGGAGCCTGGCCAGGTTCTCACTCGTTCAAGCTCAGGACTGTTGTTGCCTTTTTTTTTTCCAGTAAATAGATTGTGCTTCAGATACACCTTCACACAGTAAAAATGATTTTGTGACTATTGATTGTTTTCCTTTTGAGTAGAGTATCATAGTACTTTTTTTTTTTACCGTGACAGTAGTGCATATTTTTAACCTAAAGCAGTTGGCTTTCCAAAAATACTGGAAACAAATTCATGATGCAATCATTCTCACCACATCCAGAATTGTGGTAGAACTCCATTTTCACTGTGTTATTTATAGTAATGCTTTTTTTAATGTCAGGACTCATGAATTATCAAAGCAAATCCTTGACAGGTGTAGAAAAGAGGTGGACTCTTCTCTTGAGCTGTTTACTTATTCTGCATGGACATCTCCAAGGGCCTGCTGCAGTGTATCAGTGGATGGCTCTGCATGGACCAACCCTAAAGAATAAGGCAGCTTTTGTTCATCTCAGTGTATTAATGATGAAAATACCAGGGAGAACAACTTACTAGGGGGAAACATATATTTTGGTTCATGGTTTCAAAGGCCTTATCCCATGATTGATTGATTGATTGATTGATTGACTGATTGATTAATTTTTGGCTCCAAGTGCTTGCACACAGTATCATGGTGGACGCTGTCAAGGAGTTCATAGTGGATAAAGAGAAGAGAAGGGAAGGACTGCGGACCAGGTATAACCTTCTAAACCACGCCTCCCTGGGATCCACTTCCTCTGCCCAAGCCCTCCTCCTAAAGTTTCTGTGACTTTACATACTACCACTATGAGCTGGAGAGAGCCGGCCTTCAGTAGATAAGCCTGTGGCCAAGGTTTCATACCAAATCATGACATTTTGGGAGTGCTTAGTGCTTTTTGTTGCCTAGAAAACAGATACATAGTTATCTTCGTGAATAATTATTGGTAATGCCTACCTGTTTCTGTAGTTTACTATGCTGTAGTGTATAGTTTGTATTTCTATTGTGTTTTGAACTAGGGTCTGAGTATGTGCATGTGTGGTTTATGTGCACGAGTGTACAGCAATATCTCCAGCACTGCCTGCCATCTTTTAAGATATTCTTCTTAATACTAAAATTCGGTGAAGGTAAGTTTAATCAATACTCATTAAAATGGATTGTAAATACCTAACCTAAAAACAGTGACTTTTTTTTCTTTTGAGTGTGAAAAATTTGGAATTCATTGAAAATTAAGTTACAACTGTTACAGCATTATCTGTAGACTTGGTAATTGTGTCACTCACCATTGTCAATTATCTTAATACATATTTTATATGATATAATATCCACACCCCTACCATCCACAGCCTCTGCAGAGAGCGTAACACATAGCCCCGAAGTAATAAAAATATAAGCTCCCGAGTGTGAAGCAAAGCCAAAACAAGCCATTTTTACATATAACTTAAGTTTAGGTTCTGTGTAGTAGGTTGATCCCTGACTTAACCTTTAATAAAATTGGATTCAAGGGTATTTATATATAAATAAAAAATAAAGTTAATTTCATTTCATACATCCATATGAGCAAGTGCCTTGAAATGCATTACAATGACACTCAAACTTTAGCCTTCATTCTGTTGGCTGAAAAAATTGCCATAACTTCTTTTTAAGCAAATGTTTATGAGGTTAGCACTGAAAAGGTAAGTTTTTGCCGTTTGGGAACATCATTGAGGTGATTATTGTTAAGACTATATAATCATGTTCAGGCTGATTGTATCAGTCTCTGTTTGTTTGGCTCTTTGTATTCTCTGATGTTATCTAGTAAATTATTTCCTCTTTCTACATATTTCGGAAATGAAATTCGATAGCCCCTGTGCCCTCTAAACACCTTTAGTGGGTTCTGTCATTGGACAGACACCTGCAGTAGTCTTGAAGTAATGTGTAGTTTGTGTGTATTAGTACTGGCTGTAGATACCTGAGGAGAAGGCTGTTAATGGGCTCTGCCTGTCACATCTGTCCACAGTCTCCTCTTGGAACTCATCGTGGCATGCAGTGAGATGGGGACCAGGAAAGCATGTGAATGCACCCTGACTTCCGCAGAAAGCAGCATTTCAAAACTACCACACACACACTTAGGATCTCTGAGAAGCTTGCAGTCAGAAACACACACTGCAGAATGTTAGTCATGCTGTTCCTCTGTAGTAGTAAAGACGTTTCTAACTTTATTAAACAGGTTAAAATATACTACCTGCACATCAGAGTGTCGGGTCTCCCCTAAAACACAGTAGTCCTGCTGTGCTGTGCTCACCACCCACACCCTGCCTTGGCATCACCTCCTCCACCTGCCCTTCCCCAGACACAAACCTCCTCCTGCTGTCAGGCTAATGAAAAGCCTTGTGAGATATTCACGGTTCCCATCCCATCATCTCTGTGTGCTGATGTTCATAAGTCAAGACGTCCTAATGAAATTTTGTTCTTTTAAAGATGATGGCTTGTTCAATATATAATTACATGAAATTTAATTCATTTAGAATGTATATAAATGATCAGATTAAATAAAAACATCTTTCCACTGTGTGTTTTGACTGTTAAATAGCAAAGTGCTCGTTTCTGTTAATGTGGCCTGTTAAGAATATGTAGTCTGTCATATTAATGCAGTTGTATCCGGCTCCTGGGATCAATCTGTGGATTTAATGGAATTTCTTTCAAATCCTAACAATGGCTTTTATAGAAATACAAAACCAATGATTAGAACAATGTTAATGAACGAGGCTGGTGGCCTTATACTTCCTTATTTCAAAATATGTGCAAAGTTAATAGTAATTAAAACACAGAGTTAAGAGCTGGGGATGTGGCTTAGGGGCAGAGCTCTTGGCTAGCATGAGTAAGGACCCGGGATCTATCCTCACCACAAAACTCAAACAAAATAGAGAGGTACTAGTGTAAACTCAGGCACAGACACCACTGGGATGTAATAGAAAGCCCAGAAATAAGCTCTAATGTGCACAAATAGATTATTAACTCATTAATTGTACAGATAATGGAGTTCCTTGCATCATTTCCAAACATGCATGCATCATGTTTTGTTCATATCACTCTTCCTATGACCCTCTCTTGTCCTAGTAATTCTTGTTTCTCCTGCCAGGTACCCTCTCCTCTGATAGTCCTTTCTGTTTGCAAGTCAGTTTTTTTTTCTTTTTTTCCCCACACATCACATGAGAATGAATAGGCAATACTTGGTTTTCTATGGCTCCTTTCTTTCACACAATAACCTCCAGTTTATCCTTCTTATTCCAAATGACAGTTTTACTCTTTATGCCTGAATAGTACTCTATTGTATATGTGTGCAAGTGTATGTGTGTATATGTATAAAATGTATGTATGTGTGTATTTATATATATATATATATATATGTATAAAATGTGTGTGTGTGTGCGTGTGTGTGTGTGTGTTGTTTTATCCATTCAACTGTTGATGGATACCTAACCTGGTTCCATAGTTTGGAATATTGTGAATAATTCTACAACTGTGGACATACAGGTTTTGGTTGTTTAATAACTTCATTTCCTTTGGAATAGAATGGCTACATTATAAGTGATCTATTTTTAGTTTTCAAGGAACCTCCATACTATTTTCCATAATATCTGTACTAATGTACCTTACGAACAGTGTTAAGGTTCTTGTTCTCCAGATCTTCACCAGCATTTGTTGTTACAAAGATCATCATCTTTACCCATCACAGAAATGCAAATCAAAATTGAAATTGAAATTTTATCTCACCCTAGTTAAAATGGCTGTTAACCTCCTCCCCCAAAAGAAATTAACACATGCTGGTCAAGTGATTTTTTTTTTTTTTAATGAAAATGCCAAGACCATAAAATAGAGGAAAGTCAGTCTTTTCATCAAATGATACAGTGGCAACTATATATCTACATGCAAAAATAATGAAGTTCAGCAGTCTCAGCTGACCACCAAAGATACATGCACACCAATGTTTATTGCAACTCTCTTCACAATAGCAAAGAGCTGGAACCAACCCAAATGCCTCTCAACAGATGAGTGGATGACAAAAATGTGGTACATCTACACAATGGAGTACTATTCAGCAGTAAAGAAAGATGGCATTATGAACTTTGCAGGTAAATGGATGGAGCTCAGAGCCATTATGCTGAGTGAAGTAACACAGTCCCAGAAAGACAGACGGAGAATGTTTTCCCTCATTTGTGGACGCTAACACCAAGTCCCCCAGAGGAAAGGCAAACTGAATGACATTATTGTTATATTTCTGTTTATCTGAAAGCAACTATGTTGTTATAAAGTGAATCTCAATGGGCTCTAGAATCCACCCACTAATTATTTTCAGACTCTGTAATTACCGTATATGGGTGAACAGTATGTATCCATATCTTAGAGTAATATAAAATTAATGGAGGAAAATGTGAATTCCTAAACATAAAAAAAAGACTGAGAGAAAGATGCAGGACAGTTATGGCAGAATGCATGATCTGGGGTAGGGTGGGGTGGGGTGGGGTGGGGGAAAGGGAAAGGGGAATATGCCTGAACTGAATTGAAAAATGATGTATGAAATACACAAAACATCAGTAAAAAATAGAAATAAAAAAATAATAATGAAGTTGAACTCTTGCCTACCAAGGTCTACAAAAATCAAAATGGATCAGAGAGTTAAATGGAAAATATAAAGCTAGGAGTAATTCTTGGGTGAAAACATAACACGAAAACTTCAGACCTTTGGGTTTGGTGATTTCTTAGATATGATGTCAAAGACATAGGCATCAAAAGATAAAACAGACCAATTTAGCTCCATGAAAAGAATTTAAATATATGTCAGAAGACAGTATGAGGGGCTGGAGAACTGAGTCGGTAGTCTTCTTCCAGAGGACCTAGTTTCTGTTCCCAGCACCAATAGTTAACTATGGTTACAAGAGATCTGTTGCTCTCTTCTGCCCCCACAGGCATTGTGTAACACTGGTGCACATACATACATGCAGGCAAAACACTCATACATGTAAAGTGAGAATAAATAAAAAGTCCAATATCACAGGCGTACCAGCACCTGTAGTCCCAGTGTGTGGGAGACTGAGACTGAAGGATCACGTGAGCTCAGGAGTTTTCACGTAGCCTAAGACATGTGGCAAGACCACAGGAAAGAGAGAGTGAGGGAAGAGAAGGGGATGCCACATTGCAGCGATGCCTGAACAGAGATGGCCTGACTCTTGGCATTTGTTTAAACCAAGAGTAGGCCCAAACTGCTTTCGGGACTTGTTCCATCAGATTGCTCTCAGAACTGTCTTCTGGGACAAAGGCCTCAATCTCTCTTTATCAAAATAGGACATCCAGCATCACAAGTGAAAGGAAGAACTTGTCTTATTAGAGGGTTATGTCCCTTCTGACCTCCTACTGACTTTGAAGAGCACACACAACCACAACCAGATGTTAGTAATCTAATCCTTCTATGGGAGTATCCATCATTGCTTTCAATGAATATCTCACTATTTGCAGTGCTTGCTATTTTCACGGCGTACACATAGGAATATATTATTCCAGGTCAAAGGCAAGGAAGGGTCATGAGGGATTAAGGTGATATGTTTAGGTTACAAGAGGAGCCCAGGGCCCTAGTAACCTTGTTTACATTATAAACATGCTGAGATAGCATTTGATGATCTCAAAACCTAAGTTAATTTTTAATTACAAAGTTAAGTAAAAGTCATTCCCACAGGACAGTGGGGAAAGTAGGGAGAGGACAGTACCACCACAAGGAAAAGTGCTCTGCAAGAAAAGAAGAAAGTATTTGTAGATGCTGTGTCCCCAAATCCTAGCTTTTTTATACCTAGAAAACTCAGAAAAATGTAACATTCATGATTCCGTTGTCTAGAAATAACTACTGTTATAATTCTAAATTGATTTAATTGTAGTCTTTCCCCATTCATATGCATATATGCTTATGTGTGTCTTCCACTCTTTCTTCCTACACCTCTGTGTATATAGTTAGTCCTGTACACATCGTGATTGTAGTATGAGTTTTGCAGCCTACTTTCCAGCCTTCAGAATTCGTCATGACCATTACCCCATGTCATTAAATATTATTTGAAAACATTTTTTAATCTATGACTGCATATTGTGCCATCCATGAGTGTCTCATAATTTATTAACCAAATCTTAGGCATTGAGCTGTGTTCTAGTTGTCCAGGAGGAACACAATACTGAGTTGAAATTTTACAATTGTATTACAAAAGGATAGTTGGGGAAAAAAAAGAAAATTTATAATTATAAATATCTCAGAATATCTATGATGATTATACCCTTACTAATTGAATGAAATCACTGGGTCAAATAATATGAACATTTTTATAGCTCTTAATATGTATTGTCAATTTGCCTTTCAGAAATCAGGTGTCAGTTGGGCTCTGATCAGCAGTGTAAAGGAGGTGTCTGTTTTTAGAACTGTGATCATCTCTAGGTATTATAGTTCCTTTAGGTTTATGCATTCTTATAGGATGTGCATGGATTTTAAGTATTATGATTGAAAATGCTCATATGCCCCCATGGGTTTGTGGTTTGAATATTTGATCCCCACTGTTTTAGAATGTTTTGGATACTAGGAGACAAAGTCAAGCAAGAGGTAGTAGTAGAGTCCCTGGCCACTTCCTGTTTTGCTGTTTCTTTGTCTGCCATGATATGAAAGGATCTGTTCCACCATTCCATTCCCACTGCCACTGACTGAACGAACCCTCCGAAACCATGAGTCACCACATTAACTTCCTTCTCTAATTTGTTTCTGTCAAGTACTGTGGTTGCAGCTACTGAGAAGGAATATATAGTGATCAGGAGACAGACTTCTACATTAACAACCCGGTTTCCTAATTATTGTATCTGCCTGTAGTTCATTCATAGACTTGGGGGCTGGATCTTTTCTTTTAACTGTAGATATTAAGATTTAATTGTAGATATTAAGCACAGTTTTCTGTAGTTTACTGTTCCAGTGCTACCTGGCTGCACCTGACACCAAGAGTAGACATTTTGTTGGCAGCATACTGTAGCGCTTGCAAAGGTTCTGTGGGTTAGCCATAACTGGGCAATATGGATGTAATTAAAGACTAGAGGACATTCTAGGAAGGGAAAATAAATGGTTTCTATTTCTTATGTCACAAAACAATTCGGTGACACTGTTACTAAGTCTTACTGTGGGGGGAATTGATAAAGAGGTCTGAGTTAGAATGCTAATCTTGCTGGGCCAGCAGACAGCATTAAGGAGGCAGTCCTTGGGCTAGAGAGATGGCCTAGCGGTTAGGAGCACCGACTGCTCTTGCAGAGGACCCAGGTTCGATCCCCAGCACCTACATTAGGCCTGAGAACCGTCTTTAACTCCAGTTCCAGGGGAACCCAACACCCTCATCTGACCTCTGCGGCATTGCACGACACGGGTGCACAGACCTACATGCAGACAGTACATTCATACACATAATAAATAAAATTTAAAAAAGGAGGCAGTCCTGTATAGCTAAGTTATACAGATGTGGGAGAGACCAGTGATGACTATGATAGTGCTGCAAAGGTAGTGATGCTGAAACTTAATTCTTCGAATATTCATTTTTGGTTGTTCGTTTTTAGTATATTTGCCTTGACCTGAGAGTGCCTTGGGGCTGGCATTTCTGGCTTCATAAGAGGTCTGAAGGATGCCTCTAGTAGCCCCTGAGCAGGGAATTGTACCAGAGGAAGGATCATGGCTAGCGCCCTTGGGGAAGACCCACAGTGAGGCATGGCAGACCGCTGGTGTATAGCAACCTTCCAGTCTTCCAAAAACAGGACGACATCAGTATTCCTAAACCTTGTTTTGAGAGAGGGTTTTGCTAGTTAACCCAGGTCAGCCTGGAATTCCCTTTGGAGCCCAACCTAGCCTTGAGCTCTTTGTCCTCTTGCCTCATAAGTGCTCAGGTGGTTTGTGTGTGTGTGTGTGTGTGTGTGTGTGTGTGTGTGTGTGTGTTCCTTTTGTTATTTTTTGGTGAATTTCATGTAGTGTATTTTAGTCCTGCTTAGATCCCTTCCCCTGTCTGCACCGCCCTTTGGTGTGGCTTCATCCACTGGAGCCTAGTCAATTTACTAAGAGTCTTACTCTTAAAATGATCTAAACCTCCTTCTCCAAGCAGCCAGTGCTTCTTCAGGTAGGATTAGTGTTTCTCACCCACGTCACCACATCTGTGCTGGAATTTTGTTTGGCTTGAGCTTTCCTGGAACTTGTGCATGCTGTCACAATGCTGGGAATTCATATGAGTAACTTCCCAACTGTGTGGAAAACTGTTTCCTTGTGGTATTCCACCACCTCTGGCTCTTACCATCTTCCCCCGTCCCCTTCTTCCACAATGATCCCCGGGCCTTGGGAAGCAGAAGTTTGATATAGGTGTCCGGTTCATGGATGAACGGTCTGCAGCCTCATTCTCTGCGTGTTCACCAACTGTATCAGTTCTCTGTGTTAATCACCATTTGCTGTACAAGGAACCTTCTCTGGTGAGAAGATACATTGATCTCTTGGTGTAACAATAAGTCCTTAGAAGTCAGTTTAATACTATGTCTCTTCCCCGTGGCCTGTGACCTGTCTGCCCTCAAATTCCTAGGCCTGATATCAGTGTTAGGTATGGGCTCCATCCTGTGAACTTTAAATCCCATTAGGAAATGGTTGGTTACTCCCATAATACTCATGCCAAGGTGGGCATATCTTGCTTGGCCAGTTGCTGTAGTTCACAAAATTCCCAGCAGGCATCCTGCATAGCACCTTCCAGCACTGTGAAAGCTGGTTAGTAGAGATGAAGGTTTGAAGTCCGGTGCCAGCCTGATTTCTCCTTGTTTGTTCTTTACCTCATGTATGTAGCATCGTCAGCGAGTTCTGATGAGTAACTAAGAGCAGGGGCAGTGGTCAGTATTGTTTGGTGGTCTATGGGACTCTTAATGAACAGCTTCAAAACAGGGAGTCCATTCCTGGGGCATTCTCCGCCTGTTATGAGTTAACTCCTTTTGCTCTATTTTATAATGTATATGTATATACTTTAAGAAACTTCTATAGTGGTAGGTTTTCATAGGGCCTTTTCTAAAGGCTTTAGTGTTAGTTAACCTCCGCATACTCCCTCCTCTGCCTTGTCCTTCCATTCCCTATCCCATTTAACCCTGAAATGACTTTTGAGGCTTGAGACCTTGAGACTCTTATCATCAGTCCCATTCCTCTCAAGGCTGCCAGTTTGCAAAGTTTACACATCAGTTCCTTGGGGGAATCCACACCTACTTTAGATAAATGTTCTCCAAATGCCCATTTTCTCTCCTTTATAGGTTTCACTTCGGTGATGCTTTCCATCCCATAAAACCATCTTGTGCGCAGTCCCTGGTACTCACCCACCCTCCTCTCCATTGATATGATTATCCTTACTTGGCAGACAAGGAAACAAGCTCAGCAGAGCAGAGGATTTGTCCACAGTCTCCTGGTCACAGAGTCAGTGAACAGAGTGTGTGAAACAAGAGCCAGAGTCATCGAGATTTTTCTATAAGACCTGACATTACGTGAACAATACAGGGAAATCTGGCAAGCCAAACTGGCATTGCCTCCCACATTTAGAAGTCTGATAGGGAGATCCAAAACCAGTGCCAAGTTTAGGACATGAATTATTTATTAATGGCCAAATCCACTTGCAAAATAAAACCACTGTGGTGCTGTGCACTGGGGATGCTCCCTGCCTGGCTGCTAAGTAATCATATCTACACGTGAGTGAGAGATATGATTCTTACCAGTTTTTTTTTAAACATGCAGAAGAGAAATAATCCCATGTTTTGTATATATGTTTTATGTGAAAAAGAAAAATCAGAAATACATCACAAGCTGTTAGTGCTGGTTTCCTCAAACAGGAAAAAATTAAGGTGAGACAGAGATTTAAATCAGCAGGAAATAAAAAAAAATAACATCTTAATTTTCTCTTTTCAGAACTTCATGTTGTAGCAAGTGTGGCTAATTTTTATAATTTAAAAAAGATTAAAGGTGCAAAGATGAAAGGAGGCTGAAAGGGGATTTGTCCCATCTTACCCTGGATCACAGATATCAAATGGCCAAGAAAAACATGAAGTGGAGACAATGTACGACGTGATTTTTCTTCATTGGGAAGAGGCCTCTGGACCCATTTGCGAGGCATAGGCATAAATCCGAAATTGCTTTTGTTGGGTCAATTTGGCAGGTGGTCTTATTTTTGTTTTACAATCTTTTTTTTATTTAAATGATACTTCTTTCCTTGGACTAGATCGGAAGAGTCACGGCTTATTTTAGCATGCGTGAGGAAGCAGTGATGCATTGAAGGCCTGAAATGAACAGAATGCCTCTTAAAAACAGGTCGCCTGAAGGGCTAAGCGGACAATGGCCAGAGTGACTGTGTGGCCTTGAGATCCCTACAGAATAAATTTGAGAGCTGTCAGGAGACTTCCTAGCTTACTTTGATTGCACTGATGATGGGCAGGAAGAGAGGCAACCTCAGACCTACATTCTCAATCCATTTAGGGCCTGATAGACCTTCATCTGTAATGCAGATGGAGTGGAGCTAGTGTGGAGGCTGCGGGGATGGGAGCACGCATTCTTAAATATGGTGTCTTCTTCCTCTCTGGTGATTACCGTGCACTATGTATTTTAAATTTGTTTTGGACAAATCCCCTTTCAGCCTCCTTTCATCTTTGTGTCTTTAATCTTTTTTAAATTATAAAAATTAGCCACACTTGCCACAACATGAAGTTCTGAAAAGAGAAAATTAAGATGTTTTTTTTTTTTTTTTATTTCCTGCTGATTTGAATCTCTGTCTCACCTTAATTTTTTCCTGTTTGAGGAAACCAGCACTAACAGCTTGTGATGTATTTCTGATTTTTCTTTTTCACATAAAACATATATACAAAACATGGGATTTTTTTCTCTTCTGTGTATTTAAAAAAACTGGTAAGAAGCAGTATACTCACATATTTTAAAAACGATAATGTAAAAAAAAAACTATAATGTAGCCTCTTTCCAGATCAGTTCATACAAATGTCTATTTTAATTACTAAATAGCATTTCAAAATATGGTTGTCGTATTCTATTTATCACCTGGTAATGCACATTCTAGTTGTCTCCTGAGTTTAATTATTTCAAATATTTGCCATTACAGCATTAGCTGTTTTTCAAAAGAACTGAAAAAAATAGGAACTTCACAGTCAGCCATTAGCTATAACCACACATCTCTATAATTAGTAGGGTAACCCATCATAATAAAAATGAGAAAGATTTATATGTACACTGTCTTTCTGTACGGAGCAGCTATAAATGCAGTTTTTGTTTTGTTTTGGTATCATTTGAGGATGAGCTTCCAGGTGGGAATTCACTGCAGAGCTGGAGTGATCTTCAGCTGTCATGATGTCCTGTCTAGGTCCCTTCATAAGCAGGTCAGTTACCTGGGTTTGGGGCAGATTTAGAATCTTGTTGATAGAATACCCAGTCAGCCACAGTTTTCTGTTTTTACCTTGTTACACCAGAGTCTTGGGTTTTTATGAGCGAGGCAGAGAGCCTGCCTTTCAGAGTGCATTAATTTAAATGCTCTCTATGGTATCATTATGAAATTGGGGAGGGAGGAAATGCTGTCTTGATGACGTGAAAAATTTACTCAGATCCCCCCTAGTTGCTTGCCCTGTGATAGATGATGCTCCTAGCCACATGTTTCAGGATTTAGAGTAGTCAGGAAGAATTCTCACAGTGTGATTACGGGAAACAACCAATTTCCATAAGTGAAAATGAGCATACTTATTAATGGCGCCTTGGTTGCCTATTGTATTCAATCATGTTTATAACCAGCAAGGAGAATGATTGTTTTGCATGATTTAGAGTTTATACAGTTACCATTGCATGGCCAAGCGGGCTGTACTGGAGGCTGGGGATAGAAGCATCTGTGATCCGTTTTGCAGGTAATAAAATGGAAAATCCAATTTGCAATTGCAGAATAAGCCCCTGAGTGATATATGATCTTCATCCCAGCATCGGCCAGAGGGTCACTGCTAATCACGGTGCTGCCTGGCTTCCCTTGTGGCCTGTGCCTCCCGACTAAGGACTGAGCAAAGTGAGTCTGTGTCTGGGAGCCAGTCAGCGTGTCTGTAGATGCACCACTTTTGAGCCTATTAGATCCTCTTTGTCACAGTGCTTAATCCTGCTGCCTGATCCTTGTTAGAACACCACCCAAGCGCCGCTCAGCCTTCTAATAAAGGGGCTGGGTGAGGGCTCCTCGCTAGATGCACTGAAGCATGCGGTGTGAGGGCGATTGCGTGCTGACTGACAGCAGGGTGAGATGCTGCCTGCATGTTATTACTTAAAAGGGAACCCACCCCAGACAGCTGACAGACCAGCTTCGTTGAGGCAGTGGGAACTTGTAGCTAGGCCAGTATGAGACAGGTGTCATCTTTTCTCACAGTAAAATGGTCTAGCTTCACTTTAATTATATTAACCCTCTTTTGAAAATTGCTGCATGCCAGGCTGGTGCAGACTGGGGTAAGAGAACCCAGAGATAGCTTGCTTGGAGGATTTTAGCTACACGGAAGCATGAATTGTATGAGCCACCAATGACATTAAGTTGCAAAACAAAGGAAGCCCTTCCTGGCACACCAGACTCCCTGGCATTGCTCTTTGAGGACGATGTACCACTTGCCCCTCATCACAATTGTTTCTTCCTTCCAGCTTTGCTCTGACCATTCCATGTGGTCCCTTCATGGTCCTTTCATCAAGCAGGAAGCTAATATTTTCTATTTTTCTTCTCAATGAACTTAGGTCATCCTTTTTTTCCCCAGTTCATAGAGCGTGATGAAACACCTGTGCATTTGATTCAGTAGCACTGTTTGATACCAAAATAAGCAAATGATAATGGGGTTTAGTAACTCAGACCCCTCCCCCATGTATCCCTCAGCATAGTGTACAGATGGGTTCAAAGAGATGTAAATGAAGATGCTCATGAATAGCCCATGCTCTTTCTGCTTTTCCTCACTCTCAGACATCAGGTTTGACTCCTTTTCCCTGAAGGGAAGCGTGTCTAGCTCGCATTCAGCGGCTTCTATGTGCTCCAGTTAGCACAAGTCATTAGCAATCCTCTGGGCTTCTCCCATCTCCACTGACAGCACTAAATAGAGACATCGCTGGGGACTGACAGATCTCCAGGGGCCTATGGGCTTCAGACAGAAGGGCATAGCTGACCTTTTTGACATTATTCCCTTAGGTCTGTCTTGCATATGTGGCAGTCAGGGCGCATAGAACTTCAGTACATTATTTTCAGAAGCTTACCATTAAAGACTGTAGTTCTTAGTGAGAGGCTGTGCCAATGCCTTAGCACAGGTGTATGTGGTTGGTAGTGGACTGCAGACTCTTAGTGTTGTTCCCTTTTTTGTCTTGATATGTACTCCAGGCTGGCCTAGACCTCACTATATACCTCACTATATAGCCCATATTTGCATAATCATCCTCCCTTAGACTCCTAGTGCTGGAACTAAAGGCATGAGCCACCATGCCAGCTTGTACCTGTGCTTTTAGATTATCAAGGCAAGCCTTAGAACTTGGTAGAAGGGGCTTGTGATATAAGGCCAGAGAAAGAAGAGGGCCTCTTTCTCTTACTGTTCTGTGTACATCAAATGTGAATAGCTGGGGGTTTATTTATGACATCTTTCCCAAGCCCTTGCCCTGGTCCATGTTGCTCATACACTGACCAGAAGCCCCCAAATGCAGGGTGATTCAGCTCCAAGCATAGCTGCCTTCTTTCCTTCTGCTGTCCTCTGAATATTGGGATGGGGACCTCATTCCTGGGCTCCCCTCTAAACCACACATTAAGAGGAAACTATTGCAGTTGAGCCGATTCACTGTAATGTGTGAATGACTGGATGGCATGTATGCTTGGCCCACAGAACTTTACCAACTGAAATTCCACTTTTACCCCAAAGGATAATCAGTGTTGGGTGATGGAAAAGCAAGAGATTGCAGGCAGAATCCTCAGGAACAGGGGGAGTCTCTGTGTTTAAGAATCAGTTCACATCCTGATCCCCTAAATTTACAAAGTAGTCCTTCCTCCACTTTGTTTATTTTTATTTAACATGTATGTTTCCTTGCATCTATGTAAGTGCGTCACCTGTGTGCAGTGACCATAGAGGTCAGAAGAAGGTTGCCTTGGAACTGGAGTTTCAGATGGTTGTTAGCTGCCATGCCGGTGCTGGGAACAGAACCCAGGTCCTTTGCAAGAGCAGCTAGTGCTCTTAACTTCTGAGCCATCTTGTTCCCCTTTAGAATACACCTACTTTTCCAAGGATCCTGATCCAGGCTGTCGGTGGGAAAAGCTTAGATGCAGGAAGATGACAGTGTATAGCATAAATAACTTTTTAGACGGATGTGTTGAAAGGGGTTGCTCACCTGCAGCACTTCCATCTCTGTCTTATAAGTGAATTGCTGACTGTGGTTCCTATTGCTGACTTAGGGACCCTTCCATGGGTAGCCACGCATCCTAAGGACAATGGGCAGTGTACATGGCAAATGCACCATATCAGAACAACAGACTTGTCTTGAAATGAGTGACTTCTTTGTATTCCCGTTTTTAGAAAGGGGGGCACTGGAGAAGAAGTAGTGAGGGAATGTTGGGAAGAAAAGGCATAGAAGTTCACAGACCAGATCTTGAGCAGAAAAATGTAAGCGAAGTTTCAGTTCACTCTTAGGATGCCTGAAGCCACCCTAAGTGATAAAGCCCACAAACATGAATGCCTCACCCTGGCCCACAGGATTCGTCTCAGATGTGCTACTCAGCTGAGCACACGCCTACACACCAGCACACACATGTGCCCACCACATACACAAGAGGAAAAAAATGTTCATTTATCTTTTTATTGCCGAAGCCCAGATCTGTGAGATCATTTATGCCATGGTACATTTACACATCTGTGTCTCATCTCAGAGCACATTTTCATCATCCTGACCCATCAGAACAGGACAGAGAGGTTACTCTGGAGCGTTTTGAGAAGGGGATAGCTGAGTGCCCATGTTCAAACAGCCTATGTGGTAGACCACAAGACTGAAACCTGACCTGCATTCTAGAGCTTTGACTCTAGGTGCAGCCACTCCAGTCTCTCTTGAGAAGGTTCTCTATCCTTGACCCTGTCTTCCGTAAACTAGAATGTTTGAAGAAGTTCCTTCTCATATTTCCTTTTCCGTTTTTTAACATATCAGAAATGGGAGGATGGGGAGTGATCAGTCTGATGGTTAACAGGTGACACACAGATGAAGGGCTGCCTTCGGGCTTCAATGCTACCTTTATTAATTGAGCTTTCTTGATTTAGATGGAAGCGTAAACAGAGTGCTCCATCTATAGACAGAGAACAAGGGCTGCAGTCCGGAACAGATCTCCAGACTGATGCTTTCTTATCTTGAACATAATAGTTTATTTCCCTAAGTTTCCATGTCTTCCCTTGTAAAGTGATGCTAAATAACTGACCTTGAGGATTGCTGGAGAATTAAAGGAGGGAGTGATTTTCAGAAGCAGTTTGTAGACTGATTACAGCGATACAGATGTTAGCCTCTATCATCACCATGTTAATGAGACTCACTTAGGGCTGATTGGATGTACGTCCCCTGGGTGAGTGTAAGTTTTACCTGGTTGTGACTCCTGTTGCTTTACAAGTTCAGTGCTTGATGAAAAATGTGGCGTTGATCAGATCAGGCTTAGATCTGCTCACAAAAGCAGAGATGCACCTTGACTTTGTCGGGATGTTTTAATGTTATCTCTTCTCTCAATCTCGAACAAGACTTTTCGGTCTCTGAGGCAAGTATCTAGATAAAGAAGGCATATGTTCTTTTTTTTTTTAATTTATTTTTATTGATGCTTTGTGTATTTCATACATCATTTTCCAATTCAGTTCAGGCATATATCCCCTTCCCTTCCCCCCCACCCTACCCCTACCCATCGCAGATCGTGCATTCTGCCGTAAGTTTTCTGCATCTTTCTCTGCTTTTTTGTTTTGTTTTGTTTTCATTTTTTTTTTTAACAATAGGTGATAATTTGTGAGTACAAGCATCCTTCATGTAAAATCAATTTGCAAGCAGTTGTGCCCAGACCCACACAGCTCATGGGTCCCACCATCCAGCAGGGGGGGCTTGTATGTTCAATCAAGTTGATCAAATGAGTGTCCAGTCTATATTATTGTAG
This sequence comes from Rhizomys pruinosus, assembly GCA_009823505.1. Classification (NCBI taxonomy): domain Eukaryota; kingdom Metazoa; phylum Chordata; class Mammalia; order Rodentia; family Spalacidae; genus Rhizomys; species Rhizomys pruinosus. Next base: position 163,351 of record VZQC01003382.1, read on the forward strand.
TTTCACCATTAACCCCAATCGAAGCCCTTACATTCTATCACGCCCTGTCTTCCGCAGTGTTCTACTGACAAGAGTTCCTTCAGGGCTAGCTGCTGTCTTCTCCCGTCGTCCCTTCCCTTTCTCCTTCCTCCTTTCTCCTCTCCCTACCTTCCCTTTCTTCTTTCATTTGGTAGCAATTTCTTCAATATGGCTTGCCTAACAGTGATGATTTAGGGTAAGAACTTTAAAACATAAATAAAGTAAAAATAGTGTACATAGTAACTAAGGACTTCTTTACCCTGATCTTGGTTGGATGATTTGACCTTCAGCTTCCTGTTTTCTTCATATCTTCAGGAAACTTGGATCTGACTGGGCAGAAGCAGGTCTTCAAAGCAGAGAACAATCCCTGGGTCACCCCGATTGCTGATCAGTTCCAGCTTGGCGTTTCTCATGTTTTTGAATATATCCGTTCTGAAACATACAAGTAGTAAGTAGACTTTGATTTTCTAAAATAACAGACTGATTTTTTTTGGATATTTATTTATTTATTTATTTTGCCTGTTTGTTTTGTTTTATTTTGTTTTGAGACCATGTCTTCTTGTAGCCTAAGCTGGCCTGGAACTAGCTACATAGATCAGGCTAGCCTTGATCTCACAGAAATCTACCTACCTCTGCCTTCCATGTGCCTCATATAAAAGTGTTTAAGATATTATCTTTTGATATTTTTCCTATTGTTGGCAGTTAACAAATAGCACTTTCTTTTTTTTAATTAATTTTATTTATTTCTGTATGTGTATGAATGTATTGTCTGCATGCAAGTTTGTGCACCCGTGTCGTGCAATACCACGGACGTCAGAAGAGGATGTCGGGTTCCCCTGGAACTGGAGCTCTCCTGGAATTGGAGTTTCAGACGGTTCTCGGCCGCCATGTGGGTGCTGGGGATCGAACCCAGGTCCTCTGTAAGAGCGGTCGGTGCTCTTAACCGCTAGGCCATCTCTCCAGCCCACAAATAGCACTTTGAAGTGTTGTATTGAAAACTACCTGCCAGCAGGACACAATGTGCAAATTTTGCTTTAAGAAATAAAGAGCATGAATAAATTAAAAAAACAAAAACTACAGGTGGTATTTTCTCTCATATTTGTTTAATATTTTTACTTGACATGCTCAAGAGCATTTTTGCCAATTTTTGTTTAGAAAATTTTTCCAGTTTATTAATTTTTATTTTATTTATTTATTTTTTTTAAATTTTTTTATTATTAATTTTATTTATTTCTGTATGTGTATGAATGTACTGTCTGCATGTAGGTTTGTGCACCCGTGTCGTGCAATGCCGCGGAGGTCAGAAGAGGGTGTCGGATTCCCCTGGAACTGGAGTTCTCCTGGAATTGGAGCTTCAGATGGTTGTTGGCCGCCATGTGGGTGCTGGGGACCGAACCCGGGTCCTCTGCAAGAGCAGTCGGCGCTCTCAACCGCTAGGCCATCTCTCCAGCCCCTAATTTTATTTTATATGTATGAGTGTTGTGACTACATTTAAGTGTACCTGTGTCGTATATTGCCCTCCAAGGCCAGAACTGGAATTCCCTAGAACTGGAATTATACACCATTCTTAGTCACCACGTTAGAAGCACTGGAGTCCCCCACTGTTTAGAAAAATGTTTAAGTTATTAAATTGCTTGACTATCCATAGTGCCTAAGCAATTTCACCAGATCATTCAGATCAGAACATATTTTATTTTTCTATGAATGCAAAGTGTTGTGAGAGAAAATGTTAAGCAGTTTATAAAATCATATAAACGTATTAAAAGCATATTCTATTACTTAGGGTTTTTTTGTTTGTTTTTTTGGTTTTTGTTTGTTTGTTTGTTTGTTTGTTTTTGTGTGTGTGTGTGTGTTGTGTGTGTGTGTGTGTGTTTGAGACAGGGTCTCCCTGTAGATCCAGCTGTCCTGTAACTCACTATGTAGACCAGGCTGGCCTTGAACTCACAGAAATCTGCCTGCCTCTGCCTACTAAGTGCCGGGATTAAAGGTGTATGCCACCATGCCCGACTTACTTAGAAGGTTTTACTCTAGTGAGTTGATGACCTTCAGAGAAAGAGGAGGAAGAAAGAGGAGGGGCATCCAGCTTCAGATTAAGGCTTTGCCATATCTCAAGTTGTCCCTTCCAGTTTACTGGGGCTGTGGGAAGTTCCCCAGCACCTCTCTTCCTTTATATTTTAGGGTTCACAAGGACCCTGCCAGCTCCCACATCTGTTCCATCTTCTGCCATGTTCTCCTCTTACCCCAGATCCTTTCTCCTAAGATGGTCATTTAGCCCCATGCTTAACTGATCCCCAAGGGTGAAATCTAGTGTAGCTTTAAACATCTTCAGAGATTTTTAAATAATCCATCCATATTTTAATCTTCTTCTGTATCACAGTGTAACATCACAATTGCTGGTGTAAAGCTGGAAGCTCCTGAAGGGCGCACTCCCTCCCTGGAGAGTCTCTTGCTTTCCTTTTGAGTATTAGAAAGAGCGCCCCTCTCCCCAAATCACACCAGTTCTCACTTAATCTGTGGTTGGCCAGGGTGTCTGGATCAGGTGACAGGACAAACCTGACCCTGTAACTGGCCACCTGTGGCTCTGCATCCCTCCAGCAGGGAAGTATAGAGAAGAATGGGATTGAAACCAAATACACTGAAGCAGGGGTATAGCTCAGTGGCAGAAAAGCACAGAGAAGCAAAGTTTAAACTAGAATTGATAAAATGTCACCATTTTCATGTAGATAAAGGCAACTAATGCATGATTTAAATAGTTTTGTACAAAACTGAGAGATTCATGAGGTAAGCCTCAAGAATGACCAAAATATTGCATATGTGTTATTGCTTATGAGCCATAGAGCTACATTCAGTCATTACAGATTAGATCTTTTAAAATATGCAAATATTGTTCAGCCTTTGAAGTTGTTTAGTTAATGAAAATGTGTGAAAATATAATTGCAGTTTAACAGATTATTGTTCATTTTGTTCTTCTTAGTAATGATTGCCATCCTGAGTGTTTTTTTTTTTTTAATTTTTAGTTCAGAGTCTAATTTTCTGTTCATAAATACAAAGTTCTGGGATCCTTCTCTATGTGATAGTACACAGAAAAGGATACAAATTCCTATTAATCCAGAAGGAAACATTGCTTCTTATTCTGGTTAACAACTTTTAAATTTACTATACATTAATTTATAATTTATGAGGACTACAATGCACAGTGTTTGAAAGTGCTACTTACTTGAGCTTCATTTGTAAAGATTAATTTATGAGTTCCTGGGGTTTGTGGTACCTCAGAACCATTATTATACAATTAATTACCATTACACACCTTATAAATGGCTTTAATTTATTTTAATTCATCGTTAGAATTCTGCATAAAGGAGAGGTATATGCTGCTTTAACTGAGTTCATTGGTAGTTATCAGAAAGGGAATGCATGGCAGTTTTAATCAGTAACTTTAAATGTATATATTCTGTGATTGTGTGTGAGTATGTGGGTGTGTGTGTGTATGAGTATGGGTGCGCATATCCATAGCCCCCATGTGGAGGTCAGAGAATAACCTTGAATGTCAGTCCTTGTCTGACACAGGGTCTCAGTGGTGCTGAGTGCACCAGGGTGACTGGCCTGTGAGCCTCGGGGGAGTCTCCTGCCTCCACTTCCTGTCTCGCCATTAGGAGTGCTGGGATTATGAGCACTTGCTACTCTGTCCCGTTCTACATGGATTCTGGGAATCTGAACTCATCCTTGTGCTGGCATGGCAAGTACTTTGCCTATTGAGCATTCCCCATCCCTGCTGCTTATATGCTTATCTCCATTGTGAGCAACCTGTGTTTGAGGGTTGATCTTCTTTAAGCAGTCTGTATACTTTAAACCTGTGTTTTCTATTTGATTTACTGTGCCACTGTGTGGCATTTTCTGTAGCTTTAAATCAGCACTGAAAGTCATAAGTAGGAATACAGCATCATTGTCTCCTTTCTAGGGGAGGTGCCTGCTGTCCAGTTTGCTGCCTCTAGGGATGCCTTCAGGAACCTGTGGGGGGCCTGACCTGCTGGAGGGCAGGGATGCTCAGTGACTTTTCCTCTTCCTCCTTCCTTGGAACAGAGTGGGGAGTGTTGACTGCTTCCTGTACTTCAGCTTTTCTGGTCTCTTATTCTCCCATTGTAAGTGGCATCACTTATTAATCACACTGGCCCCAAACTCGGACTGTTCATTAAGTAACACACTGAGTCAAAATCTTAGTCATAAAAAATACTACCCTTGGGCTGAAGAGATGGCTCAGGGGTTAAGAGCACAGGCTGCTCATACAGATGACCTAGGTTCAATTCCCAGTATCCATATGGCTGATAACAACCATCTATAACTCCATTTCCAGGGGGGAATTCAACACCTTCTTCTGACCTTCACAGGCATTGCATGATACAGGTGCGCTTATGTACATACAGGCAATATACTCATACATATAAAATAAAAAATGATAAATAAAATTGAAAAGTATTATCTGTACAGCACCATTGTTCCACCATTGAATATCATTGTGTTAATGGTCACTGATTTTTTTAAATATGAAGACATTAAAACTACAGATGTATTGCTAGTATATCCTCACATAATTAGAAACTGACTTAATTCTTTCACTGTTTTAAGCAACCATTTCATAATTGTAATATCTTTTCAACTATCAAAACCAACATTACTCTTATTAATTAGGTCTTGGTTAGTTTAGAAAAATTAAGCTTTACCTGTGACTGTGAAGGTTAGCAATTTATTTATAACATTCATTGTTTTTTAAAGGCAAAATTCATATTCAGTGTCTGCATTTGAGGTGCTCGATCCTAAAGCCTTATAATTTGTTTTGTGTATGGGGGTACTTGTTTATGTGTGTAAAGATGCACATGTGTGATTATGTGTGTGCACATGTACACGGAGGAGAGAGCTTGACACTGGCTCTCATCCTTCAGGAATACTGGCCACCTTGGGTTTTTTTGTCACAGGGCCTCTTACCGGCCTAGAACTTACTAAGTGGGATAAGCTGGCTGTCAACATGTTCCAGGAAATGCCCTGCTCTGCCTCCCCAGCACTGATACTACAAGCACAAAGTACCCCACCTGGCTGTTTCAGGTAGGTGCTAGGGATCTAACTTAGGTCGGCATCTTGCAAGGCAAGCACTTTACTAACTGACATTTCTCCCCAGCCCTCAGGGTTACAGTTTCTAATAACTACTTCTCTGTCTCCTTTCATTTAACCTGCACATATCCCCTTTAATTAAAAATGCTTTCGTTCTTAACATGTATGTATATATGTGTATATATTAATATATGTTCACACATTAAAATATATGTGCTTGTATGTGGATACCTATTTTTGTCATGAAATCATAATTTGGTTTAGGGGTTTAAAATATCAATGGACCTCCATTTTTTTCCCCCTGTTTTTCTAACCTATTAATGTATTACCTAAGTAAGAGTGGAAAAGAACTAGGGAACATTCGTGAAGGTTTCATTTTCATGCTGTTCCTAGGACAACTTTCCCAATGACCTTGGTGTTCTAAGCACATTCTCAAAGGAGTCTGGGTATAGGATAGTGACAGCAGAGAAGATGGATCATCTGATTTATAGGCTTTAATGGACTGGGAGAGGAGCCATGGATGCTTGAAACAAAAATGGAATTGGTGCTTGGGAAGAAGTAAAACTCTTGGTACCTAGAAATACTTTCTCTTAATGCAGATAAGAACTTGTTCAGTGGAGCAAGGGCAGGGGGAGCCCCATAGGTATGGCAGACAGGACGCTGATATGTGGTTCTTTGACGTTTAAAAACAGAGCAGGGGAAGGTGTGTGGTGTACGTGGGCCATCATGCACCTGTGGAGGTCAGAGGACAGCTTTGGGTAATGCACACGTGGAGGTCAGAGGACAGCTTTGGGTGATGCACACGTGGAGGTCGGAGGACAGCTTTGGGTGATGCACACGTGGAGGTCGGAGGACAGCTTTGGGTGATGCACACGTGGAGGTCGGAGGACAGCTTTGGGTGATTCACACGTGGAGGTCGGAGGACAGCTTTGGGTGATGAACGTGGAGGTCGGAGGACAGCTTTGGGTGATGCACATGTGGAGGACGGAGGACAGTTTTGGGTGATGCACATGTGGAGGTCGGAGGACAGCTTTGGGTGATGCACATGTGGAGGTCAGAGGACAGATTTGGGTGATGCACACGTGGAGGTCGGAGGACAGCTTTGGGTGATGCGCATGTGGAGGTCGGAGGACAGCTTTGGGTGATGCACATGTGGAGGTCGGAGGACAGCTTTGGGTGATGCACATGTGGAGGTCGGAGGACAGCTTTGGGTGATGCACATGTGGAGGTCAGAGGACAGCTTTGGGTGATGGAGTCTCTCCTGACATATTGTGGGATCTGGAAATTGAACTGAGATCCTCAGGCCTGCCTTTACTCAGTAACCAACCCACCGAGCCATTGGTGTCGAGTACACTTTGGGTACACATCACAACCATTCGTAAGTGGAGAGTTTTCTGTGTCTACCGTGTCTACCCGTCTACCTGCCTCAATAGCTATGGCATTGCATTGCCCCTGAGACCTGATTCCTTCTGTTAAAATAAGTGGCTGGAGCTGGGTCAGCAATCATATCCTCCAAACCTAGGACCATTTTCACCCAGTCATGCAAGAACCTTTTAACTCTTTGTGGGATGGTGGCTGTCTCCCTCTTTTCATCTGTCTGTAGAATTTTGATTGACTCAGTACTTCTTGTTAGGTTTCCAGAAGGTACAGTTTTGCTTTTTTTTTTTTTTTTGCCCCCTTGCAGGAAATGCAGTCAGGTTGAAGTTGGAGTCCTTGACAAGATCCCCTGTGAAAGGGAGGAACTCGCTTTCCACATTTTCATCAAGGCTTGCAGAGAGCAGCCACAGCCATTTTAAAAGCTGACAAGCTCACTCTTGTCAACAAGTTAACAAAAGAAGAGATTTGACAGATGCTAAGCTGGAAATGTGTTCATTGAAAGAAGCCTTTCCAACACAGACGTCCCCATGAAGGGTACAATTTGGGAGTGTGGCAAGCCTACATCCTCATTTCCAATCTACCATGACTCAGAAAATGCTTCCTCCTCTGTCGTCCCACCTTGTGCCTTGCTTTTCTCTCTAGGGAAACATGCCCCCTCACTGGTTTCTCTATTCACATTGCTTAATGCAGACAGCATTTGGGAAGTGGTAGGGCAACCATGGGGGAAGACTGAGCATTTCTCTTCATTAGGAATCTAGTGAAACCCATCATCCCGTTTGATTTGTGGGGAAGAATTCTTTTATCTGCTGATATATCTTCCTCAAGTTATTTTACTTGTGGAATTAAAACAAAGTAACCTTTTCTTTTGTACTGTATGCAAACCTGTTCTAAGCTATAATGGACATAAATGGGCTTTATTAATGAGCAACTGCATCTTTTAATGGCTGCTATGTCAGCATTCTGTAAGTTCTTTAAATTCCCCATGTATCTGGAACCAAATTGGTGAGTCCATTCATTTTAAGAGAGCCTTTTGTAGCAGGAAATCATATCTAACAAAATCTCTACAAAATCTCTGTAAACCTTATTGGTTTTCTAGTGAAGTATAAAGGAATTAACAAAGCTAGCACACGGTTTTATAAATGTCTTCAAAAAGACCAAGGAGCATGTTGAACATGAGAACTTTTTTGACTGTCAGTGAATTTGACATACTTGCCGTCAGTACGTAGAATAGTATACACCTCTCTTTTTTTATTATATCTGAAAATAGCTCAAATTAAGCCATATGAAAATTACTTCTGAATAGTAGATGGGAAAATAAGAATGATTTTTTTTTCCTTAAAGTTTTGACAGAAAGATTGCTTTTGTCTTTAAAAGTTGACCATGTGTTCAATTCCTGGTAGTTCATATTTCTTTTATAGTTGCTATATATGTATGTTTTGCTTTATTTTTAAATTTGTTAAGTATATTATCAAAATAGATTCAAACTTATGACACATGTTATATTTTGAGTCTGTTATATCTCTTCGATTTGTCAAGGGCCAAAAAAAAATAAATAAATCAACAGGGTAGCATAGTTCAGGACACTTTAGGCTGGGAGGCTATTGCTAGTCACAACTAAACCTTTGAATGGCGCTGCAGAGCCACCCCCACATAAGAGTTATTTTTGAGACATTTTTAAACCCTGTTGAGCTTCTGCATAAGTGATCCCTCTCCACACACTGCCCAGAGCCTAAGACTGTACCCTCTCTTTTTACAAATAGTATAATTACTGCCAGTGCCAGTAATATTCCTGAACTGTGTGCATTTTTTTAACTTGTGGACAATGATTTATGGACAAGTGCAAAATAAATCCTCTTTCATAACTCAGAGCTCATTGTTCAGTATAGATTTTGATACAGATAAGAAAGAATATTCCCCCCACAAAGGTGAGTGGCTTTGATCTGCAGCACGCCACTGTGATGTTTTCCACAGGCCCAGTGGTGGGTCCAGAGGAGCATGAACTAAAAGTATGAGTGAAAAGAAATCTCCCATCCAAGTTGATTTTCCCAGACATTGCGTCACAATGATGGAAAGATGACTAATACATAGCTGGATATAAGTTAGAGATATGTTGTAATCTAAGTTGCAGATATGTTCCAAGGTGGCTTCCAGTTGTTTCTCCCTGCCTGGTGTTCACAGCTTGCTTTTGTCCCATCCCATATTGTATCATGTTCTGTCTGTGTGCCTGTGAATAAAGAAGTAATGGTTTATCACCAGACACCTCCCTCCCAGACCCCTGGTAAAAAAGGGGAACTGATGATACCTAAAATGCTTCAGAAATTCCTCTCAATATTGGTAACCATTAAGATTGAATCTAGGAACAAACAGTTGATCAAGAAACCATAGAACCATTACCAGCCCTCTTGTGCATTAATAGCTACCATGTTATAAAAACTCAGAGCACATTTCAGGATTGTTTGAATCTGTGTTTTCCTGAGTTGCAGTCCAAATGTGAGTCTCTTTGTTCTTGACTAGGTTAACTTTATTCTAGGTTGACAACTTTCACAACATTTTTTTTCCCCCTCTACATAATGAATGGATTGTGAGCACATGAAATTCAAAAATGTTGATATAATAACAACTGTTAGTTTTTGATTTAGTTGTTCAACTCTGTCTGTCTGGTCATAGTTGTTAATTGACATAGTAAATTATTATCTCCCACTCCATGGTAACAGGTGAAATACAAATGGAAGAAAAATACATGACTTTTCTTTCTCTCTTCTAAGTTTTATGATAGATCATTTAATAATTTCCATTTATGACTTGGTTCACACTGTTACACTTCACATGGGATCAGTACCCTTTCTTTGGGTATATTCACAATTTATCCCATGTGCTTTTTTAGTAGGCATGTGAAGATTTAGTTTTCTATACTCTTATGTAAAATGATTCTGGGGCTGGAGAGATAGCCTAGCAGTTAAGAGCACCGACTGCTCTTGCAGAGGTCCCGGGTTCGATCCCCAGCACCCACATAGCGGCTAAGAACCGTCTGTAACTCCAATTCCAGGAGAACTCCAATTCCAGGGGAATCCAAGACCCTCTTCTGACCTCCGCGGCATTGCACGACACGGGTGCACAAACCTGCATGCAGACAGTACATTCATACACATACAAAAATAAGTTAAAATGATTTCATGTATATATACATGTATGTATAAACATATACATGTATATACATGTATATATGTTTGAGTAAGCTTATTAAAGTTCTGAGCAGAATTATAGAGCTACAGAGTTATTATTATGAAATTTATTGTTACAGCCAAAATGTTCAGTGCATTCCTCTAGCCTGTACTGTACACCCAGCTGCAGTCTTAGATAAAATGGACATGGACAAGTATTGGGTTACCTATGGCTACCAAAAATGTCCTTTGTGTTTCTGTGTATTATGCAAGTGTTATTCTTGATATTTCTTTTGCTTATAACATGATAATTTGGCTCAAGAGAAGCTGTTTTATCTCCTTGAACCAGATGTATACAGTCCAGAAGGAGACAGTTTCAGGGAGCCTGGTAATCCTTATTATCTTATTTCCTACCTATAGGTTATCTGATACAGCCCCTCCCATCCTTCTGTAAAATTGTAAATCAGGATATGGGAGTCTGGGAAAGAAAGTGCACTGCTTTTGTTTGTAGTAGAACTGACTTCATTTGACATAAACCTAAAATTGTTTTAAATCTTTTTTTTGTGGGCTATGCCTACTTATGATGTTAAATCTCTTCCAGTCAATGTTTATTTAAGGCTGTTTAGGTTTTGTTCAAGCTTTATCTAAATATTACACAGTAATTAAAGGTATTAAACTGGTGCAACTAACCTTCAAGGAGGGATAATAGCCATACTTAAAGCTCATACTGCCGGGCATGGTGGACATGCCTTTAATCCTAGCACTCCGGAGGCAGAGACAGGTGGATCTTTGTGAGTTCAAGTCCAGCCTGGTCTACAGAGTGAGTTCCAGGATAGCTAATACTATTCTGGTCAAAAGGACTTTAGGGACAGTTTTGTTCCTCAACCTCTGAGGTCAACTAAGTCCCAGGGGACTATTGACTATTGGGACACCTCTCAAAATGTGACATTTGACATTTCCAGTGCCCTTGGATTCTGTCAGTTACACTTAATATCCTCCACACACAATACCTGTGAAAGTCAAAAGTATACCTTGTAGGCTTTAGAAATTTTGTGTGCTGGAGAAATGGCTCAGCAGTTAAGAGCACTGGCTGCTCTTGCAGAAGACCAGGGTTTGGTTCCCAGCACCCACTGGCAGCTTAACTATCTGGAACTCCAGTTCCAGGGTATCTGACAGCTTCTTCTGAGATAAGAATCTCAGAAGATAAGAGGCATTGCAAGACACAGCTGCACTTACATACATGCAAGCAATACACTCATACACAATAAATAATAAATAAAATATTTTAGAAACCAGCTTTTGGAGGCCTGCTGGTATTTTAGAAGCTATCTATAGGAAACCATTTGATAAATTTGATAAATAACCTATTCAGGTATGGTTTCCTTTCCACATGCCAAAAGTACAAAATCCAGGCATTGGAAAAGATCCATTCTGATACCTACACTGACTTCTCACTGCTTCTTCTGGTCCTTTTGTGTGGTCAGGCCTGGAGGACACAGTGCTTATGCAAGAGCCCTGCAGGGACCCAGTTGGACCAAGGTTAAAAAATGAGATGGAACTCTGTACTTTACAGAGCAGTCAGGAGAATTATACTTTTCTCAGTGACTCTTGCACCTGCTGTTAAAGATTTCTGAAAAACTACCAGGTCAAAGTGAAACTGCACAGCTGCCACATCAATGGGATTAAAGATGTTTATCTGAATTTTGCCTACAAAAATGCTTTGACTTTAGACTTTAGAATGATCTCATTCTCCTTTTGCTTCCTTCTTTCCTCTTTCTTCTTCCTCTTCCTCATTTCTCCCCCTCTCTGTTTCCTACCCCACTTCTCTCTTTCCTCTCTCTCCTCCTCTTCTCTTTCCTCTTTCTCATCTCCCTCCTCCTCCTCTCTCTTCTTCTCTCGCCTCTTTCTCTCTGTCTCCCATACCACCCCTTTCCCTTTCCTTCCTCTCCTCCCCACCTTATCTTCCTCTTCCTTCCTCTCCTTTTCCTTCTGTGTTTCTCCCCCTCCTCTCTTTCTTTTTGTTCTTCCTCCCATTATTGTTGACCATCAGGCTTCTATCACTAGAATACTCCAGTATGTGTATAGCCTGTGATGTGCAGCATGACATGTTATGGTATCAACTTAAGATAAGTAGAATGTGTATAAATTTTTTGGTCTTTTTGAGACAGGGTCTCCCTGTAGCCCTGGCTGTCCTGGAACTCACTCTGTAGACCAGGCTGGCCTTGAACTCACAGATCCGCCAGTCTCCTCCTCCCACCTCTGCCTCCCGAGTGCTAGGATTAAAGGTGTGCACCACCACACCTTTAATCCTAGCAAATGTGTATAATTTCTTATACTTGACAGAAGGAAAATAAGCATCAGCTAGACTCCATCCGCATTCCCAAAAGGAAATATGTCAGATGGCATTTCCTATTCATGGGGAGCTATTTAGACTTCCATGATTAAATAGTAGTCATTTGATATGATTATATTGAACTATGGGAAATTGACCTCTTCAAAGAAATGGACTCCCTCCATATAGATAACCTTTCTAACTCTCTAATCTTAAAGTTCAATGCTTGGCACTTTTTATCCAATTAAGTTTAATTATTGCTTATATTTACTGTTTTATTTGAGAGATAAATTAAAAAGTGGTACTTTTATAATCAAACAAAACTGCTTGTGATTTCTTTTGTCTGCACAGTAGTGTCTTATTTTATTACATGCTAGATTTTTACTGAGCTCAGTTTTTTCTTCTGATCAGGCATTGTTGGAGGATTTATTTATTTGTTTGTTTATTATTCCTTTATTTTTGGCAGTTAAGGCTTCTGTGTTGTCAGGCATTTTGGATTAGAATATATTTTATTAGGAAAAGAGTTTCAATCAAGTTTATCAGATAGAAAGCTTAAGCATGAGTTATGTTCACAGGCTCTTGTCAGGCCTCTAGTTTATTCATCAACCATTAGGGAAATAATTTTCATGTTTTGTTCCATTGTGTTTATATATTACTTCATATGTTTGTTAAGATTCATGACATTTGAGATCTGAGATCTCCCAAGACCAGCTGAATCACAGGAAGGTAGGTAGGAACTGGGTGCTTCAGCAAGGCTGATTGTTGATTGACTTAATCTAGTTAATCCATTAATCCAGCTGTCTTTGGCTTAATTGGCTTTTGTGGATATGGGGGCAGAGTTATCCTCCCAGCTGGTATAAAAGGTGGAGTTGTGTGAGTCTTGAGATCTGAGATCTCTTGAGACCAGCAAAAGCACAGGAAGGTAGGTAGGAACTGGGTGCTTCAGCAAGGCTGATTGTTGATTGATTTAATCTAGTTAATCCATTAATCCAGTTGTCTTTGGCTTAACTGACTTTTGTGGCTGTGGGGGCAGAGTTATCCTCCCAGGTGGTATTAAAGATAGGGTTGTGCGAGTCTTGAGATCTGAGATCTCCTGAGAACAGCTAAAGTGCAGGTACCTGGGCACAGGCTAAAGAGCCTGCACCCCCCAATTGGGATTACGAAGTCATCTGAAGGAGGCAAGCAAAGCAAGCCTTCAACACAGTGAAGAGGCATTTAGGACTCATATTGGAATACAGACAAGGAGAAGCCCATATGCCAGGAACACGAAGAAGAGACAACACAGGAAAGGGGCAGAATAATCCCGCACCAAGCTCTAACAACCCTATGGAAGATTCCTACAGTGGGACCCCTCTGGGGATGGCCCCAGGACACAGATATCAGAAACACAATTGGGAACATATTTAAAGAACTACAAGATTATAAAGAGCAAATCAAAGAACTAAGAAAAGAGAACAAAGAACTCAGGAAGGATCTAGAGGGAGAGAATGACAAACTCCAGAAGGAAATAGAAACACTGAAAAGATCCCATGGGGAAAAAGATAAGGAAACCAACCAGCTAAGCAAAGAGCTACAGGAAGAGATTGAGAAGCTCCAAAAAGAAGTAGAAATACTAAAGAAATCAGAAGAGGAAATGAAAAAGGAAATCAAACACTCATCCAAGCAAGAGGAAAGGAATGGAAAAAGCCTCAGAAGCAGAATGGAGGAAGCAGAACAAAGAATATCAGACCTGGAAGATAATACAGAACAACTAAAAACCTCAAGTAAAGATTATGAAAAATTTAAAAATACACAAAAGTGGAACAACCAGGAACTGTGGGACACTTTGTAAAGATCAAACCTCCACATCATAGGAATAGAGGAAGGAGACGAATCCCAAGAGAATGGTATTGATCAGATCTTCAAGAGAATAATGTAGTGAAAACTTCCCCAAACTAAAAAAAGACAAACCAATACAAATACAAGAAGCACACAGAACTCCAAACAGACAAGATCAGAAAAGAAATTCTCCATGCCACATCATAGTTAAAATGCTAGACACCCAAAACAAAGACAAAATCCTTAAAGCCACAAGAGAAAAACAACAAGTGACCTATAAGGGGAAACCTATCAGAATTACAACTGACTTCTCAACGCAAACTATGAAAGCAAGAAGAACCTGGAGCAAAGCATTCCCAGTGTTAAGGGACAATAGATGCCAACCCAGGTTACTATACCCAGCAAAAATGTCAATTATAGTTGAAGGAGAGAGAAAAATCTTCCATGACATAAACAACTTGAAAGAATACATGTCCGGAAAACCAACCCTTCAGAGAATACTTGAAGCAATTCAAAGAACAGAAGAAAGGAGCAACCAACCCCAGGCACCTAGAAGGAGAAATCAATAAAAGCATAACTGCAGAAGTAGAAACCTAAATCAAAACCGCAGATGGATAATAAGGCAAAAGGAAGCAACACAAACCTATCAGTCATAACCTTAAATATTAATGGACTAAATTCCCCAATCAAAAGACATAGACTGGGAGACTGGATTAGGAAACAGAATCCATCGATATGCTGTCTACAAGAAACACATCTTACCTTCAAGGACAGGCACCACCTTAAAGTGAAGGGATGGAAAAAAATATTCCAAGCAAATGGTACCAAAAAGAAAGCAGGTGTTGCTATTTTAATATCGGATAAAATAGACTTCAAAGTAAAAGAAATCAGAAGAGACAAAGAAGGCCATTACATTTTCATCAAAGGAACAATCCACCAAGAAGATTTCACAATTATGAATATATATGCCCCAAATTCTGGTGCACCAAACTTTATAAAGACAATTCTCCAGGACCACAAGTCACAGACTAACCCCAGCACACTCATAGTGGGAGATTTCAATACCCCACTGAGTCCTTTGGATAGGTCAACAGGACAAAAAATAAACAGAGAGACATCTGAACTGAACGATATGATACACCAAATGGACCTCATAGACCTCTACCGAACATTCCATCCTAATACCAGAGAATACACTTTCTACTCAGCACCCCACGGAACATTCTCCAAAATCGACCACATCCTGGGACACAGAAGAAACCTCTACAAATACAAAAAGATTGAAATAATTTCATGCATCCTGTCAGACCACAGTGCAATGAAGCTCAACATCAACACCAGGACAAGCCCTCCTGCCTACAAGAACACATGGAGACTAAACAACACACTCTTGAATAATGAATGGGTCAAGGAAGAGATAAAGAAAGAAATAAAAACATTCCTGGAACTGAATGACAATGACAATACAACACAACAAAACCTATGGGATACCTTAAAAGCAGTCCTAAGAGGGAAGTTTATAGCCCTGGGTGCCTACATTAGAAAAACAGAAAGAGCACAAGTGAATGATCTAACACTACAGCTAAAAGCACTTGAGAGGCAACAACAGATGAACCCTAAACGCAACAGACAGGAAGAAATAACAAAAATCAGAGCAGAAATCAATGAAATAGAAACAAAGAAAACAATACAAAAAATCAATGAAGCCAAAAGTTGGTTCTTTGAAAGAATAAACAAGATAGACAGACCTCTAGCCCAGTTAACAAAAAGAAAGAAGGAACAACTCCAAATCAATACAATCTGTGATGAAAAGGGAAATATCACAACGGACAAGGAAAAGATCAAGAAAATTATATGGGAATATTACAAGAACCTATATTCTACCAAGTTTGAAAATCTAGAAGAAATGGATGAATATCTGAAATCCTGGGAATCACCAAAGCTTGGCCAAGAGGAGACCAGCAGCTTAAACAGACCCATAACATATGAAGAAATAGAGGATGTAGTAAGAAGCCTCCCAACTAAAAAAAGCCCAGGCCCAGACGGTTTCACAGCAGAATTCTATAAAACATTTCAAAAAGACCTACAACCATTATTTCTGAAACTGTTTAGAAGTATACAATCAGAGGGAATTCTCCCAAATTCCTTCTATGAAGCCAACATCACTCTATTACCAAAACCAGGCAAAGATCCAACTAAAAAGGAGAATTATAGACCCATCTCCCTCATGAACACAGATGCCAAAATTCTAAACAGAATACTGGCAAATCGCATACAGACCCACATCAAGAAGATCATCCATCATGACCAAGTTGGATTCATACCAGAGATGCAGGGATGGTTCAACATACGAAAATCAATAAACATCATCAAACACATAAACGGAATCAAAGACAAAAACCACACCATCATCTCAATTGATGCTGAAAAAGCCTTTGACAAAATCCAGCATCCCTTCATGCTTAAAGTCCTAGAAGGAATTGGATTGGAGGGATCATTCCTCAATGTAATCAAAGCCATATACAGGAAACCCACAGCCAATATCATCCTAAATGGGGAAATGACAGAAACATTCCCTTTAAAGGTAGGAACTCGGCAAGGCTGCCCCCTATCACCACTCCTCTTCAATATAGTGCTTGAAACACTTGCTAGAGCAATAAGGCAAGAAAAGGAAATTAAAGGAGTACTAATTGGAAAAGAGGTAGTCAAGCTATCCTTATTTGCTGATGATATGATTGTTTACTTAAGGGATGCTAAAAACTCCACCAGAAAACTCCTAGAAATGATTAACAGCTTCAGCAAAGTGGCAGATACAAAATTAACCTAAAAAAATCAATGGCCTTTACACCAAGAAAAAGAAAAAAAAAAGATTCATGACATTAAAAATCTTTGTGGTAGAGAAAATACCTTCCTAATGTAATAGTTATTTTAACTAGTATCATTTGAAACATTTATTAATACTATAATAAATCAATTATCTTCAAAATGTGTGCATATTTTTACTCCCTGTGAAATTAGATAATGTTTGTTTAGTGATTAAATCATCATTGACAGTTTTTGTTATTTTGTATAGCAGGTTAACTGAAGAATTAAATGTGGCTTCTAAAAATTATTATTATATGTTTTCATGTTTTTCTGTTCTCAATTTTTTCATGACTATTTGCATTAGTTTACTAGGTCTACCCTAACAAACCCCACAGATTGCATGGTTTAAGAGTCTAGATGTCACACCACTGGGGTCGCTTCCTTCTGAAGGCCAGGCAGCAAGGCCTCTTGCCCTGGCATTTAGATGACTCTTTTCTCCCCCTGCTGTGTGAGTGACTTTCTTCTTTCAGCCTTACTTATAGATGGCCTGCTTCTCCTGGTGCCTCTTTCTGTGATCTTCTCATCTATGCAATTCTGCCTGTGTCCAAGTTTCCTCTTTTTATAAGGACGCCAGTCCTGCTCGGTTTAGCGTATCATAATGATCTCATTTTAACTCGGCCATCTCTGTAAAGACCCTGTGTTCAAGTATGGTCAGGTTCTGAATTGAGGGTGGGGGGTGAGTGCGGGAAACCTGTTCCTCTGGTAACACTGTACTTACAGCCCCCCCCCCCCGCAAACCTGTTCCGCTGGTAACACTGTACTTACTCAAATGCCCCAGAATAGCACTGAGTTCTCTGTCAGCGTATCCCACCTTCTCAGTACTCTTTCTTCCATAGCTTTTCCATCTATACCTCCTCAAGGTTGACTTTCAGATTGGCATGTTCAAAATGCTCAAAATCTGGGGCTGGAGAGATGGCCTAGCGGTTAAAAGCACCGACCGCTCTTGCAGAGGACCCGGGTTCGATCCCCAGCACCTACATGGTGGCTGAGAACCGTCTGTAACTCCAAATCCCAGAGAACTCCAGTTCCAGGGGAATCAGACACCCTCTTCTGACCTCCGCGGCATTGCATGACAAGGGTGCACAAACCTGCATGCAGACAGTACATTCAAATAAATAAATAAATAAATAAATAAATAAATAAATAAATAAAATTTTAAAAAATGCTCAAAATCTCACATAAACAGTCTGAAACACACATGTCATCTTATCTGAGAGCCTCAAAATCTAAAGGACAAGAAAATGGCCCTCGCCATTTTCCATATGTCTCACAGGCTCCTTCTTGTCATAGGGGATTTGTAAGCTCATTTGTAAGCTTTTAACAATGGGCCTTGTCACAATCAAAGTTGATCAGGTGCCTTGGGAATTAAAGGAAGCTTCTAGAGGTTAAGTTAGAGTTCCAAGAGTATACATAGAGTATAGAGTATATTATGAGGAGTATACACAGAGTATAGAGCATACCATGAGGAGTATACCTGTGGGAGTGATGGCACCCATAGTCACAGTATTGTTTTACCATTTGGTTAATACTCTCTAGATATGCCTACCCACAGATGGACCTCACAAATCCCCTACATGTTTCTAAAGAAGTCAACTTGGTTAAACGCTCACAAGGAGAGAAGATGCAGTTTAGAGGCCTTTTTGATCACCTGACTGACTGCATATGCAGTGGGAACTCTTCCTGTAGATGTAGACTCCTTTCTCTACAGTCTTGTCAGACCTGAATGATATGTCAGAGATTTGTCTCGTTTGGGGTCCCAAAATCCTTGTCTGGAGCCCTGTTAATTTTTGTATTATTGTTTCTACCTTAACCCAGTCTATCCCTGTGTGAATGGCTAAGATCAAGAGTAGCAAGGACAGGACATAGAATTCTTTTCATTTGTTATTAAATTCGATTGTCTTCCTAGCACAGACATTTCAGTGATAGAAGTGATACAAACTGCCTTAAAGCCACAGTAACCACTGAAACTCTGAAGAAACAGATGGAAAGCAAAGCTCCAGGTAATGATTGATTGATTGATTGATTGATTGATTGATTCATTCATTCATTCATTTTTTAATTACAAACTTCCTTTTTAATCAAAATACAATGTATATTAGAATTGCCCTCAGAAGAAAAACAAAACAAAACAAACAAACAAACAAACAAACAAAAAAACCAATGTATAAGGGGCTGGAGTGATGTCTCAGTAGTCTTGCACAGGACCCAGCTACCATTCCCAGAACCCACATGGATGATAACAACTGTCTGTAACTCCAGTTCCAGGGAATCTGACGCCTTCTTCTGATCTCTGTAGGCACTGCACAATGTGGGTGCACTTACATACATGTAGGCAATACACTCATACACATAAAATGATTATAATAAAGTTTTTAAAAGAAATATAATTTATAAACTTTAGGGAAGAGAAGATTTATAGATAGCCTATGTATACAGTACATACACGGGTCTGCTCTTACAATGCTGGCCTTGAAGGTGGCTTCAAGGACTGGGAGGTGGCTCCGTCTATAAAGTGCTTGAAGACCTGAATTCAAGACTGAGGACTCACATAAAAAAAAGCTGGGTGAGGTGTCTGGGCTTTTAATCTCAGCCATGGGAAGGCAGAGAGAGGTGGGTCTCTGGTACTTGCTGGTTACACAGCCCAGCCTACTTGGTTGAGTTCTAGACCAGTTAAAGGATGATGCCTGAAAAACAGCAACCAGGGTTGACCTCTGGTCTCTTCATGCACAAGTACACATGTGCTCATGCGCTGTCACCACACATACGCATCTACACACATGAGCATGTACACACACAATTAAATACCTTCTGATTCCAGTTTTTCTCCTCATCAAGCCCATCCCAGCTTCTACATCTTCAGAGCGATAGTTCCGATCTATATCTTCTTTTGAAATCATTCCAGCAACTATTTCTGAACTCTTTATTGTTCTAGGAAACAAAGTTTATTGTTATATCAATTCATTATTTTTTAATATAGTATAATTCCTGAGTTTTGCCTCTCCTGCCAATGTGGATTTACTTTATTGATTTTTTTTTCAGCAAAGGAAGACAATGATGACCCTGAATATAAATTTCAAATTGTTACAGGAAAATGGATACAAGATAAAATTATCAAATCAACCTTTTTATTCTATATTTTATGGAATATCTAATATATGTTTGGCAGTAACTTATTCCTACACATGAATTCTTGACACTTTCGATTCGTCAGACTTATTAATCAGCGTAGTCAGCAACAGAGAAATTTTATGAGACTTACCAGTCATCAAAAATTTATTATCAGATAAATCAAAGAAACAACGAGCATCTTAATAGGGTAGAGAAAGGGACATGTAAAAGATCATTTAAGGCTGTGCTTTTTGTCAGTTGTATGTGATATTTACAACCAGAATCAGAGAAGTTACTCATAATTTCATGCAAACATTCAGCAGGGTGATCCTTCTTTGGGTAGTACAACCTTTCTGTTTGGTTTAATGAAATACTTAGAATGCTGAATAAACACAAGGTAGGAAACATCATTTTCCAGTGTTTTACATGTAGCATGTCTGCTAAAATAGGAGCTATGTTCTCTTGTACATTTCATTATAGTTGTCATCTAAGATAGAACTGTTGAGCTCTGGCCTTTGGGCATGCTGGCAAAACTTGAGGTCCGTGCAAAGGAACAGGAATGAGTGATGTTTACACTGCCTTCCCTGTCGCTGCCCTTCTTGTTGACTGTGTCACTAATACGAAATAAACTTACATCTACTGCAGTTTGATGCTTCGATAAAAGACTTTGTTGTGTGAGATGAGCTACTTGAAAGGGAATTTCTATTTATTTATTTATTTATATATTTTTTTATCAAATCTAGATCTGTGTCCCCCACCCTATCCCCCCACCGCACCAGAGCTCATGCACTCTGCCAAACATGCTTTCATCTCTTTCTCAGTGAGAAGGAATTTCTCTATCACTTCATACCTCTTTCGAGGTCCCTCAGGTTCCTCAGCACAGGGAATGTGGCAGTGGGACCCGATGGCATGAGAAAGCCTCTATACATAGCCACTGGGATGGACCCAAAATGGCAGGGCCATGCAATATGTCTATCTCAGACACTTGCCTTCTACCACAGACCTCTATGTGGGCTGTGTTCTCTGAGGCGAGGACCATTTTCTTGTCCTTTAGATTTTGAGGCTCTAAGATAAGATGACATGTGTGTTTCAGACTGTTTATGTGAGATTTGGAGCATTTTGAATCTGTTCTTGTGCATTCTTGATAAAAACTGCGTGAGTGGTGATCTTTTAATAGCATGTGTCTTGCAACTAGCAAATTTATTTTGGTACTAAATCTAGATAATTCTAAAAGAATATGAATTTTGTCAATAAAAGTTTTGTTTGGTATTACTTAAAAATTTGGAAATATATTTTTTTAAGTTTTCTAATGGCAAGTTCTGCTGTATTTTTTTTCTAAGTTTAATTAATAAAATAGAGCAACAGGGGAACTACTGTTCATAAAGAAAAGTATCCTTACAAGTTTTACACTGGAGCATGGTTAGATAACGTATTGTTGCAAATGGGAAAACTATTCTTTGAAACCCACCAGGTGAATGGATTTTCCAAGGAGACTTTGTTCTCACTGCAGCTCAGATTCTAAGAACCTTGAGCAACTTTCACTAGGAAAATCCAGACCATTTGCAAAGGCTGCTTCTCCTAATCCTCTCCCTGCCCCCAGCTTCCTTTTTTTCTTTATTAATATCTCAATGGATTAGTGTGTGACAGGATTAGTCACAGTCTCGGAACACAGAAGTGGCACGCATTGATCACTATCTCTGCTATAGGCCCTGGAGCCGTCTTTACGGACAGACCTCATCTTCTGTAAGGACATGACTCCAGAGGTGTAGTTATTCTCTTGAGCTTGCATATGAGACAATAGAGTCACAAGAGAAAGAAAATGACTCATGGGCTATGCTCATGGTAGGGCCAAGCAACAAACCAGCCTGCCTTGCTTACAAGACCACTCCCTTATCCTCTTCTGCTTGAGGGGAGTCTCTAGGAGGAAAATGCGGGAGTGAGTGATGTCATGCTGACACCTGTTCCCGTTTTGATAGGAAGTGGCACCTCAGGAAGACTCACCTGTTAAAGCCTCCCTTCTTTTCCTAGGGGAAGTGTTGAATCTCAAGGACTCTGACATAGTCAATGGATTATTAATTCGTTGATGGATTATAATTTGATGGTGTCTTTGGGAGGTGGTGGAACTTTCTTACCTGGGGCCGAGCTTCAGGAAGAAGGTCACCCAGGGCTTGTTCCAGGCTTCGGTCTTCTGTCTTCTTGCCTTCCTAGCAGCTCTTCCTACCATGATGCTCTGCCTCAGCATAAGTTGACTATGGGAGCCTTTGACTGAAACTTCAAACTGTGCCAAATAAGTCTTTTCTCCTTTAAAACGGCCCTCTCATACATTTGCTCACAGTAACAGAAAACCCAACACATGTCCTCATAGGCAGTCAGTGTGTGGAACTTAATGGTAGGTATGCAGTCACTGGACTTTGGTTCTGAACCAGCTGAGCCTTCTGCGGGCTCATATCTTTTGCTAGGTTTGAAGATAAGTGTTCCAAGGATTCCTCAACACAATCCCTTCTTTAGTCCTCAAAATCCCATCTACCCATAATTCACCCTGATTCTAATTAACGTGCTCTTACCTGAGTTGTTCTGCTATAACAGATACAAATTGGTTTTCTAACCAGCCACATTCTCTGGCCCAGTTAGTGTGTATCCATTCACTGTAGGATATGTGGTTGTATTTTGTAGTTGGGCTTAAGTCAGTTAATGCAAATTGAAGGGTACGACCTCTTTATTTAGTTAGCTCAGTGTGTATGTGTGTGTGGGGGGGTCTATGCTGGGTTTGTGTGTGTATTGATTCCTGCATATGCAAGTGGATACCAGAGTACTGCCTCAAGTGTTCTCCTCAGGCCCCATGAACCTTGATTTTGAGATAGGTTCTCTTAGTAGGGCTCGGGGGTGAGGGGTACCTGGGGGCTCACCTAGATCTGCTCCACTTCCCCGGTGCTGAAGTTACACTTCTATGCCAGCACGCCTGGCTTTTAGTGGGTGCTGGGGATCAAGCTTGGGTCTGCTGCTTGATCAAGCTTGGGTCTCCTGCAAGCTCTTCACTAACTGAGCCATCTCCCCAGCTGGGTATAACCACTCAATAGCATACTGTTTTTAAAGATTTATTTTTGTTATTCATATATTTGTGTGTGTGTGTGTGTGTCTGTGTGTGTCTGTGTATCTGCACATGGGTGTAGGTGCCAGGTCCCCAAAGAGGCCAGAAGAAGGTGTCAGATCCCCTGTATCTACAGTTAGAAGCTGTTCAACTTGAGTGCCAGGAACTGAACTCTGGTCCTCTGCAAGAGCTGCAAGTGCTCTTAACCACTGATCCATCTCTTCAGCTCCACTGTAGCAGACTGTTAATCTTTTGAATTTCATAATGGACTGCTGGCCTTTACAGTTCATCTCCTACCCAGTTGTATTAGATTGGCTTATAGAGGTAGAACCTCTAAAGAATCTTCTCCAGATTTCTTTTTGGTCGAGTTTTGTCTTTGTTTTCTTAGCTGTGGACCCAGGTTTCAGTTCTTTTGCCCTAACAAAGAACTGACTCTTCGCCAAGGATCCTGTTTCCACTAATAAAAACAGTCTTCAGATGCAAAAGCTAAGACCCAGTAGCACATTTCCCAAATGAACATCAGTGATAGAGCAAGATGACATGAAGTCTGCCAGACGCTTGAGTGACAAAATAGAAAAATTACCTTATGTTCAAAGGAGAGTCTGTTCATGTTGATTTCCCCTTTTGCCTTTCCCTATCTGTCTGTCTGTCTGTCTCTCTGTCTGTCTTTACTGTATTATCAAACGTTATTGGTCCAGCCCTACGTGACTAACCCGTGCATAAACATTTACACTTTTCTTTCTCCCTGGCCTTAGATCTGGGTATTCTGGAATTTTCTGCTGGGGTGTAACTTCAGAAAGTCTCATCACTGTCCTGGAAGTACCACCTGTCTGAAAAGAGAAAGTGAAATCATAACCTCCCTTCAAGTTTCACTAAGGAAACCTAATGTGTGGGCCACTCACTGATAGAAAACATTGGATCACCTGGTGTCCTGGTAGAATGTCATTCACTGAAGGGCTGACATAGGGAAGTCGTAGCAACATATCTTTTTCAGGTCTTGTCTGTCACTTTGTTTTCTTGGGGAGTAGTATTTATCCTTGAAGACAAAAGACTCTACTCCTATTTAATTCCTAAGTTCTTATATTTCTCCCTTATCTTATTCAAGTTCTATCCAGATAACATCTCAACCAAAGGCTTTCTCTGTCACTCAATCTACACTGGGCCCATAGCTCACCACATGACTCCCCCCAAAATATACAGACTTTGTTTTATAGCCCCCAGGTGATTCTCAAAACCTTACATGACCACAAACTGTTTTTCTTTCAGTTCTATGTTGTAGCCACCATTTCAACATTTCCATTGGAGGAAATTTAAATCCTTCTTCCAATTCACCCATTACACATTTGTAATGTTTCTCATTTTCTCCTTGTATTTGAATTATATAGATTTTGTGATATTCACAATGTCACCTCTATTACCATAAATGTTCCTGTGCGTTTTTCTGGTACTGCAGCCTTCTCTGACTAGCTATTTGATGTCAAATCTAGTAGCTTTTTTATCAAGGTCTTGAAAGAAACCCTAGTACAATGGAATTTTAAAGGATAATGTGCGAAAAATAACCAGAAGCTGTGGTGGGGCTTTTGACCTTTGGTTTGGTTTGGGGTTTGATTTTGAATCTGCAAGACATGCTTCCCTTAGTGTGGGATCTGGATCTTGGCTGCTTGAGGTGTAGCTTTTGTCTTTATCATAATGTAAGAGAGAGCCAGTAAAAGGTGATTGATAGGCTTTGATCTGTAGTGATGGCTTAAAAATAAACCACGAGGCCGGGCGTGATGGCGCACACCTTTAATCCTAGCACTTGGGAGTCAGAGGCAGGCGGATCTTTGTGAGTTCAAGGCCAGCCTGGTCTACAGAGTGAGTTCCAGGACAGCTGGGGCTACAGGGAGACCCAGTCTTAAAAAGACCAAAAAAAAAAATAATAATAATAAAATAAAATAAACCACAAATGCTGGAGAGATGGCTCAGTGGTTAAGAGCACTTGTTGCTCTTGCAGAGGACCTGGATTTGATTCCCAGGACCCACATGGCAGCTAACAACTGTCCATAACTTCAGTTCCAGGGGATATGACGCCCTCTTCTGACTTCCAAGGACATTACACAGACATGGGTGCACGTAGGTACTTGCAGCAATACAATTATAAATAAATCAGATTAGATAGATAGATAGATAGATAGATAGATAATAGATAGATAGATAGATAGATAGATAGATAGATAGACAGACAGACAGCAAAAGAGCGGAGAGAGGACTAAGAAGCAGTTCTTCCTCCCAGTCTTTGAAATATATTAATGTTTTATTAGCAAGTTTTATCAGTTACTTTTCTATCACTGTGAGAAAGTGCCTGACAAAACAACTTAAGAGAACATTTATTTCAGCTCTTGGTTTCAGATTCTCCATGGTAGAGAAGGAAAAGGGTAGGCAAGTGGTGGCGGCAGCAGAAAGAAGAGCTAACAGGAAGGGCCCAAGGGCCCACCCCAGTGAGCTTTGTTCCCCAGCTGACCCCACCTCCACAAGGTGCGGCCTCCACCCAAAACAGTGCCATCCTCTGGGGAACAAGGGTCAAAGCCCATGAGCCGTGGAGGACACCAGACACAACACAAGCCAGGAAAATGACCTAGATCCTACACTTTGGATCTGAGAACTTAGATGGGAAGGCTGTGACTGTCCTCGGCCTCTGGTCACTCTCAGGATCCAGAGCCTCCTTATCAGCCATTTGGGGAAGGACCCATACTCTTCAGTAGGGGCTTACTTGTCTCAGAACTGTGTCATCTGTGGTGTGTAGCCTGACGTGTTGACATGCCACAGAAAGTGAGGAATGATAATGTGCTTTACAAAACTGGTTTGTTTCCACCTGGAAGAATCCCATCAATGCACAGATTCCAGATTTGATGTTAAATTTTCTCACAGATTGGATTAATTATCTGTGTTACTACAAAACTCCTCCTAATTAAATTTTCATTGTTAATTAAGTGTGGTGGGAAAGAGGGGGGTGGAATTTTGTATTTCTCTGAAGATGTTGAAGTAGTGTGAATTTGTTTTATATATATGTAACAGGGAGGGAGGAGAGAGAACAGGAAGTTGGAGGAAAGAAGGAAAGGAAGGGAACTGGGGAGGGTGGAAGGGAGGAAGGGAAGAATGGTAGCTAGAATTCAAGTTTTTGAATATGAATGTGGTTGCCTGCTTTGTGACAGAAATCATTGGAACCACAGCCAGTTTCTGGCCTTTGTGTGTCCCAAAGGTGTGTACTTTTGCCAGTTGTACTTCAAGACCCTGAGAAAGCATTGTTTAAAAACTGCATCTTGCTGTACAGCCCAAGTTGTTCTTGAACTAATGATCCTCCTGACTCAGCCTCCCAGGTAAGGGGATTATAAGTATGCACCACCATGCCCAGCTAGAAAAGTATTTATTTATTTATTTATTTATTTATTTATTTATTTATTTATTTTGGTTTTTTATGAGACAGGGTCTCCCTTTAGTCTCAGCTGGCCTGGAAGTCACTATGCAGACCAGGCTGGCCTTGAACTTACAGAGATCTGCCTCCCAAGGGCTGGGATTAAAGGCATGCACCACCATGCCTAGCAGAAAAGTATTTCTGTGGGTACAAAGGATGTCTGAATATCCCCACCCCCAAAGAAATGTCTAGTAATTGAAGTGCCTTGATGCTCCCTGGGCATGAACCTGGGGAAAGAAGGACTTTGTCCCAGGAGCCAAGTCACATCTGCCCACAGTGTGGAACAGCAGCTATGAGCTACAGACAGGCTGTCTGGGTTCAGATTCCAAACTTATTTTTTGATAGCTTTGTCATACTGGGGAAGTTACTTTTCTTAATTGAACATCTTTATTAGGGAGCACTTTGCCTGTAATAAACCACATATTTAAAGCATGCATTTTGATGTTACTGTGTAGCTTTTAGAATAGCTGACTTAATTGGATAGTGAATATGTTCCTCATCACCCAGGGTTTCTTTCTTTCCTAATATAACCCCCCTTCTTCCCTCATACCCCATACCTCTTTCACCTCTCTTTTCTGGTAATCATCAACCTACTTTCTGATTACACCTCAGTTTGAGTGTTTTGGACATATAAGTTGTATCCATTAAAAAAAAATCTGACTCCTTTCATTCAGCATTTTTTGTCTTTCATTGATGCTTCATGTATAAATAGTTAATTTATATTCCTAATCAGTTTATTAGATAGATTTGTTTGTAGATACAGTTTGTCTATAGATAGTTGTATTGTTGCAGAAGAAAGCTATTACAAAGAATCTTTCTGTGGCAGTTCTGGCTGGGTGTGTTTCTCTTGTATAAATTAGAAGTAGAAGGGGGTGGATCCTATAGTGGGTATGGACTTGGCTTCTTCAGCAACTGTCAAGCCGCTTTCAAGTGGTAGCATTGGATGTAAAAAACTAGCAGTTTCCAGGTGTGACAGTTCTTTTTCATCCTCGTCAACTCTTGGTCTTGTCCCCTTAATTTTTTAATAATTTATTAGTTTCTGTATATGAATGTATCATCTGCATGTCTATAAGTGCACCCCTGGTATGCCGTGTCTGTGGAGGTCAGAAGAGGGTGTCAGATTCCCCTGGAACTGGAGTTCCAGACAGTTGTTAGCCACCATATAGATGCTGGGAACAACCTAGTTCATCTATAAGAGCATCCAGTGTTCTTAACCACTGAGCCGTCTCTCCAGACCTAGTCTGGTTCCTTTTCAAAATTTCATTTCATGTTGGGGCTGGAGAGATGACTCAGAGATTAAGAGCATGTACTGCTCTTGCAGAGGACCTGAGTTCAGCTTCCAGTATCCCCTTTGGATGGCTCATAGCTACTCGTACCTCCAGCTCCAGGGGCTCGGATGCCTCTGAGGCCCACAGGCATCTATACATAATTTAAAATAATAGAAATTAATAGGTTCAAGCAGCATATCCTTATGGTGGTAGTGTGTCTGATGATTAGCAGTGGTGTACTTTTGCCATTCTTATATGTTCAATGAATTTTTTTGCAAAGTCTCTCCAAGACTTTACTTGTGTAATATATTCCTTATCATTGAGTATCGAGATTCTTTAAATATTGTTGCACATATTTTATCAAATATAGCCCACTGTAGTCTCAGTCTATCCACTCCAAATTCATATGTTAAAATTCTGACCTCCAGTGTGATGGTACTAGGAGATGGCCTTTCCAGAGATGTATCAGTGGCCTGGGCAGAACACTGATGAGTGCTGTCAGCATCCTCTGAAACAGTGCCTGAAGGAGCTTATTGGTTCTCTCCTGTGAGGAACAGCATACCACCTATGAGGAATTCTTCCAGACCCCAAATCTGCTATGCTGGCTAGGCCTTGTGGTCCAGCCCCATAGTCTCAGCTACTTGGGCTGATGCTGACGCAGGACGATTGCAAATCTTAGGCCGGCCTAGGCTACAGAGTGAATCCAAGGCTGCCCTGGACAACTTAGTGATTAATCTAATTACATTTTTACTTGTAAAGTGGATTTCCTGCAGGCAGCATACAGGTTGTTCCTTGGTTTAGTCTCATCACACACACTGCCTTTTAACTGGCCTTTGGACAAATATATATATATATATATATATATATATATATATATATTTGATGTAATTATATATATACATATATTTGATGTTTCTGTTCATGGCTTTATTTCTATTTTGCCTCTGAGTTTTATCTGAAATAGTTTGTTACTTTGATTTAAAACTTCCTATTTATTTCTTTATCTTGCACACTATAACTTAATCTCTTGTCACTCAGTTTAAGTTTTTTTATATAATTCACAAATCAGGATACTGACTTTAGAAGCAATAGTGAATTTAGAGAGGAACTCTGCCTTACTCTGTGGATCTAGTGAATGTTATATGATTGTTCCTGCTTATTAAATAAACATATATATTTTATGTACTTTGGGGTAACAGGTGTACTTTGATAGCTTCAAGACTTGTTTCAAATAACTTAAAAATATAGTAATCTGATGTGTTGGCATATCAAGAATGAAAACATTTTTGACAAAAAAGCCTCCTGATTTTGAGATATTATTTATAATGATTTATTTTTGTATACTTATAACAAGTATACAAAAATAAATCATTATAAATAATGATTTATATAATTTATATAATATATATAATATATTATTATATAATATATTATATATATTATATAATATATATTATATAATAATATATTATATAATAATATATTATATATATTTATTAATATTTATAATATTAATAAATATATATAATAATATATAAAATATATAATAAAAATATAATTTATAATATATATATATTATATAATAATTTATATAATTTATATAATAATATAAAGAAGCAGTTTTGTTATTAAGGACCCAGATCTTCTGCCAAAGAAAATACATAATATTTTTAAAAAGAGCCAGGCAGGGTAGTACATGGCTTTTATCCTAGCTCTCAGGAGGCAGAGGCAGGTAGAACTCTGTGATGTCAAGGCCAGCGTGGTCTACACAGTGAGTTTCAGGCCAGCTGGTGCTATAGGAAGACCCTTTCTGAAAATTAAAATACTAAATTAACTTCAAATTAAAAGTTTAATTAAAAAAATTAAAAGTTAATTTCCTTGATTCTAAATTTAATTGGAAATATTTGAATTGATGATGTATTTCTCCTTGTTAGCTAGAATACTGTCTTTTTCGAAAATCAGAGAAGCCTAAAAAAAGGACCACCCTGCGAGCAGTGGCCACGTTGGTCTTGGATCGCATGTAAATGAAACTCCACAGTACAAGAACCCTGCAGTTGTCCTAGCTTGCTGCTCTGTTGATATGAAAAAAACACTGACCAACTTGGGGTCGGAAAGGTTTTATTTAGCTTACAGGTTATAGTCCACCATCAAGGGAAGCCACGTTTAGGAACTCCGGCATGAGCTTGAAGCAGAAACCACAGAGGAATGCTACTTCCTGACGCACTTGCGCAGCTACCTCTCTTATACATCCCAGTCACACTCTGTAGTGTGCTAGGCCCTCCTGTATCCCATCAGCAACCACGAAAATGCCTCCCAGACCTACCCACAGGCCAGTCTGACAGAAGAGATTCCTCAGTCAAGATCCCCTCTTCCCATGTATGTCTAGGTTTGCGTCGAATTGACAAAACCGAACTATGACATTAATCTTTGGAGAAATGGTTAATAACAGGTCTTGTCAGGAGAATATTTGGCAGATCCGAAACATCTTGTCAATCCAGAGCACAAGGAAGCTCTGTGAGATTGTGTCAAAACAACTCAAGGTGCCAATTGAAAAGGTTCCCATTGGCCCAAAGCTCAAACAGTTTAACTATCAGTAATAGTCATATTTCTGTATATTTCAAATATTTTGTTAGAAAACTTTATGCAAATAAACAAGAGTTTGGAAATTTGTGGGTCAAGAATTTTAATATTTAATATTTGATATTAAAGGATTATGATTTTATTTGTGATTAATTCCTAAAATTTTATTAATAAATATAATTTATAAGAATTGCTTCAAAATAGTCTAAGGGAATCGGAGACTATAGCAATAAAGATAAATGGAATAAGTTTGCCCTGGTGGACAGGTAGGACAGACTTATGCTGTCTGTCATTTCTGTTCGTGTTTTACTAAAAAAAAAAACAAAAAAAAACTACCTAAAACAGCTTAAAATATTTAAAGTGTGATGAAAGTATGAACAGAGCCTGGATCTAATTGTGGTGATAGTTAAATAAGAGTGAGGATGTCTGTAAAGTCCTTATCATAATAATGGGTTTTATAAGAGAAAATAAAAGCATTTCAGATCCTGCCGGGCGTCCCGCACACCTTTAATCCTAGCACTTGGGAGGCAGAGGCAGGCGGATCTTTGTGAGTTCAAGGCCAGCCTGGTCTACAGAGTGAGTTCCAGGACAGCTGGGGCTACAGGGAGACCCTGTCTCGAAAAAACCAAAAAAACCCATTTCAGATCCTATGCCCTCCACCCCAGTTTTTTCCTGAAACTTCTTTCATTTCAGTCCAAGGTGGAGTTTTTGTTTTTGTTTTCTAAAAAAAACAAACAAAACAAACAAATAATGCCCTCCCTGTGGTTTTGTCCAAGGAGTACATAACATGAAAGGTGAGTTTGAGTTTAGTCACAGTCACATGTATGTGGGGTTAGAGGTTTCTGAATACCTTTGTGTGGAAAAAGCTCTACTTGAGAAGTGTTTCTGTGGACGTAAACTACAGGAAGCCAGTATGTCTGAATCAGAGCTTGGCTTCCTCGTGACCTGGGCTTCTTAGGAACATTGGCTTTGACTAGACACCAGCCTTCCAGTCACACATGGTAATGTAGCCTGGGACACTGCAGCCAGAAATTATGCTTTGAAAAGTTAGATCTTCCTCAGTCCATCAACTCGTACTTGTGTTGCTACCTACCTACAGTGAGATTCTTGTGTGTCACAAATTGAGTGCCTTGTTGTGGAAGCTTAACATGGATTACAAAAATGTCCTTAGATTGCACAGTGAGCTCAGTGGACACTGGACACTATTTCTTTGCCTTCTAGGCACAAAGTCAAATCCATGAAACACCCCCTACCCCAGCTTTCTTGTATAACTTGAAACAAGCTCACTTTTACCTCCTTAGTCAATCTCTGGTATCCTTTTTGGAAACAGACACCCTGATCAGCTTTAGAAAGCAACGTTAGCTGGGCATGGTGGTGCACTTACACACATGCAGGGAATGCATTCATACACGTAAAACAAAAAGAATAAATAAAATATTATTTCTTTAAAATTAGATCTGGGCAGCATTTGAGACAAACTTCATTGTCTTTTAAAAAATATCTTTATTAATTATTGAGAATTATTTTGTCCTTCTCCTAACTCTGTCTAGGTCTACTCCACTGCCTCACCACCCCCGACTTTGTGTCCTCTTCTTTTTTTAAAGAATTCATCAAGTCCAGTTGATGCCACACAGATACTTGGGGTGGGGGCCATCCACTGAGTGGGGTGGTTCCATAGGAGACACATGCTTTACAAAACTGACTTTCCTCCCAGAGATGCCATCGCCTGTCCACAGCTCCTCAGTCAGAGGTAGAGGCTGCTGAGCCCCTCCCCACTCTGTGCTAGAATGTTCACTGGCTTGATCTTGTTGAGGTCATTTGCAAGCAGCCCTAGCTGCTGTGAATTCATGACTACAGCTGTGCTATCCTGTCCAGAAGACGTGCTTTGCTTTGGTCCTCCCAGACCTCTGGCTTTTACATGATGGGCCCTGAGCCCTGGGTTGTAGGTGTGAGGTAGATGTCTCATATGTGGCTCAGCACTCTACAGACACTTATTCTCTGCCCTTTGAACAGTTGTGAGTTTCTGCATTAACAAACTTTCTTTTTCTTTTTCTTTTTTTTTTTTTTTTCTTTTTTTGAGACAGGGTCTCCCTTTAGTCCCAGCTGGCCTGGAGCTTGCTATTAGACCAGGCTGGCCTTGAACTCACAGAGATCCGACTGCCTCTACCTCCCGAGTGCTAGAATAAAAGGTGTACACCTCCATGCCCAGCCTAAGATGGTTCTTAGCCGCCATGTGAATGCTGGGAATCGAACCCAGGTCCTCTGCAAGAGCAGTCAGTGCTCTTAACCACTGAGCCATCTCTCCAGCCCCACAAACTATTTTCTAGAGAACTTTCAGTCAGTCTGTGAACTAATTCTATGTGCTTTGCCTAGACACTGAGTGTATAAGTAAAAGTTATGAAGAGTAGGTCAGGTGTCCTTTTCTGTAACAATGTCACAATGTCATTGCTAGGCAGAGATATCTTTTTTTGGCACTCTGGGAAGAAGACATTTATGTTCTGTAGGGTGGGTTAGTAGCCAAACACTAGAAGTTCAGCAGCTGGCAGAAACTCCAAGGCAAATCTTAATGAAAATGATTTAAAAGATGATAATACCTTGGAAAAAAAAGATGAAAGAAGATCCTATTTCCAGAATAGGATCTTCTATGAGGGAAACCCACTTACTTTTAGGAGTAGGGAGGACCTGGGTTTGAATCTCAGCTTTTCAGCAGTAGGAAACTATTTCCGGTCCCCAAGTCCATGTCTTTTTCTGTTACCCACAGATGGTAGCAGGGTTGGGGCCACATTCTGCAGAACTCTGGTCTAACAGTTTGCTTTTTGAAAATAAACTTTGCTAGCACCAGCATCACACAGCACTGAAGTTTGTCTAAATATTCACACTCAGCAGTACGAAATTTCAATCTCTTTCTGTAGCCTCCTGTAGATGGAAATATTCCTGAAATGACCAATCAGCAGCACAGTTGGAGAAGTGTAAACCACCACCAAAGACAGAAATGAGGTCACACAGTGTGGCTCCTTTTATTTACAGATATAGAAAAAGGTGATAAAGAGGGAGAACATAGGAAGGGGAAGGGAAAGGAGAAAAAACAGGAATCTTCTGAAATTTATTTCTAGTGTGTGTGCTAATTCTAGTAGTGTGCTAATTAAGGGTTAGACTTTTTTTGTTGTTTTGTTTTGTTGTGACAGGGTCTCCCTTATCCCGGCCCACCTGTAAATCACTGTATGGACCAGGCCAGCTCCAGTCTCACAGAGATTCACCCTCCTCCACCTGGGGACCAGGAGGCAGCATGTGGAGGGATAGCAGGGTGTCCTTTGTCTTCTGTCACTCTCTGCATTGCCTTGAGACAGGGTCTCTCACTGAAACAAAAGCTCGATGCATTTAGGAAAAAGGTTCTGCCAGTGACCTCCGGAGTCTTCCGCCTCCACCTCTCCCAGCCCCCTGTGCTGGCTGCTAGGGATTTTTAATTTAGGTCCTCATGCTTAAAGAGCAAGCACTCTACCCACTGAGCCATCTTCCCAGCCCCTTATCCTCTTTTTATAGAAGGAAAACCTGAGATATTTGGCAATGAAGAGGTTTGCCCAGAATTATAATTAAAATGTGGAAGAGCCAAAATTGAAACCCAGGTGTCCTCACTTGGACTTCAGTCCTGGTCTACCAGTTGCCTGTCACTGGGATACTTGGTACCTCTCCTAGCACTCGAATAAGTTAGCATTTGTTCTCATGGCTATTTCATTAATATGTGTCTTACTAGGCAATGAGCATCAAGGGGCTTGCTCTTTGATGTGATCTCTTTTGAGTCCTAATTTTTGCCTAATTCATAATGTCTGACATCTCTAGTTCATGTGGACAGTAGAGGAAATAATAGCACATTTTAATGTACTTCTAGTCTTGTGATTATATCATGGTATTGATTACATTGGTTTGAGCTTTAGCTGGAGAAAATATGCCAAAATTGTTCACTAATTCAGGTCCTTTGCTAAGCATGAGGACCTGAGTTCAAATCCCCAGCACCCATGTATCATTAGAGTAGAGAATTATAACTAACTTTGCTTACGACCATAAGACAATCGACACCCAGGTGTCCATGCTGTTAAATTTTATTCCATACCTTTCATTACTTATAGTGATTGTAATTAGAAAAGTGAGCTTTAGAAAATATAATGCTTCCCAGAGGTGATTTCAGATTCTGAACTAGACCAATAGCCCAATAAGTTTCACTCTGGATAAATATCAGTTTCTTCTTTGAAGTCAAGACAGACGCAGAGACTTGGTGATCCAGTGATCACTGTCATCTCAAGCATGAGCTATCAGGAAAGGCTACAGTATTTTCCCAGGGCTGCACTGTTTCTGGGCATAGTTGTATCCTTGCTTGGTCACAGCATGACAGGAGTACTTGTGTACTTTATTCAATCTTTCAAATGCTCCCACGTATTCATGCATTCCATATCTTTTTATATTATTTTGAGTGACACACATACAGTTTCTTACTTCACATTGTATCCTTGCAATTTGTTTGGCAGCATTATCTCAGGTATAGAGATGTATTTGGCAAGGACTCTGCAGTTTATTCTGATATATAGTTGTATTAGTCACTTTTCTGTTGCTGTGTTAAAACACCATGACCAAGGAACTTATAAAAGGAAGAGTTTATTTGAGCTTACGATTGATGGTTCCAGGGAATTAGAGTCCATTGTGGCAGGAGGCATGGCGCCTGGAGACTGGAGCAGCAAACCGAGGGTCACATCTTGCAATGAGCACAGGAAGGGAGAGCGGCTGGAGACCGTGAGGCTTGTTAAACTCACTAAGCCTGCCCCCAGTGATGTACCTCCCCCAGCACGGCCACACCTTCTAAGACCTCCAAAAACAGCGCCACCAACTGGAGACAAATGTCTGAATACTTACAGCCTATGGGGGACACTCATTCAAGCCACCACAATAGTAGAACCAAGCAATAGAATAAAAATTGAGTTATAAGATTAATCTGTAACAGTCACAGATGAAATGCTAAGAGATCAAAATTAATCTTATAGAAAGTACCAGACAAAAGGCAGATATCTTATAATCAAAAAATTGTAGTATTCATAAAAGTGACAATTATTTAATTCCAAGGACATATTATAGTCTAAAAATGTATTTCAGGTTCACAGTTGACTAGCTATTTTATGTGGCAGAATATCAGCTTTGCATATTTATTAAAATTATTCATAACTATGTAGCTGCCTAGATGAACTGTTGAGTTCTTGTTCCATGATTCAGTATATTATCTTGTCCATTTTATCATGGCATGGTACCAGAAATTTGTCTAAATTTTGCAATGTAGATCCATGAAATGTTTCAGTATCAGTATCTCCTGAATGCATGTTTTATCCTTTCTCCCTTGCCTAACATGATCTTTTATTTAGATTTGGGAAAATAACCTATCTCTGTAGAAAAAAAAATCGCCTTTTTTGTTGTTGTTGTTTTGTTTTTTATCTTTAAAGACTAAGCTTTAGAGAAAAATCTTTAAGGAGAAAGGCTATTATGATTAAGATTTAGATATCAGATACTCTTCTTACCTAAAAATCTAGATTAGATATGAGTTCTTAAGTGTGAAAACCCAGAAGGAGCTCTTTGGAGCACTGTGTTTTCCTTATGTATTATGTTCTACACTTTATGTTAATCTGGTCAGACCTTGTAACAAGGTTAGTTGATGAGTTCTGAAGCCAGCCAGCCTTCAGTTTGTATTCTGAACCTACCAGTTACTATTTGTTATTCAACTTTGAGTGTGTGTGTGCACATGGCCACACCTACATTATTACATACATAGGTACGAGAGATCCAAACTCTAGTCACCATGCTTGTGTAGAAAGCACTCATCTGTTGACCCATCTCCCAGGCCCCTGCCGTAACATTTTGAACATTGATAATAGTGCCTACCTTACAATGTTATCAAGGACCTATATGTACAATAATGTTTATAGAGGCTGGAGAGATGGCCTAGTGGTTAAGAGCACTGGCTACTCTTGCAGAGAACCTGGGTTAACTTCCCAGCACCCACATGGTAGCTAACAACTGTCCATAATTCCAGTTCCATGGGATTCAAGGACCTCTTCTAACCTCCGTGAGCATTGCACAACATGGGTGCCCTTACATACATGCAGGAATGCATTAATACATATAAAAATAATACATTTTTTAAAAAATTAATAAAATAATGCATATAGATCACTGAGAATTGACTTGGACATGCAGAATCATTTAATAAACATAAATAACAGTTGTTATTATACAACTGCTATAAATAACAGTTGTAGTGTATTATGGGATGAACCGAAAGTATGGACTAAGGTTCAGGAAAGGTATTTATCTGTTTCTAAAATGATAAGGAATTAGACAAAACTGATAAACTGGAATGAGTATTTCAGCAGCATTCCGAGGCACCTCAGATGATGCAATTGGATGCCCTCTCTGTGTGTAGGGAAGTGGCCTCCACAGGGCTACCCGGCCAGGATGGCCAACTAACCAGTTCCCCTGGCTCGAAGCTTAGTCCTCAGTCTGTTTAAAAGTCCGGCTTATCCAGCAAAAGCATGTATTGAGCTCCATGTGTGGTGATTGTTTTAGAAACTACAATGTGATATTTGGACCAGTATATAATACTTCCTTGCTCATCTTGTTTTGGTCTCCTGGTCAGTATTAGCCTTCCAGGGGATGGCTGTCCACATAGCCAGGAGTCATGTTTGGAATGACTGACCATCCTGGAGTTAACCCCACCATCAGGCAATGTGCACAGCCCCCTTGCCACACTGTCCCTGATCAGAGCATGTGAGCAGTTTCCTCTGAGACCCTCCTGAGCTAACCCCACCATCAGGCTGTGTGCACAGCTCCCCCAGTCCCTCATCCCCCATCCGAGCATGTGAGCAGTTCCCTCTGAGTCCCTCCTGAGCTAACCCCACCATCAGGCTGTGTGCACAGCCCCGTCCCCATACCCCCCCCCCCAATCAGAGCATGTGAGCAGTTCCCTCCCAGTCCCTCCTGGGGCCAGTAGCTGTAGCTGCAGGTAGTAGGACACAGAAAGGAATATCCACACTGGAGCCTCTACAATTTCCCGGGGGACCTCATAAATGTCTAAGATTAAAATGAAGCCTTTCTTCCTTATAAAACAGTCATGTTTTAAAGGAGATGCATTCGATGCTTCTGAGCTGTATATTTTAGTAGATTCTATAAAAATCTCAATAAAGGAAAGGTCAGTGTTGGCACCGTAAACAGTGTCCATGAGGGCATATTTAACCCCAGTCCCCTTCTGTGATTCCCAGGGCATAGAGCAGTTGAACTCCTTTCCTTTGAATGTACCCCTTTACCCATCACCTCTAAAATAGACCAGACTGCCACCTGGGCAGTCTCTTAGAGGTAGTAACTGCCTACTCTGAGGACAGCCTGTCTCTGAGGGAGAATCTGAAAAGAGGTGATTTCACCTGTTTAACAGCATGGAATTGGGAGCTTCCCCTCCAGCAAGGCTGCAGTTTTGAATTTGAGGTTAAAGTGAAAAGATTGTCGTCACACCTATGTGTGGGCATACGCGCTGGAGTCCTACTTCTGTGTTTTGCTGGAGACCACATGAGAAGCTAAGAAAGGCCAGGGGTGACCTTTGCCTGCTGACGACATAGGTAGTTGTTCTGCACAGTGAATGGCTCTCCCTGTGACCTTTCTGGCTGTCATTGTAGCCACCCAGCCTGCAGAGCCTCCTGCATCATACAATGGGGAGATAATGGTCCTGGGCTTATTCCATAGAGCAGTTTTGAGATTTAATTGAAGAATATTTTTAACCCATTATCAAGAGCATTAGGAGGAAATGTTCAAAGAGATTTGTTGCAGCTCCTTCCACTGAAGAATGTAGATACCCAAATAAGCAAATTAGAACCTTAAATAATAATCTGTCTTTATGTTCAGTCCCTTCATCTTTCCAGAATAAAGACTCCGCTCTTCCCTCTGAGGGGATGAAGGAGGTGGGCAGAACAGGCTAGAGCATCACTAATGACCCTTCATCCTGGTGTGCTTGAGCACGTAGCACCCCTTGTGTAGGAATGGAAGGCTTTGAATGGACTGTCCTGAATAAATTTCTCACAGCATTACTGTGTCCGCTGGCTGCTATTGCACATAGAAATCTGGTTGAAAGATATTTAAGGGAGTTCAGGCATCGTGAAGGAAAAAGCCATAGTGTGAAGCAAAAATAGGCTTTTCCAAACATCATCATTTCAGGCTCTTTCTGTTTGCATACCAAGTAAACATGCTCTGTCCTTTCAAACTTTCAAGAGTTATTGTTACTGAAGGATCACTGAGTGATGGCCCCCAAATTATTATTACCACGGTCAACTTTTTAGTCATGAATTATAGTCAAATGTAATTGCATCTTTAACTTTGAAGAATAGTTAATGTTATCTTGTGCTTGGTTTCTTTGATTATGTTGTCTTTTAATTTTAAAATGGCAGGACAAAATGTAACCCAATTTTTTTCTTTAATTAAAATAAGTCTGAATGAATTAGCATATGCACTATCAGAATGTCTAGCTGACTGATGTTTGGAAATGTCTTGTTTTAAACAGAAATTGAACTTCATTCACTTTCAAGTGATTCTGCTTTCCTATATTCTGATGTTTCCAAAAAATGGGTTTGAAATCATTAAAAATATCATTCTAAAGATGTAGTTAAAATCCACCAAAATTAAAACATTCACAAGTTAGTTAAGGTCCCAGGATTGCTGGAGAGTGCTTTTCAAGGGCAATCACAAGGTCACATATAATTCTATGGGGAAAGTAACAATGGACAAATCTATGGCGTCAGTAAGAGACTGAGTTATCTGTGAAGCCTTAGAGTGTGCAGGTGTGACACACATCTCAAGTAAGTACTCGGTTCTAAGGTTCTCTAATATTTCAGTTTATCAGAAATTCATTTTAAAAATTCATGTTTTCTCAGAGAAACATGCTAAATCTGTCCCATCCAAATACTTTAAAAAAATGTTTTATGGCCAAAAATTTTATAAATGGTGGCAGAAAACACCAGTCTGATTCTGACAAGGACAATAAAAGTTTCAAAGTGCAAAAATTATTCATTATTTTTATGTTATGTGTATGCATGTATTGCCTGTATGTAAGTATACTCATCATGCAATGACCACAGAGGTCAGAAGAAGCTGCAGATCCTGTGGAACTGGAGTTAAAGACAGTTGTTAGCCCACCATGAGGGTGCTGGGATAAAACCAGGGTCCTCTTAACTGAGCCACCTCTCCAGCACCACCCCCCATCTACTCTGAAAGAGTCTTGCAAAAATGGCAAGATATCTAACAAAAAAGCAAACATTGAAATGATAGTTTGTGAGGATTGAATATTCTAAAAGCCTACTTGGTAGATGAATGATTAAATATGGGAGAAATCCAAGGATGATATTTTATAAACTTGTAGCTAAACTTTCACTAGAATATGAGAGTTCCTCAAGTACCAGAAGGCTTTTGAAATGAAAGGTGTGTGGTAAACTTGAATGGTAGGAATGTGATAGTGTTGACTAGGCCCCGGGTCCTGGTAGAGCTGGAAGACCAGACATCCAACCGCTTACAAAGCTAGAACAATCAAAGGGGCATCCTGTCAGTGAAAGGCCTATGGAATCAACCCACCAAAAAAGTAAGTACGTGAAGAAATGGCTGTTTTCATTATTTCTTTATATAAAGAAAAAAGTATAAATTATAATACTCATATTTTATATTTGTAGCTATGAATGTATTTGGGTGGATGTGGAGTATAAATTCACACTGCTTGCATGGTTATGGAAAGCCTAGTCTGAAATTCACAGGTAGCAGTATGGTGAAACCCTCTGACACAGGTAGGGCTGAATAGAAGTCCTATCTGGAGGAAAGGTTTAACAGTCCACTAGGTTCAGAATTCCTACAGGATCAGTTAGTGTGAATTCACCATGAGCAAATACCAGAAGCAATCGGAAACTTTCCAAGCGTGAACTAAATTTTTTAAGATTCAACAGAAACGGTAAACAAGAAATTTAGATTGCCTGTGCCTTATGACACTGAGATGCCTAATCTTGAATATAGAAAAAAATGCATGAAAGATATATTAAGAAAGACTTTAAGCCAGAAATTAGCCATCAAAACAACCAAATTTTAAATATATATATATATATATATATATATATATATATATATATCGGGGTGTTTTGTTTTGTTTTGTTTGTTTGTTTTTTGGTATTTTCGAGACAGGGTCTCTCTTTAGTCCCAGCTGGCCTGGAGCTCACTGTGTAGACCAGACTGGCCTTGAACTCACAGAGATCCACCTGCCTCCACCTCAGGAGTGCTGGGGTTTAAAGGCGTGCACCACCATGCCTGGTATTTTTAAGAATTTCATACATAAATATTGTGTTTGTATCATCTCTACCTCTCCTCATCTTCCTCCAGTTCCTGCTGTGTCCCCTCACACCATCTCAATTTCTTGTCTTTTTCTTTATTGTTAAATATACATACATATATTTATTTGTGTGTATATTTAGATAGATAGATAGACAGATAGATGATAGATAGATAGATAGATAGATGATAGATGATAGATAGATAGATAGATAGATAGATAGATAGATGATAGATAGATAGATGACAGTGTACTGGGTCCATTTAGTGGTGCTCATGAGTACATGTTTGGGGCTGATAACTTGGGATTAAGTAGCCTATCAGGAAGCTAGTCTCTAGAGAAAACTGATGTCTCCCTCGGAATCTATTGATGGCTTGTAGCTCTTCTTCTAGCGGTGATACCCAATGAAAGTTCCGCACCCACGTTGGCATATCAGCTGGTGTGTTAACCTGCAGCTCTTGTCAGGCTATTGTACTATAGAGATTTCATAGGTGCCACTTACTTAATCATGTCTAGAATGTATTAACTAGCGACAGGTGTTTTGTTCCTCTGGCTCTTTTATTCTTTCTATCCTGTCTTCCACAATGTTTTCCTGAGCCTTCTGTGTTGAGGATGAATTACAGATGTGTCACTTAGGGTTGGGCATGTCGCATTCACTTATTCTCTTCATTTTGACCAGTTGTAGAATATTGTAGTTGTGTACATATGTTGCAAAAATATGCTTTGCCGAGGGGTAAAAGCTATATTTTTCTATGACTATAAGGATTCATACTTAAAATACAGCATGAAATTATATTGGTCTAGTAAACTGCAGTGTTAGGTTCCTCTTAGGGTCTATGACTGCTCCAACCCTGTATACTTACAGTATCATGCATGATGTCCCTTCCATTGAGTGTTCCTTAAATCCAATTCCACAGCTATAGATTACCCCCAAGATAAAAGCCCCACTATTGCACCATTCGAGACCGTTTGCTGGGCCAGTCATTGTAGTTCATAGGCTTTACTGCTGCTTAAGAACGTTGATTGGCTTTCTTCCTTGGTGTCTTGCCTAGTACCTTATGATACTATGAGATCTAGTCCTCAGGCTGGATTCTTCTAGGTCATTTGCAGCTCAATTTCTCCACTTCATAGATCCAAAGTATGTTGCGTCTTTAGCAGTAGAGTCCTGCCTTCAAGTTCTGAAGGTAATCAAAAGGCTGTGCCAAAAGCCTGTGTTATTTGGGCCCCCCTTATGCTTCCATGACCAACAGCTCCAAGGATGGTATCCCTTGCCTGGCACTATGGTTTTTGATCAATAGCCTTCAGCTCTGTACCTGCATTTGCGTACACCAGTGGCTTATGGAATAATACATATCCCATGGCTTTTCACACTATCTAAATATTCTCTTTCCTCTCTCACTCCCTGTAAAACCATCTCTCCCTCCTCCTCCCATTTTCCCTAGTATGTGTCCTCCCCCCACCATTCCTTTCTATTTTTCTGGCTCCTGAAGTTACTTTT
The DNA here is from genome assembly GCA_009823505.1 of Rhizomys pruinosus. NCBI lineage: Eukaryota > Metazoa > Chordata > Mammalia > Rodentia > Spalacidae > Rhizomys > Rhizomys pruinosus. Next base: position 205,399 of record VZQC01003382.1, read on the forward strand.
AGGGTACATACTCAGATCTAAAGATTTGGAAATAGGACTAAGGAACACGTATCACTTGTTTTTCTGAGTTACTTCACTCAGAACAGTTTCCATCCTTTCACTTGCAGATTTCATGATTTCAGTTTTCTTTACAGCTGACTAGAACTCTATTGTGTAAATGCACCATATTTTTATTATCCATTTATCAGTTAAGGGACAGTTAGGTTGTCTGTTTCTGTTTCCTAGCTGTTTTGAAAAGAGCTGTAATAAACGTGGTTGACCAAGTATCTTCTATAGTGGGTTTTGAGTCCTTTGGGTATATGTCAGGAGTGGTTGTATCTGGGTCATTTAGTAGATCTATTTTTAGGTTTTTGAGAATTCACCACACTAGTTTTCATACTGGGTATGCCAGTTTGTATCTTTACGAGCTGCTAGAATTTTTTTTAAAGAAAAAATCGCAGTAATTGAATAATCTATTAATGCTATAGCAATTACTTTTTTCTTTGCTGTGATAAAAGCAACTTATGAAAAAAAGAGGGGGTAATTGTGCTCACAGTGGACAGTACAATTGCTGGAGAGTTCTGGCTGAGGAGCATGAAACAGCTGGTCTCATTTGCATCCACACTCAGGAAGGAGAGAGAATTCTGGGGATTAGCTCATGCTCTCCTTTTCATTCAGCCCAGAATCCCAGTCCTTCTTCAGAGTGAGTCTTGCTTTGGTTAAACCTTTCTAGAAACATCCTCATGAACTTGTCTACATGTGTGTTTCCATGGTGATTCCAAATCCAATGAAGTTAATAATGGCAATTAACCATCACCTATTAAACAATTAAATGCTCATAAATTAAATGCAGGTTTACATGCAGCAGAAGAGAGAATGCCCCGGAAGATCATGAAAAACCTATATAACATGAGGCAAAAAAAGATAGAGAGAGGAAAAATAGTAAAGAGAAATTAAAGCAAGGGATGATAGGCTGAAAAGTGTTGGCATGTGTTTGTTTTAAAATTCCACATTGCAGTATTGAAAATAAGAGTTCTAAAGAACAATGGCTGGTCTGAGACTTTAACCCTACGCTCATGCTAATTAGCCTGCAACAGTTTTATGAATATTATTCTAAAACATGACTCTCCCAAATCAAACACTTTATTTCTTAGGGCCCAACAAGCCACATGGAGTTCATGGTCAGGTTGGATCACTGTATGAAGTGACGCAGATTGGCCCCCAGTAGATACTAGGCTTGCACAGAATTTGGGCTCTTTAGAAACCCAAATCCTTTTCATTAAGTTATACAGATGTGCTGTTGAATCAAAAGAGAGCATTATCCTTACCATCCTAGATAGTGAGCAAATCTCCTCTCTGTTCCAGAATGCAGGCATCTGTATCTTCTCAAACATCCTTGAAAAGTTATTCTAGAACTACTATGGCTAGTGCCTCTGCTCATAAAGCATACAGAATTGTCTTTTGCAGACTTATTCTCCAGGAAAGGCCATTTAGTTAAGGCTTAAAGACTTAGACCTTTCCAGAAATGTTAAACACCCTCAGAGGATGTACCAAGCAACATAAATAGATATTTAGACCTATTGTGTTGCAACTGTAGGACCAAAGGCAAAAGGAAATATTAAAATGAATAAGTGGAAGGGGCTGGAGAGATGGCCCAGAGGTTGGAAGCGCCGACTGCTCTTGCAGAGGACCTGGGCTCGATTCCCAGCACCCACATGGTGGCTAAGAACCATCTTTAAGCCAGGTATGGTGGCATACGCCTTTGATCCTAGCACTTGGGAGGCAGGGGCAGGTGGATCTCTGTAACTTCAAGGCCATCCTGGTCTACAGGGTGAATTCCAGGCCAGCTGGGGCTTTAGGGAGACTGTGTCTCAAAAAAGTTCAGCTGCCCTAACCCACAAGATTCAAGAATGAATCAGGGTCTACCCTGGAGTCAAAGTATTAAGATGTGATGAGATTAAAAGGTTCGGATATACATTTATCGCTTATCTATATATATTTGATATATATTATATAGTATTAGATATAATATATATTTATACTTGTTTTGTACCTAGATGTTTTGTTGAATAATAGATATTTAAAGAGGGTACCAGGGTTTACAAGGCCTTTAAATATATCATTAAAATATTTCAAAAAAATGAATAAGTGGAGAACTATAGGAATTAGCAACCAGTTCTACAATGTTGTGAGCAAGTAAAAAATCAGCAACCAAGACGTTGGGGAAGGCTCAGAGTAAGAGAAATGGAATGTCTCACTTTGAGGACACCAAAATCTCTTAAAAAACTATAGTAGTAATTCAAACAGTGTGGCAGAGTAGTTTATAGAATAAGTGTGGATAAAAGACCAGTGACACAGCACAGAAAGCTCAGTATCTCACGTTCATGCATGTTGACCTGCCTAACAACAGAGTGAGTGTCACAGACATGAGGTGAAATTAACAGATAAATGATGCAGTTGCAAGACTGCACATATGGAGAAAGAAAATAAAACCTGGGTCATGATACGCAAAAAGGTTCTAGGTATGTTAAACTTTTGAATGTTTCAATCATGAACAGAAAACTTTTATAAAATTTTTTTTTAATTTTATTTATTTCCGTATGTGTATGAATGTACTGTCTGCATGCAGGTCTGTGCACCCGTGTCATGCAATGCCCCGGAGGTCAGAAGAGGGTATCGGATTCCCCTGGAACTGGAGTTCTCCTGGAATTGGAGTTTCAGACGGTTCTCGGCCGCCATGTGGGTGCTGGGGATCAAACCCGGGTCCTCTGTAAGAGCAGTTGGCACTCTTAACCGCTAGGCCATCTCTCCAGCCCCTAAATAATATATATATATTTTTATTTCTGTATGTGTATAAATGTACTGTCTGCATTCAAGTTTGTGCACCCGTGTCGTGCAATGCCGCGGAGGTCAGAAGAGGGTGTCGGATTCCCCTGTAACTGGAGTTCTCCTGGAATTCGAGTCACAGACAGTTCTTAGCCGCCATGTGGGTGCTGGGGATCAAACTTGGTTCTCCTGCAAGAGCAGTCGGTGCTCTTAACCACTAGGCCATCTCTCCAGCCCCAATGAACAGAAAACTTTTAAAGGAAAGGAAAACTGTAGAACATTTTTAAAAAGCAAAAAGAAAAAGTATTTTTTGACATTGCTAGACGTATGACAAATACCTGCTTGTGTTAGGCAGGTACTGTACCACTGAGCTGCATCCCCAGCCCCAAGAATATATTTTTGACCTCATATTGGGAAAAATTTCATACCCCAAGTTAGAGAGTTGGTTTTCTTTAAGGGAGTGTATGGGTGTGTATGCAGTCAGATGTAACTCAATCCTGCTCTAAGAGGTAGCCTCCAGAGGTTCCTCCCTGGGAAACGGGCTCCTTTCACAGACGCCAGCTGGCCATGGAAATAGCCACTCTGTAGCCAGTAGCTAAATCTGAGTGTCTAGCAGCCCCTCTCAGATTCTTAGCCTCAGGGGTGGGGTGGATTTCCTCCCCTTATGGCCTCACATCACTAAATACCTTCACCAGTCATGGAGTGGATGACTCTAAGACTAGAATTTTCAGACTGATGCCTGCTAGGCTCCCTCCAGTCACTCCCACTGGCAAATAATACTCAAGACTCAAGCCTGATGGGTTTACACTTATGCACAGGTGAACTAACGGACTGGGGATCTTGTAAGATGCTAAAGAAGAATCCGCTTTATGTATGCAGTATATCACTTATGTAGACAGAATGACATCATCTTTCCACAGCCAATCCCACACCCCTACATCACGCTCCCTTGTATACATCACGCACTATAGCTCTGCCCCTGTATCACACACTGTATCATGAGTTGTGTCACCAGCTGCTGCTCTCTCCCCCCCCTGCATCACACGCTGCTCTCACCTAGGGGGTGGGGTCAGGTACTGTCATGCAGGTGGGCAATTAAGATAATGCTGGCAACCACCTGGCCAGTATTCGCCTACAGGAGTGACAAGCTCCAGTGGATGAACTCACACTAAGAAGTATCTGGGGACACAAACTTGACTTGATAGGCTTTAACATATATGAAAAAAATGCATGAAATTTGGGGGGGGGAACAGTATATGGGAGTGCAAATGGAGGAGGGGACTAAATATGATTAAGATGTGTTGTATGAAATACACAAAAATTCAATAAAAAATACAAAAAATAATTCTTACCCTGAGGACAAAAAAGAAACAAATTGTCAGAAACATACATAAATTCACTAACATTAAAATATATTTCTCTTTATCAAATGATACCATTAGTAAATTAATGGTTTGTTAAGCTGTAACTTAACAAACCAGACCACAATATATATTACTATCCCTGGTAATATACCATCTAAAACACTAAGAAATGCAGTAAACCCTGTTATTGAAGTTTTATTTTCTCACAGCACAAAGCAGCATGAGTCAACTGTGGTCCAAAAATATTAAATGGAAGATTCCAGAAAGAGCTCATTAGTTTTGAATTGCATGCTATTCTGAGTGTGTGCTGAAATGTCACTCTATCCTGCCCAGGACGTGAGTCATCCCTTTGTCTGCCATATCCATAATGTACACACTAAACACTCGTTAGCCACTTAGCACCATATTGATTATCAGAGAGCTGCCAGGCCACCACAGTGCTTGTGTTCAAGTTAACCTTTATGCAGTAGCCTAACACTGCAGCAAAAAGCTTGCTCCACCCTCCTGACTCCATTGCTTCATGTAGGCATCATGCCTTCTCATTCCTTCAAAGAAATAAGTGTGCATGCGTAGTGCGATGTTCTGAGAGGGCAGTAGAGAGTACATTCACATTTGTTTTTCATACCAACCCCTGAGGCCACACTAGTCCAAAAGACAACTCAACGGAGTAGTCCTCTAAAGCAGAATTTCTTAAGCTTTTTCAATTCATGATCCCTTTTCATCTGAAAATTTTTGTGTGATCCTTGTTATATACGTGTATAAAACAGGAATATAAATCCAACATTTATTGATAAAGAATTTTATTTCAAAACAGTTCTTTGTATAATTTTACCACTTCTTAAAAATCAGATTGGGAGCTGGAGAGATGGCTCAGTGGTTAAGAGCACTGGTTGTTCTTACAGAAGACCCGGGTTCAAATCCCAGCACCCACATGGCAGTTAACAACTATCTGTAACTCCATTTCCAGGGGATCTAATACCTTCTTCTGTCCTCCTTAGGTATTGCATGACATGGGTGCACTTAAACACATGCAAACATAACACTTATGAAATAAAAATAAAGAAAAGAAAAAATTAAAAAAAATCAAATTGAATTCACATACTAATTAGGCATTTGTGCATAAAAATTAAATCTTGACTGGATTTTTTTCCAGTCTTTTTGAGAAGGGGTCTCTCTATAGCCCCAGCTGGCCTGTAACTTGATATGTAGACCAGGCTGGCCTCCATTTCACAGAGATCTGCCTCCCTCTGCCTCCTATGTGCTGGGATTAAAGGCATGACCCACCTCGCCCAGTTTAGGTGTCCACAGTCCATTTTAGCATCTTCTGCATTTTTTGGAGGTGACCCTGATTTGATAATTATCAATGTTGAACATTCCATTTTGCCTAAAATAGGAATGACAAAAATTTTAGAAAATGACAAAAGTATTCTTAGAATCGTCTCAGAAATTGCTGTGATTCTGTCTCAATCTCATCAAGATTAATTGAATTTTTTACTATAACCTAAACAGCAGTTTTTAAAATCAAACATTCTAATGCAACACAATCTACATATACCAGTTTGATACTGAGGAATGATCCTATTAGATCAGTAAATTTTGATTTTACATAATTAGTCAGTCTGTTTCTGTAAGGGCCGAAAACTTTCTCTGTACAGGAAAAATACTGCAGTTCATCACATATGATGGTCTGGAATCTGAGCCATGGTGTTGCAGGCAGTGTTTGCCTGTGCATGCCATGACAGCATGTGCAATATAAAGTGTGCACATGTACATTCAGAACCAAGGCTGCAGTCAGGTTGCATGAAGCAACACCTTGGATTTGTTGTGCATTTGGTTTGGAATTAACTTTTGGTAAAGGTCTTACTGTTGACCATTTTTTGTGACTCTTCCTCCCCATTCAGTTAAGGAAGCCCTTACAGATTAAGAAGGTGAATTCTAAAGTGTGTTTATTTTAATTCAATTTGACAAATTTGCATACAAAATGAGAACAAGCTGCTAGCTTTGTCACTCTAACAAATACCAGAGATTATCACTTGATAGAGAAGAAAAGTTATTTTTCTCCCATTTTTGAAGATTTCAGACCCTGGTTCAGTAGGAGTTTCTTTGAGGCATATAGTGAGGTAGCACATCATGACAGAAGCTCACAGTAGAGCCAAACAGCTCACCTTGTGGCCAGGGTGCAAAAATGAAGAAGAAAGGACAAAGGTCCTACTCTCTCCCCTTCAAAGGGCATGGCCCAGTGACTTGACTTCCTTCTTCTGGGCTCCATCCTGAAGCTTTTACCATCTCCTAGTAGCACCATGTGTTGGAAACCTTTGGAGGACACAGTGGTTGGCATACAGGAATAGACACAAACCATCAAACTGCCTTGAGTTTGAGAGTGAGAGAAATTATCCCACAAAACCCAGTTATCTGCTAGGATAACCTCTTTGAGGCAGTCGCAGAAAATAAAGGGAGGGGAAGAAAAACTTAGTTCATACAAACACACACACACACACACACACACACACACACACACAATCTAGAAGAATAAGATCTAACCAACAGTAGTACTTCTTCTTGCCTCTAATAAATAATAGTTTAAAAATAGGGGTTAGAGAGCCAAGTGTGGTGGCTATGGCCTTTAACACCAGCACTCTGGAGGCAGAAGCAGGCAGATCTCTGTGAGATCAAGGCCAACCTGGTCTATATAACAAAGTTTCAGGCCAGCTGGGGCTACAGGGAGACCCATTCTCAAAAAGACAAAAAAAAAAAAAAAAAATCAAAGTTGGACACTGTATATACAGATATTGCCTGACTTTAAATTCTTAGGTCCAAATAACTTCCAGCATCTGGTGTGGGCATGCATCTGTGCTTTTATTACCTAACAGCCTGCTTATTAAAAATTCTTTTTTTTTATTTTTTTATTTTTTTATTTTTTTATTTATTTATTTTTTTAATTTTAGTTATTTCTGTAGGTGTAGGAATGTACTGTCTGCATGCAAGTCCCGTTGTGTGCACCCGTGTCGTGCAACGCCGCGGAGTTCAGAGAGGGTCTCGGATTCCCCTGAACTGGAGTTCTCCTGGAATTGGAGCGTCAGACGGTCTTCAGCACGCCATGTGGGTGCTGGGGTCAAAACCGGGTCCTCTGTAAGAGTGGTCCGGCGCTCTTAACCGCTAGGCCATCCTCTCCAGCCCCCAGTGTTTTTTTTTTTTATTTTTCTATAGGGATTTCTACCAAATCCTAAGATTACAGTTGTTTGCAGATAACATTGTGTATTACTCAGTAGTCATACATTAAGTAATGGTGCATTTTCAAGTATCTATGGTCCAAATTTTGATACAACCACAAGGTTCCTCAGACCCGTTGGAGAAGAGCTGGGATTCCACAGGCCATCGTTGACTCCTAATTAGGTGTCCAGACCATTTATTCCTGTCGTCTCATGATTCCTCCACCTATTCTCCACCAGCCCTTATTCACATCTACCACGGCCTCTCTCTCCGCAGTTTGTTCCTGGGGCTTTGGCGAAAAGGGGCACCGTAGTTCGGTGAGAAGCCCAAACACAGTCTAATTCTTTGGACTTTCTTTTGGACTCCAGTCTGTTCAGTGTTGTTTCCATTCACCAGATTGACAGCTTTCCCAGTGATACCCCTTCAGGGGTCATACTAACAAAGCTTCATAGCCTATGGGATGTACCAGGCATTTGTTAAAGCAGTACACTTCTTTATTGTGTCAAGTTAAGCTGTGAGCATAGACACAGATGCTTGGATGGTATGCTAATCGCAATATGTGGCTTTCTCTATAAGCGGTGACAAGTTCTCGTTATTGTGGCTCTATAAAACCTTCATCTCGCTTCTAACCCACTAGCAGACGAACATATCAGCATTGCCTCATCCGTGTGAGTCTATTCCATACAATGGAGAGAGCTAAAGCCCAAATAGTTTTTGGTGATATAATATAGACACCTTGGCTTTGCCACTGTTCTGCCCAAGTATCTCTGGTGTTGACGGTGTAGCTGATATTTTCCGGAGGAAGCGTCTTGTTTGTCTCAGGCGAGAGCCAATTTTTTGCTGTATTGCTGTAGTGGCCCTTTGGTAACGCTCTCTAAGCATTTCAGAGGCCAGTTTGTACACTAGCAAGTGACGTCTCAAAACATTGTTTCATGCTCACAACAGGTCTTCGACAAAAGGGACTTACTGCCTTTCTCCTTGCATAGAGCCACTTAGAGGCAAAAGGCCTTTATAATTTGGGGGGTGGCGGGTTTGAATCCCCTAGCCAAATCTCCTTAGCAGAATAATTCATTCTGTGCAGACTTTCCTGTATTAAATATTTTGCTTAATTACAACAACTTATAAACACTTTACGATTGAATTTGGCTCTAGATAAGAGAAATATCCTTTCACAGTTTTCCTATGCCTATCAATCAGTTTAATACGTTGTGCCTGTTTATAGGAAATTACCACTGTTAACAATTGGCTCCAAGTTTACAGTTTGGGAGTGGTTGCATTTACAATCCTGTTTTTCTTTTTCCTAAAAAAAAAAAAAAAGGGGGGGAGAGAGTAGAGGTTTTCTCAGCATTAGGGTCCATTATTAACAGTCCAACCCCAATATTATTCAGAGAGATGCTCAGTTGTCTGTGATTCAGGCAGTCTGTGGTTCCTCATTCCTTAATGTCAGATGGGTCAACCTCTCTGCTGGCATTCCCCAGTTTATCCTGCACAGCATAAGTTGTATGTTTTCAAGCATTTAGATGGGTGATTTTACTGTGGAACATAAAATTCTCCGCCCATTGTTAGTTTCAAGATCATAAAAATTGAAAATTTAACAATAGGATTGAATACAGAGTTTTTCCAGTTGTTATCCCAGAAAGGATATAACCCCCACGGCCCACCACTCCCGCCTTTCTTTCTCTTTTTTTCTCTTTTTGTTTAGGTTTTTATGTTTTTGACCTATAGATGCATAATAAGTTGTATTACACATACCCATAAAGAGGAACCAATGTGTAAGTTTTCATTTACATGTACCCAACGGTTCTCAGTGACTGTATGCTACTTATTTGTACTGCGATTGGGGTGAACGTAAAACTATGACAATATAGTCTGGGACACTTTTATTTGATCAACTTGATTGAACATTCAGCCCCTCCAGCTGGATGGTAGGAGCCTTGGGCTCTGTGGGCTGGAACACAACTTGGATTGTAAATTGTTTTTTATATGAAGGAAGTCGGGGCCTGGGAAAAAGAGGAGGAGTAGAACTGACATTTGAACTAATTGGAAATAAAAGGCTATTGTGTTATTGATAAGTTAGTATTGGGGTGGGGTTTGTCTCTATATTTTTCTGAAATACACAAAATCACAGTGTAACACTTTCTTTTACTTGTAGGACCAATTTAAAGGAATTAACTTAAAATTTGTACTTACCAAATAAGTAGAAGTCTAGTCCAGTCATATAAAGCGTTAGAAAAGCAAAGTGTTTTATTGGTAAATTTATTTAGCAGTTTCTCAACTCTGCCCAAGTTTTATCCACCAAATATAGGATATTTTAATGGCTTAGTGAAGTGTTTAGATTAATTAAATTTAAGTGTAGGTTTTTTGGTGGAAATGGTAATGCAATTGAACTAATCGGGAATATAAAATGGTAATTGGTCTTATTTATAATTTGTATCGGGTTAAGGTATACAAATGGCCTATATATTTTCTGAATAACACAGTATCACATTATAACACTTTCTTTACTTGTAGGACAAGTTAAAGGAACTAAGCTTAAATTTCCTTCCCAAATAAGTAGCATACAGTCAATGAGAACCAGTTTGGGTAAATGTAATAAAAATTCTTAATGCTTGAGTGAAAGTAGATATTCAAGTAAAGTTCCCTAATTAGCCAGGAAAGCTAAAGAAAGCCTTAGAAGTTACCATTTTGGGAAGAGATTTCCCAGCTATGGTTTTGAATACTTGTCAGACTTTGAGCAGGAGACTAGGTATGAATCAATATTTCTGCCTGGAAGTCACGTAACCTCTCTGAGAGATTAATGTGCTTGTTGTTGGGCTCTGTGTTCTTCATCAGCTAAGTATGTGCACTTGTCATTCATATTTTGTTTGCACCTTGTTACCCTGACAGAGAAAAACTCTCTGTGGAATAAAGGACCTGTTTTCTGAGCATGTAAAGCTATGTCATATTTGCATATTTCTAGCATTTAAAAAGAACTCTTTTTCCCCTAGAAACTGTGGTGTATGGGTCTCCATTTATACATCATAGAGCATCACTGTCAGCTGCTAAAGACTCTGGCTTTTATTTTGTTTCTATCATTACTAATTTTATTGACTAAATACTATAAGAAATGATGGCTTTTGGGGGTATTTTTGAGACAGGGTCTCCCTTTTAGTCCCAGCTGGCCTGGAGCTCACTCTGTAGACCAGGCTGGCCTTGAACTCACAGAGATCCACCTGCCTCTGCCTCCCGAGTCCTGGGATTAAAGGAGTACGCCACCGCACCCAGCAAGAAATGATGGCTTTTTAAATAGCATTTCAAATATGTTTTCCTTAAAACATTGAGTAATATTTCTGATCTTTGTTAAACCCACTTTGCACATATATGCATGTTCGTATGTGTATGCACAGATGTATGTGACTCTGTGTGTCCGCACATATGTGTAAAGGCCAGATATAGATTTCTTGAGTGTCTTCCTCTTTACTCTCCCCCTTGTTTTTTGAGGCAGGGTCTCTCACGGAACCTGGAACTCACTGATTTGTCTCTTAGCTGGCAACTACACCCCAGTTTCCTTCTCTGTTTTTCCAGCACTGAGGTTACAAGCATAGGCTTCGGTATGTGGCTTGTTATGGGGTGCTAGGGGTGCAAACTCTGGTACTCATGTTTGCACACCAAGCAGTTTACCAGCTGAGCCCTCTCCCCCAGCCTAAAATGACTTTTTTTTTTTGCATTGATACCATGTTTATAGAAGTACTTACGATAAGCATTTAATTCTGTTAGATAAGGCTTTCCTCTTTGACCCCTGTTAATCTAAATACGTAATTGTGTGGACGTGTCAGTGTTTGTGTCCTCACAGCTGGTCAAGTATGTGCCATGGAAAATAATTTGATGCTAAAAATTATTTGTTTACTTTGATTTTATACAATTTTTACTATGCAGCCACTGGCAGTCGCTTTAAGTTAAAATAGAATTCTTTAGATAATGCTCCTTTTCTTTTGTGCATAAAATAATCCTCTTATCAAACAAGCCAATAAAAACTTAATCTCATTTGTAATAACAACAATTAGAAACAGCAGAATGCCCAGCAGTACAGGATGGAAGAAATAAATAATGATGCAGAGATGAATGAACGCTGATGCAACCAAGTTAAAGCTGACTCCTTACACACTGCTTAATGGCTTTGACAGTTTTCATAACATAAATTTAAAAGGCAGATTATATAACTATTCCTAAATGCAAATTTGTATCAAAAGCTTTGAAGAATGTTCCTCAAACAGTAATGCTGGTTTCCTGTAACATTGTGAGTTTAGGTTTTTCTTTATGCTTCTGGAACTTTCAGGTTTCTCTCCAATTCAAGACAACTTGTTCATTTTTATTTTTATCCAATAACATGTAACTTTTAATACGTTGTCATTTTGCAAATACCTTCGAAGTGTTCAAATAAACCTTCACAATTAGAAAATATTAGGGATAAAATAAATCTCATGCTCTTCTACTTTTAAGTTGAAATAGAATTCTTTAGCTAATGCTCATTTTTTGTACATCAAATAATCCTCTTATGTAATTAATATACAATTATTAATTATATATGTATTGCTGTGTAAACATACAATGTTATATATGGTCACTGAACAGTTATTGGATGTCATATGGACTGATAAGTAAGTTTTCAGGCAAACTCAAAATATAATCATTCCCATTTTATAAATCAGAGACCAAAGTAAATTCTTTGCCTTTGCTATTAATGCAACTTCTGAGAGAAAGAACAGAGCTTTGAGGTGGAGTCTCTTTGAGTTCTAAGCTCAAACTCTGAAGAACTACCCATTCTTCTCTTTTTAAAATTATTTTCAATAACAAATGGTATCCCTCATCTGTGGATGCTAGCACCAAATACCTAGTAGTAAGGCAAACTGAGCAATGTGCATATATATTTTTTCTTTTACCTGAAAGCAACCATATCACTATAATGTGAATACCTTAATGTGATCTAGAATTAATCTACCACTTATTTTCAGGCTTTATAATTGTGGTATATGGGGGGAGGGTATGTACGCATACTTTAATATAAAAGTAAAGGGGAAAAATGTTAATTCCTAAAGATGTTTTGGAATTCCTATACAGTTTACTTTCAAACGTCATAATTTTGGTATACGTTTGAAAAACATATATGCATATTTTGGAGCAATACAAATTGTAGAGGACAACAAAAAGACTCGGTCAAAGAATTGACTAAAACAGTAAACTTCAGCCCAAAACAATAAACCTCTGCATAGAAAAACTTTAAAAAGACTGGAAAAAAAAGCAAAAACAAGATGCAAGACATGTATGGCAAAATGTGTGAACTCAGGTGGGGTGGGGGACATGGAAAGGGGAATGAGTCGAATTTGGACTGAGAAATGTATGAATTATACAAAATTTCAATAAAAACCATAAAAATTTTTATTTTCACTTTGTGTATCTCTTGCCTGTATGTATATATGTATGTATGTATGTATGTGCACCACATGTGTGCCTGGTATGTACAGAGAGGTGAGAAAAGAGTTTTGGATCCCTGGGAATCGGAGTTCAGATGGTTGTGAGTCACCATGTGGGTGCTGGGATCCAACCATGGTTCTCTGTTCCTCTGCAGCAGCCAGTGCTCTGACTACTGAGCCCATCTCTCCAGCTCCTACTTTTTTTTTTCCTGGGTTTTCTGTAGCCAGCTATGGTTTTTGTAGCCATAGCTGGCATGCACTGTAGACCAGGCTGGCCTGCCTCTGCCTCTCAAATGTGAGATTAAAGGTATGGGCCACCATGCCCAGCTAGCTCTTGTTTTTCTGAATGTGGTTGTATACTAGCAGTAGCTTTACCTTAACCCATCTCCTGTCTTCCATTTCTTATTAGGGAAATAGCTGAAAATTTCATTGCAGAGAAAACGTTTAAGGCTTATCACAATTGAAGTGGGTGGTTTACACTTTTATTATACCTCAAATATCCATAGGCTGAGAATTAGATTATATTTTGCACATTGTATTGAGCAATACAAAATGATTTTCTCTCTTTAGAAAGGAAGAGTGCACTTGGGCTGTGTCAATGCTTGTGATTATAAATCCATACTAGGTGATTCTGTTTTTTCACAATATTAATAGTAAGTGCAATGAATAAAACATGGGACGAACCTGCATGTGAAGAATAAGAAGGGTTGTGGAAAGGACATTATTCATGCAGAACCTTTACTGCTCCATTTAGGAATCCTACATTCATAAAAGCAGATGTGGCTTCAAGCACCAGCAGAGGTGTGCATGAGTTCTGGGATCACACTGGGTGGCAGTGAGCTTCTGTAACATACATTTGGACTACCACCTTGCCAACCCCAAAGAACTCTTAGATTTTTTTCAGAATCTGTCTTCTAAGTTTGAGAAGATGCTTACAGTAGGAAGGTACATGCTGCTCAAACATGAGGACCTGAGCTTAGGCCCCAGCACCCATGTAGGAAGCCAGGCATGCTGGCTGTACCTGAGCACTGGATTCTGTGGGATGGAAGCAAAGACCAGTGACCCGTGGGCCTTGCCCACCAGCAAGCCTGCCAGTCAGTGGGCTCAAAGTTCAGCGTGATGTCCTGTCTTAAAAATAAAGAGAAAGACACCTAACATTGTCTTCTGGCTCCCACAGGGACACAGGGGCTCACACACCTGCCTCTCTCTCTCTCTCTCTCTCTCTCTCTCTCTCTCTCTCTCTCTCTTTTTAAAATGTGTATTCCTATTAACAGCTCACAAGCAGTACGGTCTTATCTAGTGCTACCTCTTCATGCTCTTATGAAATCAAGTATAATTAATGTCAATCAAATCTTAACAAAAATTGTGTAACAAAATAATATTAGCCTCAATATTTGCCATCAGAGAGTCCTCAGCACACTAAGTATTTAGCTCATGTAGATTTTGAAATGCAGTTATCACATGTGACACCTTTGAAAATAATGAATCAATGAAGGTTTGAGGAAAGTGCTCTTAATTGTTTCCATTTCTGCCACACGTTGATTCTCCTTCTGTCCTGTGTGGGCGCAAGGAGAGAAAACATGTTACTACTGCACAGAGTCACAATGGTTTTTATTTTTATGTTTTACTCACACGATACACGTGGAGTATTGTTTAGGGAGACAAATTGCATGTAGGAGTGTGAGATCTATTTGAATCCCAGATTTTCTAATTGTGTCTCCTTCAGCACATCCTTGAGGAATTCTGTATATTTTTATCAACTTTAAAGTATAGAAACTGTTAATATCCCACTCTAACCCACCAGCTTGTTTATTGAAAATATATTTTACTTAATTTTATGTTATGTGTATGAGTGTGATGCTGCATATATGTAAGTGCGCCCACGTCGTGCAATGCCCATGGAGGTGTTTAAGCTAGGCAGTGTACACCACAGTTTTACAAATACTGGGGCTGGAGAGATGGCTCAGGGGTTAAAAGTACCAACAAATACAAGGATATCCCCTATCCTTTTTTTCTTTGACTTGTTACCGCTTGAATAGTAAGAAGGAGTTTTTTCCCAGTAGTGACTCCAAGTTTACTGGTTTAATCTCTGCTCTTCTCCTCGTTTGTATTTCCCTGTTGTTTCTTTGTTTTTTTTTTTTTTCAGTACCTTTCTTCTCATTTCCAAGTAGTGCCTGTAGTACAGACTCCATAGTTTAGGGCCCTGTGTCAAATAGTTATTGAAGGGTCTTTAGGACTCCACTTACAGAACCTTCATTGCTGTGTCTGAAAAGTCTTGTTACATTACCTGGTACGGTGACCACCCAGAATTTACAGGTATTTATTTATTTATTTATTTATTTATTTATTTATTTATTTATTTATTTATTTATTTATTTATTTATTTGAGACAGGGTCTACTTGTAGCTCCAGCTGGCCTAGAACTCACTCTGTAGACTAGGCTGGCCTTGAACTCACAGAGATCTGCCTGCCTCTACTGGGATAAAGGGCATGCACCACCATGCCCAGCCTAAGAATTTACAGTTTTTGTGTTTAAAAAAAAAAAAAAAATGCTTTCCTCCCTCACCATGAGGTAGAGTATAGTAAAAGTGTGATGAGCATTGTTAGGAAATTTATCTCAACAGCACGTTAGCTATTTCTTTGCAATGAAAAAAAATATTTGCTTATTTTTCTCCTTCTTGGCCAAGCATGTGATTTTTGATTAGTTCAAAACTATCCATCTTGTAGTCTAGGTCAGTTATAAAACTATCCGTCTTGTAGTCTAGGTCAGTTATAAAACTATCCGTCTTGTAGTCTAGGTCAGTTATTCTCTCAAAGCCATCAGTAGATATAAGAAATGCTCCTGAGTGAAGATTTTAAAGTACTGTTCAGAGTTGTCAGCCATAGCTTTATTTTTAATGTTTGAGTCAGTACTAAAGGAAGACCTTAGGAGTAGTGCCCCCAGTGAGTTTTACTTACCGGACCTAAAGGGGTGTGAAGTGTGGTGTGTTCCACCTTTCCCAGTATATTTACACCTCTTGGATTTTGCTTTATGAGCACAACAGCAAACTGTCACTATTTGCTGTAAATTGAAGTTTTTAATAACTATGTCTGTTCTGCAGCATTTGTCAGCTTTGAATGTTCTGTCAGTGGAAAATAAAAACAGCAGAGACACTGAGAGTTTATCTGCTTATGCAAAAGGAAGGCAAAAAATATAATCTTGAAGGATGAGCATTTGAAGTTTTTTTCATTCAAATAATGTAAATCTGAACTGGTTCTTCCTCCGATAAATTTTACATGAAAAGTTGGCAGAAGTCAATGAAGGAGCGTGTTCTATCACTGAGGACAGAACACCTGTTAGCGTACGAAGCAGTGAAGACAGCTACTTCACATCATTGCTTCAGCCATACAGGCTTTGTTTGACATATGCCTGAAGAATAAGTTTTATAAATACATAAAGAGAAACAGGATAGCTCAGTAATAAAAACATCGGTGCATCTAGCATTTAAAATTTTAAACCATTTCATAGTAAAAATTCATGTGCACAAAACTGTCTTGATATGTGACAATAAAAAATTAATTTACCTAATAAAGATGATTCAAATAAATCAAATCTAAACAAATTCCAGAGGCTGCATTTTCGTTCGTAAATTGTATGTGTTGGTTATAAATATTAAAATCGTGAATGAAAAATTCACTGCTTTCTCTTTTGAGATAAAAATATTTTTTTAAAGTTTTTCAAGACTCTTTATTGATGCTGCCTTGAAGTTTGTTTATTAAGACTCTAGTCCTAGCATTGTGCTTCTTGCTTTTCTTTCTGTCTCTTTGTTAGAATTTCTTCTTAGCAGATGACTATGTATGGCATGGCCTTTAACAATAGCAAGGAACACTTTGCGTAGCACCTGCTGTGTGCCACGTTTGATCATTATTAATACCTCAACACTGTTATGAGAATAATAATTTCAAAAGTATCCTTAGTTGTGTAACTGGAGAGTCTTCATTTAAACTTTTATTGTTACTGAAAGCTGATTAATGAGACTGTATGAGTCTGTTTATCCCCATCAACCTATTGACATGTCTACAGATACAGAATTTTGAAAATAACCCAAGTGAGCAAAAGAGATAGTCTCTGCTGTTAGGGAATGTAGGTATCTGCCTGTCTTCATTTAGTTTGGTATTAGAGTTATTCCATCCTTCCAAACTGTGCCTGAGGGAAAGAGTGAATTAATTATTTTAGGAATTAATGAGATAATTGCATGTGTGTAATATTACAAAGCACACTACAGCTATGTTTCTTGCTGTGCAGAAGACCTCATTCTAAACCCTTCCTTCCGAGGGAGTAGAATTTAAAGGACATGTTTTCTAAACAGAAGTCCTTGTCTGATGTTGTCATCTACTTTTGATAGTGATAAATTATGAATTTACTTTGCTATTGTGCACGAGTAGTTTTTCTCCCACATTTAAGTCTCCTTTTGTCTCAGAAAATTTTACTTTAAGCAAGTTTTAGAGGGACAGTTTCCAGGGAAATTGGGATAGTCATGATTTGTGAAGATAATTAGGTGCTTTTTGTTTCTGCGGACTTTTCGCACTGACTTTGGTGAAGAAATGTGCTCTGCTCACTCCTTAGAGAAGCAGCTTTCCTCTAAGAACTAAGAGAGGAGGTGGGACTCCCCCGGGACCTTCCCTTCTTGATTTGCAAAATATTTCCAGCAAGACATTAAGATTCATTTTCTTTTCGTGTCTCTTGCATATAGTCAAGTTGAAATTTTTCTTTTTTTAATGTGTCTTTTAGTAGCTCTGATTTTTAAGTACCTCTTAGGATTTACAAAACTATATCTTCCAGGTACGATATTTTTTAAATACCGATAAGATGCTCCCTTTGAATGTGCTTTTTCTTTTATAATTTTGTTAATTGATTTATATAAAGAATTTATCCAAGTTGTTTGGGTATTGAAGAAATAAGATGCGTATCTCAGAAGGAGGCAATTTAATTCTCGGGCTTCACTCCAGCTGAACGTGTGCCCTCGTGATTCACCAGGGCCACTTCTAATCTGCATTTTTTAGAGTTTTTGCCTTACTTGTTAAGAAAAGAGAGGAAAACCTTTTTAGTTTTTAATCTGCATTGATGTTTCAAAAATAAATTAAAAATAAAGATGAGGTTGTTTAAATCTTTGATTAAAGAAACTCACGAAATTCTGATGTAAGGAAAACGCACTTAAATATTTCTTTCAAAACATCAGAATTTTGTGAGCTCAGTGTTTAAAAACAGTATCTTGGTTTTCAAGAGTAAAGTGTGAATTACAGAAACTCTTTGTTCCAAATCTTCTGAATATATTCCAGGTACATTTAATTCTTTGGAACGAAGTGCTTTTAAAAGAAAAGAATGAACAACTGAATTTGTCACTTAATTTCAGAAAAAAATGAACTTCATTGTTTGTTTTGGCCATCTGTTTACTTCCCTCTTTCGCTGTCCCCACTTTCTGCCTCCTCAGACAAGGTATAGATTCGACTAGTCTGTATCTACACTGCAGGCTTGTAACATTTGACACACTGTCCCACGTAGGAGTGAGGAAAAACAACACAGCTATATGTCTAGAAATCAGGGAATTAGGCAGCATTTGATGAGCCAGCTTATTCACTGATTTAACTTTATAGGTTGACTTGGTTTCCCTAAAATGATGAGTCTTTGAAAAAGTAATGTAAGAAGTGATTGATAGAAACTCCATGCAGAAATAAGCAGGTAGTTCCACGCTTCCCTGTTCCTACCTGTGTGAGCTCACGAGGTAATATGCTTATTTTGATGCTTTTCTTCTCATAGAATTCACATACCAGAGGCACTTATGCAAATGTACAGTTCAGTAGATTTTCATATATTCATAAGATTAAAATCTGTTACCACAATGATTTACACAATGTTTCATTGCCCCCCAAAGAAACCTCATTACCCCTTTGCATGACCACTAATCTCCCTCCCCCAACCACAGCAACCACTAATCCATTCTCTGTTATATTTTGGCTCTCCTGAACGTTTCATATAAATAAAATCATGCCACATGTGACCTTTTGTGACTGGCCCTGTTCTCTTAGTGTAATGCTTTCAATATATGTTCATGTTGTTTACCATATATTACCATTTATTTTTGTTTAGGACTTATTAATATTCCATTGTGTGGCAATACCATGTTTCATTTATCTACTCATAATTAATGAGTGTTTGGCTTCTTTCTGCATTATCATAATTATGAATCATGTTGCACTTGCATACAAGTATTTGTGTGAACATGGTTATACACCTAGAGATAGAATTACTGTCTAATGCAATAACTGTTTCATCATTGAAGAAGCTGCCAGACCGTTTTCCCAACCATCTACCACAATTCACACTCCCACAGCAATGTTAAAGATCTACATTAGCTGACTTTGTGTGTATTGGAAGTGGGGGTCATACGTGTGCTCATGTGGCTGTGTGCCTATGTGTGCACACGTAGAGGCCACAAGTCAGCTTCTAGTTTCTTTCTTATCATTGTCCACTTTATTTTTTGAGGTAGAGTCTTTCCCTGAATTTGAGCTCGCTGTGGGCTAGGCTGTCTGGACAGGAAGCTCCTGGGAAGCTCTTTTCTCTTCCTCTCTGACACTGGCAATGTGTGGCTTGTTATGTGGCTGAAGAGGATCAGGCCCTCATGCTTGTTCAGCAAGCTCGCTATCACTGAACCATCTCCCTGGCCCCGTGATCTGACTTTTGGATTATATCCATCCTAGGGGGATTTGTTGATATCTCCTTGTCATTTTGACTTGCATTTCTCCAACAGCACTGATGTTTAGCATCGTTTTTCAATATGCATATTCATGTGTTTTGATTACTTGGTATAGTTATTATATGCACAGTTGCTCACTACCATAGTACATTTGAGACAGGATACAGAAGCATCAAGTAACATATGTCATATCTGTAGTAACCTGTGAAGCTAGAAAAGGCTTTGAGCCATACTTCATGACATACAAGGTAAAAGAGATTAAGAAAAAAAAAAGGGGGCTGGAGAGATGGCCTAGCGGTTAAGAGCACCGATTGCTCTTGCAGAGGACCCGGGTTCGATCCCCAGCACCCATATGGCCGCTAAGAACCGTCTGTAACTCCAATTCCAGGAGAACTCCAGTTCCAGGGGAATCCGAGACCCTCTTCTGACCACGGCATTGCACGACCCGGGTGCACAGACCTGCATGCAGACAGTACATTCATACACATACAAAAATAAATTTTAAAAAATTTAAAAATACACCTCTATTAAATTCACTTACTGCAGTTTGGAGAGGAGGGGCTACAGCGGTCACGTGATAGTCCAATGGGCACCTAAACGTGGAAAGGGTTGATTCTCCGGGATGGAGGGGAATGAACCAGGGTAAAAAGGCGCTGCAGAGCAGGGCTTGACTCATCTGCAAATAGTTACATTTCAGCTATGGAACTAACTTGGATTTAAGGATAGGAAGACATGGCTTCTGATACTGTTGTTCTCCCCGGTAGCTTCTGCCAGTCCAGCACAGCTCTCCTGACATGGCTGTAACTATCTTCACCTTCTCCACTGTAACGTGCTTTAGTTCCCCACACGAGATGGGGTACCACAGGAACCCCAGGATAGGAGCTGTGTTCCACTGGTATAGAAACTGTGTTGCTGCTCTTGCATTTATTGTGGTCTCTGGTTTTGGATGAGCATGAGATTCTCCACCCCCCCCAACCCTGGTTTTTTTCTGCCAACTTTACATCTGGGGGGGGGGGCGGGGATAATCCTATTAGACAAAAAATAAATGTAATTTCCAATCTTTAACTTTAGAAATACAAAGTGACCTTCTTAGGTCTTTAAATGTGTGATGGAAAATATCTTTTGAAGAAAAAAAAAGTGTTATTGCTGTTTGCCTATAGTAAAGTGCTTGGATGATCAGGTTTTTAAAATAATGATTCTTTCTTTTTCTGGTATATTTTATGATAGCTTTACGAGAATTACTTCTACAAAGCATGCAAGTAAAATAGCCTTTCATACTAAATCTTCTGTAGCTCACTTCTGCTCTTAAGGGCTCTCCAGGATAGTCTTTAGGAGATGTATAGGAGAACTGACTTTCGCCAACCTTGGCTAGCTCTGAGCCTTATTTATGTCCACTGAATTTGCAACTCTGACATGATATTTTGGGAAGCCTGATAACGTGGTTCTGACCCATAGGCTCTGGCATTTGATGGCTTAAGGAAAAACAGATCTGAATCTCAAAGCTTCTGAGATACCATTGGTGTTTACTTCTTCCCAAGGTAACCGAAGGATACTGAGAAATCAAAGCTGTTATATGTTGTCACACGATATCTTTAATTTTAAATTAGGTCAGGAATACAGGTATTTTTGGAATGCTAGTCAGCTTGCTAAGGGGATTCCGTGTCTCTGTCCCCCATACACTGGGATTAAGCAGCCTGCCACACCCTCCTGGCTTTTAAGTGAGTTCTGGGGATCAGGACTATAATCCTCACATTTCACCTGCCGAGCCATCTCCTTAGACCCTAGAAAATAATTTTTAACCTTTCAGTATCCACCTCTTTTGCCCAGTCTGGCCTTAAACTCGAGATCCTCTTGCCTCCCCTCCTTAGTGCTAGATTGTAACTATACACCACCGTGCCTGGTTCTAAAACTCAGCTCTGCACCTGAAGAGTCAGTATCATTTTTAACACAATTGTGGCATTTCTCTTCTTAGTAATGGATGACATCCGCTGGTCTTTTCTGTAAGTCATCATTCATGTGTTCGGCATTGTCCAGACAAATCTTCACGATGTTCACGGCTGGGCATTATTGGAATAACTTCTCATGCTACATTATGATTCTTATATACCATAGTTCCATTCAGATTGATAGCTATCCTTCAATGGATTCCAGCTATCCTTCAAATAGCTGTGCTTTTCTCTAAATCCCTTTGTTATAAAAGTATTGATCTCTGTCTCTCTGCTGAGTAAACTAAGCAGTAAACATTTGCACTTAGCAGAAAGGACGTTTCACCTTTTCACTTCTTAAAATTAACAATTTCATTGTAAACATTGATGTGATTGTTTAGACTTGTTATTTAAAGAGTAAGCATAAAATTGTATTCTGTATAAATCCAACCCCCAATAAGCCAGCCTGTGAAAATGGGAAAGAAAGCATACATTTGAAATCTTGATAAATGGCTGAGATTATATGTAAATATAAAATAGGGAATTTATAAGGATCTTGTTCAATAAAATGGTCAATCTTCTGCCAGTATATTAAAGATTAGTGTTCTGATGTTGTCTGATGTTATCACAGTCCTTTTAAGAATATTCTAGATTGCATTTCAGCAGTGATGTTCTAATTACCTGTAACCCGATGTTCCTCCAAAGCCAAGAACGATATTTCTCTGTTTACCTACCAGAGGAAAATATGTCATGTGGGACATAATAAATGGCCAGGAAAGTTAAGACAAAAGAAAGTGGCTTTTTCTTTGGCATGAAGCTGACAATGTATGAAAAATTATTGACAGAAAAATTAGAATCCCAAATTCTCTTGCTAGAGGATAGATTCCTGTAGCTCATGAGAGTCCTGTATCCAAGGTAGGATGAGGTCCCCGTCTTTATGATGCCCTCCATGGATCTTCACAGATAGCACTTTATTTTTCTATGGCTTCTCTAGATTATTTAGTTTAATTTCCCGGACACTGATAACCACACCTCTCACTTCTTTTCTTTGCCCCCTACTTGCTTGTTCTTTGCACAGCTTACTGTTTTTCAGTAACTATTAAAGTAGAAGTGGACATTGATAGATGTGCCAGGCAATGTTAGATGACCAAGAAAATCAAAATTAGACTGAAATCTCTCAGATGCTTGTGATCAATTATACTCCCATTCCAGAGCCAAGAAAAATCAAGGGCAGGTTTTTGCCACAGACCTAGGAACCAAACTTTACAAAGTTAAGTGGGCCTCGATTATCAGAACTGAAAGGAGACATGTACCACTTATGCTGGATAGCTTAGCTGTCAACTTGACACATCTGGGTTGAGGGAGCTCCAATTGAGGAATTTCCTCTATTGGACTGTCCCATGGCCGTGTCTGTGAAGTATTTTCTGGATTATTGAGTGATGCAAGAGGGCCCAGACTACTGCAGCCAGTGCCACCCCTGGGCAGGTTGTTGTGTATTGTATAAGAAAGCAGGCTGAGCATGGGCTAGGAGAGTAAGCCAGTAAACATTGTTCCTCCATGGCCTGTGCTTCACCACCTGCCTCCAGGTTCCTGCCCTGAGTTCCTACCTTCAGCTCCCTCAGTGATGAACTTTGACCTGGAAGATGTAAGAAGAATATACTCTTTCCTCCCCAAGTTGGTATTGGTCAGAGTGTTTTGTCACAGTAATTGAAAGCAAACTAGAACAATACTTTTCAGACTTAGAAGCCAGCATACCAAGGTAGTTGTGTTAGGACCCCATGACACCCTTAGCAATTCAGGCCATGTTTGAACCTTACTCTTTTCAGATCTAAAGTGCATTCACCCTTCATACCTCATGCCCCCTGCTGATACGAGAAATGGTAACCCTGCCTGGCCTTCCCTTGGCCATAGGAAGACGGTCCATAGCACCATCTCTCTCTCCTCTCCTCCCTCCTATGGGTAGAATTGTTCAGTTGTCAATCACTTGTGGCTGTCACCATCTTTGAGCCCAGGTACATGGATACAAGTGACTGTAGCCCAAGATTAAGAATTAGGCAGGCTCAGGGGATGGCTCAGTGGGTAAAGCACTTGTTGCACAAACATGAGGACCTGAGTTCAGATCCCCAGCACCGTGTAAAAGCCAGATGCAGTAGTGTGTGTCCTCCATCCTGGCACACATGCTGGGCAATAGGAGGGAAAGACAGAAGAATCTAGAAGTTCACAGGCCAGCTCTCCTGGTGAGCATAGCAGCAAGGACACTTGCAAACAACGACACTTGAGGTTGTCCTCTGACCTCCAAACATGTGCCATGACGTGTACACCCACATAAGCACACACACACATACACACACACACACACACACACACACACATACACACACATAGGAAATGTGCAAAAATTTAAAACAGAATTATCCAGGCTTTTGCGTATTTACATTGTTACATTCTGGGAAAGAGGGACTTATTCTCATAGCAGGAATCTGACAGAATTTCAGAGAGCTTGGTCCCTCCTGGCCCACCTCCCATCATTGCTATGTGATTGTCCTAATGAAGATGGGCTTGTCATACCCAGTGACATATACAGGAGAGAGTGTGTGCATGGCTACGAATTTTTCAGTTCTTCAAGTTACTCTGAGGAGAAAAATCTGACACCATAAACCATTAGTTATTGGTACAGAGTCCTGTCTGATAACCTCCCTGTCACAGCCTGACTTTTATGTAGCCATGGGAAAGGTTACTAAAAGTCCACCTACCTAACATGAATGCCTGGGTTGTCTGACTGACTGTTTTGCATTTACGGAAGATTCTCTGTCATTTGGTTTAAAGGTGCCTGAAGACACAGGTTTTGTGGTCAGGTGCAGTAGGAGACACATCTTATAAACAGTCACAGAAGTAGTTGTATACTGTAAACCATAGAGAAGTGTCCATTGGCTGCTGGTACAGACTTGTTTTCTTCAGTGACACATGTATGGGGGCAGAGGTGTGAACAGGTTTGCTTTTTTTTTTTTGGTTTTTTTGAGACAGGGTCTCCCTGTAGCTCTGGCTGTCCTGGAACTCACTCTGTAGACCAGGCTGGCCTCGAACTCACAGAGATCCGCATGCCTCTGCCTCCCAAGTGCTAGGATTAAAGGCGTGTGCCACCATGCCCGGCATTTATTTATTTCTGTATGTGTATCAATGTACTGTCTGCATGCAAGTCTGTGCACCTGTGTCGTGCAATGCTGCAGAGGTCAGAAGAGGGTGTCGGATTCCCCTGGAACTGGAGTTCTCCTGGAATTGGAGTTTCTGATGGTTCCTGGCCACCATGTGGGTGCTGGGGATCAAACCCGGGTCCTCTGTAAGAGTGGTTGGCGCTCTTAACCGCTAGGCCATCTCTCCAGCCCCAACAGGTTTGCTTTTATTTATTTTTTTTAATTTTTTTAATTAATTTTATTTATTTCTGTATGTGTACAAATGTACTGTCTGCATGCAAGTTTGTGCACCTGTGTCGTGCAATGCCGCGGAGGTCAGAAGAGGGTGTCGGATTCCCCTGGAACTGGAGTTCTCCTGGAATTGGAGTTTCAGATGGTTCTCGGCCACCATGTGGGTGCTGGGGATCAAACCGGGTCCTCTGCAAGAGCGGTCGGCTCTCTTAAGCACTAGGCCATCTCTCCAGTCCAGGTTTGCTTTTAAAAACTTCCTTTAGACTACATGTACAATGCAGAGTGAAAGGGCTAGCAGAAGTGGAAAGGTCAGCTGCCTGGCTCTTCCAGGGATGGAGGCCAGACTCTGGGGCTTGTCAGAAGGGATGGGGTTTGGCATATGTAAGTACTTGCTAAACAAGAACAAAATGCCAAGAATTGTTTCTTGGGCATCAGCGTGGAGCAAGCAGGGTAAATAGAGCCTAAATTTAAAAGTATACTTTTGGGGGGCTGGGGTGATGTCTGTCAGTAAAATTCTACATTAAGTGTCGAGACCCAACTTGATCCCCAGAACCCATGTGAAAAGCCGGGTGCAGTATCACATGCCTGCAGTCGCAGCCCTGGAGAAGCTAAGAAGGGCAGATCCCTGAACTCACTGACCAGGTGGTCCAGCCGAATCAGTCAGGTTTAGGTTCATTGAGAGTCTGACTCAAAACATAAGGTGGCCCCAGGTGTTGGTTGTACACCCATTTAATCTCAACACTCAAGAGGCAGGGGCAGGTGGATGTTTATGAGATCCAGGCCAGCCTGGTCTGAGTACCAAGTGCCAGGTTAGCTGTGGCTAAAGGGAAACCTTGTCTCAAAACAAAACGAAAATGAATGAATAAGGTGGTAGATGACTGAGGAAGACACCTGGTATCAACCTCTGGCCACAGGTCAAAATGTGGAGAGTCCATCGTGCATGAGTATTGAGTATGTGCTCTCTGCTCCTCCCTCTCTTCCTCCTCCTCCTACCCCGCCCCTCCTCCCCCTTTCTCTCTCTCTTTCTCTCTCTCTCTCTCTCTCTCTCTCTCTCTCTCTCTCTCTCTCTCTCTCTCTCTCTCTCTCTCTCTCTCTCTCTCTCTCTCTCTCTCGTTCTCCCCGTGGTTCTGCTGACTTTTACTTCACTCCAGAAATCTTCGAATGTTTATAAAGTAACTTTGGCCAATACATTTCAGATGCGGATGCTGCATTAATATGAACTGGGGTATTAAACCTTTCCAAAATACATTATTTCATTGATATTAAAGGCCTACAACTTCTAGGCTCTTGTGCTAAACTTTCTGGTGAGATAAAACATGAACTGGCTGGGTTGTTTCTGAGTGCTGAGCTGAGGGTCTGCATGAATTGCAGCGCTGTAAATATTTCCAGGCACAGACAGGTGGATGCAACAGGAAGGACCTGAACAAATTCTTAGGATGCCAATACTGTCACAGAGTCTCCATGCAGAATGAAGTCGTATGACAAAGTGTTTCCCTGGTGATTTGGCTGAAGATGAAAATGTCTTCAGCAATAAAATTTTGTGCTTGGAATCTCAGCCCTGGGCACTCATCAGTCATCACCTGACACATCAAGGATCTTTTTTGCTGTATTAGTTAATATGTTGGCAGAAATATGGGAAACATTGCTATTCCCCTCAATTTTGGTGCATGGAATTTTTTTTCTACTCTTAAATTTTGCCAAAATATTTTGCAAGCCATAAATTCATTGCTAATCAATAATAAGACTGCATTAGAACACCGGAGATAGGGTTTTATTGCAAGGGTCCTCTTAGTTACCAATACTCAAAGACCTGTAACAGTAAGACCTCCTCCTTTTCTACCATTCAACAGTGCTTTCAGGGTTCCAAAAGAGATGATAAGGCAATTAGTGGTGGAGCTGGTGGTAATTATAGTAACTAGATGAGCTGCTTACAGCTTTAGGGATTAATACATTATTATTTAACAGGTCAAAGTCACATATGATTTTAATAACACTTCTTATTGTAGCCACACTTTATTAGCAATGGTGTTTTATAACCTAATAATTTCTCCATAATGTGTTCAGAAGCTCCATTTGCACAATATCAAAGAAATAATGTCCCCCATACATTACCACTCATCAACAAGAACAACCCTCCAGGATTCCAGGCAAAGAACTATCCGAGATCATTTTGCATTAAAGGACACTTATAATAATGAAATTATTTTACACCGCATTCTATTATTTCTGGTGGCACCATGCCTAGGTTTCACAAAGCCACTTGGACAACAGGAGGAAAGATGAATCATAGCAATTTGCACATATTTAATAGGCTTGAATTACCCAGTGAAGTCCACATCCATTTATTAAGTTGTGAAACAGGAGTTAATCCTGTCATATAGAATATACTCATCTAACACTGTCCCTTCCCCTCCCACCTGGCTCCCCCACACATCAAAAGCTATTACATAGACTGAATTGAGCCATGTTTATTTTGATGGCATGTGTGTCATGCTTTAGCTTAGGGCTTGCAAAGCCCCTGTGCATCATCGCCCCTGGATATCCATTTCCATTTCAGGGAACGCAGTCTCACCCCATCCCCAGACGGCCTCTCCAAGAGCTTCCTGTGAGCAAACCCCCAGCCTCAGTCCTTGCAAGGAAAAAGGAAATTCACATGTGGAGATTGACTGCTTTACAGTAAACACTGTGCTAGTTCAAACTTGTTATTTTCATAAAAGTTTTATTTTAAATCACAGACGCACTGGGGTTTCAGTTCTGCAAAGTCTTTGGAGGCCATGATGTAATACTGGAGAAAATTTGGGACAGGATGATCTGTGTAAGACTCAAGGAGGTTAATAGGCATGAAGCCAAAAGCAAACAAATAAAAGTACAGAAGAAAAATGTCATATTCCAAGTGGCCCAGGAAACCTTGCTGAGGCTGTTTTCTGACACACTATTGTACATCAAGACATCCTCAGAGAAGGGACCCAGCTTCCTGTAATTCCCGAATGTAATTGACCATAGAACCCTTTGTGGAAAAATATCTTACCTTGATTTCTTTCTCTATAAAATATATAAATGTATATCATGATATATAAAATATATTCAAATACATATAGTTCCCCACTGTTGTGGCTGCCACACAAACTTTTTCAGGGTAGAATAATCATGTATGCCAATGTGATTTACAACCTGTACAGTAACATAAAGATGTAAGAGATGAGGCTTTTTTTCTTTTTTGGTCTTTTAGAAATAGAGAGTGAAAGAGATGATATGTTGAATTCCTTAATTGTTCAGTTACAAGATCTAGACCCCATTCTTTATGTTTAATTATTCTTCCTATCCTACTCTCTCCCTGGAAGAGCACTTTTGTTTGTTTTCTTCTTTAAATCTACATTTATTTGCTTACTTATTTTTTGTAAGATCCGAGGTGCTAATTATAGATTTTCTCTAGTTTGATTGACCTGAGTTCTCATTTCAAGTAGTTGTAATGGTTATATTCTATCTTCTTTTAAGTGTGTGTGTGCGTCTTGTGTGCATGTTTGTCCATGTATTATGCATGTGGCAGCCAGAGGCAGATGCTGGGGTATCTCCCCCAATCACTTCTCCATCTTATTTTTTCTCTCACTGAACCTGAATCTCCCCGTTTTGGTTGGACTGACTTCCCAGTGAATCTACCGGGGTCTGTCCCTACAGTGGTGGGTTACAGGATCCTGCTGCCACACCTGGCTCGTTAAATGAGCATTGGAGTTCCAAACTAAGGTTTCCGTGATTGCGCAGCAAGCACTGTAACTCACTAAGACATCACCCCAGGCCCTGACTATGCTGTCATCTAAGTGATGGATAGCAGTTATTCTAATCAGTTTTTTTCCTTTTTATTAATACAGTCCAATAATTGATCTGCATGTTTGCTGTTTGGGACATTCAGGTTTTCTAGATCAGTCTAGGCTTTTAAACAAGATCATGCATTGGGAAGCCAAGTTCACAGAAAGTTCTTTGCTATGAAGGTAGTTAGACACCTCACCCAGCCATAAACCTCCTCTGGCTGGAACCTCGTTGTCCCTTTTTACTAGTTTATGCTCACAGCAGCATATTCACAAATGTGAACTGGATGAACAGTTTGGGGTACCAGGAATTAAGACTGAATTTCTTTGTGGTTTGATTCAACACTGTCCATTCTGCTTATGGTGGTTTGGAGACCTGTGAGATAAGTTGTTAATAATGTAATTTATCTGTAATGTTTTGGGTATAGGAAATAAATGGAACTGGCTGGTTGGGGTTGTTGATGGGGTGGTTTTGCATCCATTGCAAAGCATGGTGTTTCTCTATTACTCATTTATCCAGTATTTATACTACCTATATGAAAACAGTGCCTACCCTTGTGAAGTCTACATCCTGTTGAAGAGGAAGAGTGAAGGTGTAAAAGCAGGCAGTATTGGATGTTGGTATAAGTTGGGGATGGGGATTGTGAACCTCAGAGCCTTGGAGGATGAATGCTTCAGGCAGGGGGATCAGCATGTGTTCCCACCCATGGAGAGCAGGCTCCCATAAACAGAGCTGGTAGACAGCACAGCATAGGGAGGGTGACCAAACAGGTAGCACAGAATGGAACACGGAGGTCTCTTGCACCATTGTGAATACCTTTACCATTGTTCAAAATAAGTCAGGAAGCAGTTGGCCTGTTTTGAACAGGAGAGTAACAAGGTCAGGCTAATCCTTTTGAACAAGATTCCTACTATAAGGAGGTCAGAGAAAGCAAATTGGAAGCAAGTGCTCTAATCTGTGCAGGAGATGAAGTGGCAGCAATAGGAATGATGAGACTTGTAAAAGGCTGGGCATATATTTGAAGGGGAGGCTGAGAGAATCTGCCAGTGAGTCCCATGTGGGATGAGAGAGGAGGACAGGAGTACAGGAGTCAGGGATGACTTTGCACACTGTGTGAACAATTTGCAGGCCGAAGTAGGCATTGCTAAAATGGGGGCTACTGGGAGGGAAACAGATTTGAAGGAGGGGGCAGCAGGGTGAGCTGCCTGCAGACATCCAAGTGGAGATGCTCCGTAGGCAGGTGGCTGCAGGAGTCTGGAGGCGGCCTTGAGATCTTGGCTGGAGACTGAGATGTGTTGGTTGCTAGTCATGAATCTGGAGGAGATCATGCAGGGAGTGAGTATAAAGACAAGAAGACATCCACGCAGTGAGTCCCCAGGCACCATCGAGAGGAGGAAAGCTGGCACGAGAAAGAGAAGGAGCAGCCATTATGGAGTATGGTACTCCAGAAACCAGTCTAATTCAGTACCTCAAGAAGGGGGATGTTATCAGCTGTGGTGTTCAGAGGGAGATAAAGTTGAGAGATGGCCTTTGGAGTTAGGGATACAGAAGTCTATCAAGGCCCAGACCTGGCTTTGGTAAAATGTAGCTCCTGCCTTAGCTGGGATGGGTTCAGGGTTCCTCCAGGCACAGACAGAGGGTGGTGGCTGGAGGAGGATGTTGCATGTTGAGGATGGAAGTAAGTAAGAAGGTGCGTTTGTGTGAACTGGAGTATCTGGCTGAGGGGCAATGAAATGGATGATGCGGGCACAGGATAGCTGCTCTCAGGCTGGCCTCAGTCTCCCTGGGCTCAAATGATTCTCCTGCCTCAGCCTCCAAGGTAGCTGGAACTATGGGCTCATATCATCATGCCTCGCTAAGTGATTAGAATGCTGAACATGGTAAGGGGGCTCCCTTGGCCTCTAAAACTGAACCACAGTGAAAGAAAAGAAGGCTATGGGAATGGGACTCATAGGTGCAGGTCTGTAGACAGGTACCAGGACCAGCTGAGTGCCTCTCGGGGTTTCAACTGGTTTTTCCCCCACTTCCAGGAATGAAATCTGAGCTACGTCCATAGTGTTCAGTGAAATAGGTTTCAGGGCTTTGAGCCAACAGGGAGAGTGAGGCAAGAAAATGGTATCAAAGTCTTACAGAAATGGGGAGGGACAGAAGGGGGGAGTGCAAGGAGAGAGGAAGGAGGGCCGAAGAAATGAAGTGGGGTGGCCAAGAGTACAAGGGCTCTCGGTGAAACTCCAAGAGAATCTCTCCCTTCTTTATTTCTGTATCGGGAGAGCTCAAGTGGGGTATTCTCAAAAGAAGTCACTGTTGCCCTGTTAAATACGACATGCTGTGTCCATCCAGTCCCCTGTTACTGGGCATGAATGTTGCTCCCACTGAGGGATGCCTTGAATAGAGCTGCTGTGGACGTTCTTTTACAGACATGCATTTTCACTTCCACCGGGAGAGTTCCTAGAAGTAGAAGATCTAGGACATAGAATGAGTATATATTTAACTTGGTAAGAAATTACCAGTTTTCTGAATCAATTGTTCTGCAAAAGTAGCCAGGCAAATGTTTCACCCCTTTAGGTAAAAAATAACAAAGAGAAAGTAAAATGAAGTCAAAATTCATAGCCTTGACTTAGTCTCAGCAAATTGTAGGGCATAGCAAACCTTAACTCCTGTGGATTCACTTTCTCCAAAGACTATATGAAAAAAATGAACTAAGGCATTTCAAGGCCCCTTTCAGATCTTATTTTCTTTGATTTTTTTTCAGTGGCATTCTGCCACATGGTAATAAACAGACAGAAAGCCACATCTCTGTGCATGTTTATTATGTGCTGTCAAGCACCATTTAGTGGTGGACACAGTAAGGAAACCTAGAACAGAAGGTGCAGAGGCCGCAGGACTAGGCTTCATCAGAGCATGTAGCTGGGTGTGACAGCCTTTGAAAGAAAACCCTGGAAGGTGATTCAGAATTCCACTCAAATTTTATATAAAACATTATCTACTTATGAATAGCTCCCATCTGTTTTACAACAAATTCTAGATGTAATCAGCAGGTTCAAGAAAAAATGTTTACACATACCCATTGTTTGCCTTGCTCTAGCATATGCTTCCATTACTTTTGCAGAACTACTAGAGAAGAGTTCCGTTTACCTGTGCTCTCTCTGGCCCAAAGCAAAGAATTCTTCATTTCCTTCCAGCTGACAGGAGCAGTAGTCTCAGTGCCGTCATGTGTTCAAGCTTGTTTGTAAATGGATTTAAATCTGCATTGCTGCCCATCTCCCTCTGTTAACCTGCTGGCTTCCTGGCTCCACATTTCAGCTCTGCATTGTACAGAGTCCACGTAGGCAAAGACTGAGGAGTCATGGTTCGCTTGGTTGAAGCCACCTGATAAATGGAAGATACTAGAAAAGACAGATTGGGCATCAGTGTGAGATTCCATACTGCTGTCGTTTGTCTTTCAGGTTAATGAGAATTAGGAGTGAGAAGGAGAAACCCAGTTGGAGACACCCTGAGCCAGGTGGTGATCAGTGGTTGGCATAAATGTCCAATTGCTTCCAGTCACCTTTTGGAACCCTGGGACTGTGGCCCACTCAGAAAAGGACGCATGCTCAGAGCTTGTCGCGGCTTTTTCTGAGCATGCTGCCAAGAGTCAAGGTATAGAAAGGCAGACATAACCCTTGAGATCCTGGAGTTGAGATATTAGTTGTTAATTGGTCCCTTCCACACCCTCCCTGACCTGACTGTCATCTTGCCTTCTGCTTGAATCCCTCAAACCACCCATGAGTACTACCTCAGCACATTCACTGTAGGACCCATGAGTGATCCAGAACTTTCCCTGAGAGTGAAACCTCACCAAGCCATTGGCGTGTTGCCTTTCTTCAGCGACCAATAGAAGAATCCAAGACAAAGCCACGCCCACATGGAGCATAGAGGTAGCAGCAGTGATTGGTTTGGTTGAGTGCCAGCCTCGATGGAGCAGGGTGAAGATACCCTAAGATCAGCGTTTGCTTTCCTTCTGAGGGACTCAAATGAGCATTTAGTTGTTGTTTTCCTGCCTGGCAACCATTAAATCATGTCCCCAGCGGCCCTGACTAGCCCAACACTGGTTTATAAAGATGACTTTTTTCTCATATTTGGTCTTCAAGTCCATTTTATTTATCATTATAGGGCAGAAATTTTTTTTTTCAACCAGTACCGTTTCCCTTGGGCATTTGGCAGACTCTGGAGACATTCCCATTACCGTACTGGTTTAGTAATGGTGCTGATACACAGTGGGCAAAGGCCAGGGTCCTGCTTCCATTCTAAAGGGCATGGGGTAGACCTCAACAAAGCATTTTCTGACCCAGAATGCCTTAGTGGGAGCACTGAGAAGCTGACCCGAAGACTGGTTTTATTATTGCTCTCTAGGAAGCTTCAAGAGTTTAGAGTCCATAACCAGAGGAGGTTTTGAATTTCTCTTTGTCTTTAGTGTTCTCTCAGATGAGTTAGCATAGAACCAGTTAGTTTATGGTGGAAAGGGTCCATTGAGAACCAGCTGATGCAGGCTTAGTTGTACCATGATGTGGAGAAAATGCTATTCACTTGCTTTAACTATTACCATCTTCACAGAATAGTAGACAACTTCAAATCAGAAACAGAAACTTGTTTTTAAAGGCCTTACAGGTTTTTTTTTTTACTTTTTTTTTTATTTAATTTTTATTGATGCTTTGCGCATTTCGTACATCATCTTCCAATTCAGATCAGGCATATTTCCCTTTCCCTTCCCCCCCCCCCCCACCCCATCCCAGATCATGTATTCTGCCATAACTGTCCTGCATCTTTCTCTCAGTTTTTTTTTTTTTCCTTTTTTAGCTATAAGTGATAATCCATGAGTACAAGCATCCTTTGTGCAAAACCAATCTGCAGACTGTTTCAGGTTTTTAAAAGACACTTCAAGCTTCTCACCAATGTACCAACAAGGGTGTACATGTTACCTCCGATGAAGAGAAAACCAAGCTGGCAAGATCCAAGAGCTTTAAAAGGCTTTGTACTATTGATAGTTAAAGAAAGCAATTTGTTTTCTCTGGTTTATAGAGAGTACTAAACCTCATGTCTTATTTATTGTTGGGTCTGGTTTGGTTGCTGTTGTTTGTGTAGTACAGAGACAAAGTGGAACCGTTTTGAATGAAAAACCAAGATGCTTTCCCTACTGTCTTTAGAAGACAAAGTGATATGTAATATGGACACACATTTTGATATATCCTGTGAGTGTGGCAGACATAATCATTGAATAATTTTCCACACCCTGTGTTTTGGGATGGACCCGTGCTGAGAGAGGGCTCAGAAGAGCTCACCAGGGGCGTTGAGGCGGGAGCTAACCAGGTGAGCTCCAGTGCTTCATCTCTTTCTAGAGCATCAGTTCGCACCTCACCCCCATTCCATTGACTCAAGCCAAAATGAATTTGGGGATCCCTACTCTGTGCTGAGGTGCCTGTGCTCAGTGTGGGGATTAAAATGGGTACAAGGAGTGCCAAGGTCAAGAAAGGAGTCCTGGGCTCACAGGGGCCATAACTCAGTACCCTACGAAGACAGGGTATAGCTGGCAATGCGAGCAAAGGACTTCAGGATTCTGTGAACTGTCCTACCAGGTGAATTTCCCTTTTTCTTTTCTGGCTTGGAAACATGAATAAAACCACTGCTTTTGCTTCCAAATGAAAATGGCAACACAGACAACAAAGGGAAGCTCTGACTAGTGGTGGTGGGCCATCTGGAA
The DNA here is from genome assembly GCA_009823505.1 of Rhizomys pruinosus. Taxonomy (NCBI): domain Eukaryota; kingdom Metazoa; phylum Chordata; class Mammalia; order Rodentia; family Spalacidae; genus Rhizomys; species Rhizomys pruinosus. The sequence goes on from VZQC01003382.1 coordinate 239,850, forward strand.
TTAGGAGGTGTTCTAGGACACAGGAAGGGGTCTTGCTTCAATAATGTGATGTTCCCCCCATGGGCAGTATCCCCTGCCGTGTTTCCTCTTACTGTCAGGCTCATGTCAACAAACACAGCAGAGGTCCCGATGGTGAGCACTGGGCAGCACTCTCCAACCTGTGGCTGTGTCCCTGCTGCGATTGCAGGACCTGCACCTGGGTACCCGGGCTCATCTCTGTCCTAATCCCTCTGTGCTCTGAACCTGTCCCTCCAGAGTCCCGCTCTGAACCATCTGCACTAGACACAACTGCAGCTCTGTTGTAGAAGCTTGCCTGTGATCCTTCCACGGACACCACAGTTTTCCTTGTGATAGCCAAATTAATTATCAGAAATGGTTTGCTGGCAGCCAGTTGGATGTTAATTATAAGTGGAACCTTAGGGGCCCTGAAACCCAAATATGTTGATGTTTGTTACTGTTGGTCAAAAAAAAAAAAGAAGAAAAACTACGAAATAGGAAAGCAAACATTTTTAATAGACAGTGATATACTTTTCCTGAGTTCACTGTGATATCGGCTAAAGCTATCAGTTGAGCCCCTGGTATGTAGAAGGGCTTAGAGAGGTGGCTAATTCATTATTACTTCCTGGTAGAGAAAGGATTGAGTTTGGGATATTTCAATGCAAAGCAAAAAACTCTGGTGCTGATTAAATGTGAGGTGACATTTAGGGAGGTGTTCTCAGAATATCTGTCTGATTATATTCTAATTTAACTTCATACTGTGTCCCAGGTTTATGTCATCTTTCTAGCAAGTTCCACCCAGGATGAATTATTTTCAATTAAATGGATCATGCCCACTGCAGAAGGGATCATGAAGAGGGCCTGTAGCGTGGGCCCATGCAGCGAGCAAAGCTGTCGGGGCACAAAGAGATGGTTCGGGTGTCGGCTGTGCTAATGCTGGCTTTCCGTATCATTTCCTTCTTTCCCATCAACTTTTATGTTAACCATGGATAGAGATGAAGGCTGGTGTAGGCTTCACAGAGCTCTATGATGCAAGATTGATATCACTGACTCTCATGGAACAAACAAGAAGGCTAACAGACCCCTTGATCAGTGGAGGAATGGCAGTCTCATGAGATTGCTTTAACAAAGCAGGGTTGGGGGCGGAGAGGGGACATCAAGTATTGCTAGGAATGCAAACAATTAGAAAGAACAGAAAGGTCACTAATCTGTTCCCGTGGGCATGTGAATGGGCTGGATCGCTTGGACAGCACTTAGAAGACAGGCAAGATTCCAAGCCTGCAGTCTGGAATAATCTTTAATTAACAAGTAAATAAAGGCATAACTTCTTTTTGATGGGTTCCATATTTTTTAATATTTTCTTTTTCTCATTGTTAAGTAATTGTGCTTTGTTATTGAATTATCTGACTAGTAGAAGATGATGTAAAAATTTATTTTGTATTGTACCTCAGTATTTTTCATCAGGTTAAGTCTATCTGGAAGAAACATAAGTGTCCCTTTAGGTTTACCTGAGGTGCAGGGAGGCACTGAGTTCCCAGGTCTGTGAGAAGCTCACAGACTGTTCTCAGCAGACCACCATTCCCGGGCAATTTTCACACAGAGGCAAAGACTGTGTATAAACTTCATGGCTCTGTGGTTCGTTGGTTGTGACCAAGGAAGCAATGATGCTTCCTAAATGCTACCCCTAAAGTCCCAGAAGCTTTTCCCAGTTACAGTAGAGTTGACTTTCCTGATACTTTCTCTTACTTCTAAGATAGAGATACAAGGTGAAGACTAACAGGTACTTGAGAGGAATTATGCTTATTAAAAAGCTTATTTCTCTTTGCATATGACCCAACTTTTTCTTGATCATTTGAAATCTTACCTTGCAGCAATTCAGTATCCTCAATTCTCCCTCTTATGAACCACAGATGAAATCCTTGTATGTTTAGAGTCCCCATCCTCCATCTGCCTTCATCCTCCTGAAAGGATGTTGTACCAAAGCACACCTCAGTACTAGACAGTTTCATTCTGTCGGAAAGCATATGGAGAAGAGAACCAAGAACACTGTGTCCTCAACCAGAGTCTCCTGTCCAGCATCAGCACCACCTGCTACTATGTCAGAGATGCAGAAGCTGTCCCAGAGACCCAGAATCAGTCTGCATGTACACAGAATCCAGTAGGAGTGCCTGTATATGCTATGTTAGAAATGCAGACACTGCCCCAGAGACCCAGAATCAGTCTGCATGTACACAGGATCCAGTAGGGGTGCCTGTACATGCTACTATGTCAGAGATGCAGAAGCTGTCCCAGAGACCCAGGATCAGTCTGCATGTACACAGGATCCAGTAGGGGTGCCTGTACATGCTAGTATGTCAGAGATGCAGAAGCCGTCCCGGAGACCTAAAATCAGTCTGCATGTACACAGGATCCAGTAGGGGTGCCTGTACATGCTAGTATGTCAGAGATGCAGAAGCTGTCCCAGAGACCCAGAATCAGTCTGCATGTACACAGGATCCAGTAGGGGTGCCTGCATATGCTAGTATGTCAGAGATGCAGAAGCTGTCCCAGAGACCTAGAATCAGTCTGCATGTACACAGGATCCAGTAGGGGTGCCTGCATATGCTAGTTTGGGAAGCTCTGCCTGTCTGGCAGGCTTCTTTTGAATATTCTTTTTTGTTTATATGTATGTATTTGTCTGAGGCATGCATGCTTGTATTTGTATTCACACATATTTGGGTGCAAGTATGTGTGGATCCAGACATTAACATCATGTGTTTTCCTCGCCACTCTGTTTACTGAGGCAGGGCCTATGGATGAACTTGGAGATTGCTGATTTGGGTAGGCTTGCTGTGAGGACGCCCAGGTGTGCTGTCCCACCCACGCCACTTTCTTGTGAGTTCTGAGGATTTGAACTCTACTCTTCATGGGTGCACAGAATGTGCCCTTTGCCCTGAGCCATCTCCCCAGCCCCTTCCCTGGTGAACATCCTGTTGGATGGCGGAACGCATCAGTGCATCATTTCACTGTGCAGCCAAGAAGGAAGCCTTTGAGGAACAAATGTGAGGCACTGACCCAAGTGCTGGAGAGGCTGTGAAGCTGGAACATCTCTCCATGGACTTCTCTTCTTCTACAAGCGAAGGGAAAAAATGCCTCTTCAGAGAAATTTCTTGTAGAATTTTTTTAAAGGTCAAACAGTAAGATTCAATTAATAAAGTAGGAATTAATAAAGAGAAGATGAGAACTTAATGTATTAAAAACCAACTTTGTTAAGCTTCTGTATTCAGCTAAACTCAAGCCAGCAGTTTCTTTATCCCCATGTTAAGTTCATAGTTCTTACAAAACAGCTCCAAAGTAGAAAGCCATGTATGTGCTGGGCATAATGTAACTATTTGTGTTTATTGTTCAGAAAAAAAACACATACCAAACATCAACAAATGCCTGTCCTACCTGTCTTCTATAGCTGTTTATGAAAAACACATTTTTTCACATAAATATATTATTTTTTTATCAAATCTAGACCCGTGTCCCCTCCCATTCCCCCACCCCACCAGAACTCATGCATTCTGCCAAACATGCTTTTCATCTCTTTCTCTGTCTTTCTCAATATTCTCCATGAGGAAGTTGACTGTTTTGAGCAGAAGTTCACTGTTTCAGTCAGTTCTTCGATGCAGTCCTTTCTGTTGTTGTTGTTGTTGTTGTTGTTGTTGTTGCCAATATGCATCACTCCCAACTGCTTTGGACAAAAGCTCAAGGGGCTGTGCACAAGAAATACTTACAACTAGGTAATTGGCACTAGCATCCCACAGAAGAGGGATATCATTCGTCCTTTGTTTTTCTGGGACTGTGTTACTTCACTCAGCATGATGTCCTCTAGCTCTAGCCATTTTCCTGCAAAGCTCATGATGTCTTTCTTTACTGCTGCATAGAACTCCATTGGAAATACACATTTTTATATAGCATAAAGTTTTTAAAAAGTAAAGCTTGCACTCACTTTATTCTCTTTAACAAGTGAAACAAATTTCGCTCATTTAGAAGAAGTTAAATTATGTGTGATACTTCACAGAAGGTTAAAGCAAACAGAAACGCTGCAAAAAATTTCAAAAACTGTCAGCCCTAACTTCTAGGATCGTGTTCTCCACACCGCTAATTAATGTAAAGTCAGGCTCATGTATTGAGATGTTTAATCAATTGGCAGATTGTCGTCGATAAATATGTGTCTTAAGTGGTTTGTAATGGACAGGATAATGAAGTACCCTCTGTGGCTGACAGAGCTATTGGGAATAGTCTCCCTTCTGGGCGGTTTGCCATACACGCTCCATCTCCTTCGAGTTCAGACGAGATGCCCTTTACTACCACTTCCCTCACCTCTGGATGAGAATCCAGAGAGGCAGAAAGTAAATTTCATTTTCTGCCACTAGTTCATCAGGCAGCTCAAGGCAGGAAGGATAGTTACGACAATATTAGTGGTATTGATAGTCACAAAGTTTCTTGAGCAGTTGCTGTGTTCTGGTGTGTGCTGGGTTCTGGTGTGTGCTGGGTTCAGTTGCTCACTCACTTCTCTGAACCCTCACAATGGCCCTCTGAGAAAGGGCACTGCTTTTCAAACTTCTTACATCCCTAATGCCACAAATACTAAGGTGACTGATTGTCACTGCAGGAAAGTACAGTATGGTTTCCAGTCATAACACACATGAGGGCCCTGCTTGCTACCCTCCATGACCTTGTGACCATCTTGAGGAAGACGGTAACTGTGCTCTCCTGAGATCATTCCAAGTACACACTCCAGTAGTTCCATGATGACGCAGGCACTGGTTAGCCTTGAGCATTGTCTCTGGAGCATCTTAATAGGCTTCAGCTGGACGTGGTGGCGCATGCCTTTAATCCTAGCACTTGGGAGGCAGAGGCAGGTGGATCTTTGTGAATTCAAGGTCAGCCTGGTCTACAGAGCGAATTCCAGGACAGCTGGGGCTACAGGGAGACCCTGTCTCAAAAAGACCAAAAAAAAAAGGAATAGGCTTCAGAGAATGCAGCAGACCCCTAGAGGACAGGTCATCAGCATTGGTGGCAGAGACGTGTCACACCTGTAGCCCTGCTCACTCCCTTCTGGAAACAGGATGAAAGTGGCTTCTTTCACCTTTTATGTAAAGCTTGAACTGAAAGAGTGCAAGGGTCTACTTCTGCCTGAATTCCCCAAAGCCTCTGCACTTGTCTTTGTTTATTATATTAGTAAATACTGTGCAGCTAATGTCCCCATCTGGCAGGGCCGAGAAAAGAGCAGAAAAATGAAGTTGGAGTTTCATTACTCCAATACTAATGAAGGTGATGTCGGTTTGGCATGGTAGAAAGGTGGGCCTTTATTTTAGAGTTCTTAATTAAGAACTGCCAAGTGACTAATATTAATTAGGGAGCCAGCTGTATCCTTCAGTTTCGTGGTATATTTCTTCTTATGAACCTGTGAAGGGAGTTAAGTCTGAGGCTCTTTTAATCAATCAGCCTGTGAACAATTATCTGTTAAGAATAGTTTGTGTGTATAGGACCAGGCTTTGCAGACAGAGATTTATATGGTGCTGTCTTTTCCTTCAGAACCTCTACTTAATTGAGGAGTGTGCACAGATAGCCAGTATTTCAGACACTAAGTCAGAGAATGCTCTGTGCACTTTAAGTGGCACAAGAGAAGTGTAAAGTTGAAAGGGTAGAAGACTTAGGTATCTTTCCTAAACAATTTAAAGTTGCTTTCAGCCTTATGGCTATCTAGCGGGACCCTCGGTCTCCTCCCTCAAAGTTTCAGTTACAAGCTCTGGCGTAAGCATAAGGGTGTCTCCTTCTCCAGAGATGCTGTACACAAAAGAGGTTGAGGACTGCCCATCAGTTTGCAAAGTTGGAGGTCAAAGAAGGGACTGAAGATTCTAGGCAGACATAGTCAAGGTAAGAAGAGCTGGACTCTTAAGGATGGGTAAGGAGCAGTGAACAGTTTACAAAAGGAGTGAAAAGAAGCTAGTGGGCCAGGAAGGAATGGAATGCGCAGTACTGGGGCATCCAGTTGAGCTCTTCACTGCTGGATCGCTGTACTGTTACCGATTCTGTTGACACTGCTCACGTGCAGATGCACACACACACACACACACACACACACACACACACACACACACGCACACCTTCTTAGTCTGTTGCAAGAACCTAGCACCCTAGAACAGGGCTGATGGTGAGGAGAGGACTCAGGGCACTGCCTATTCCTCCCATAATCATTCATCTTATTAATAAAAATATGCCTAGAGCAAAGAATTTAATATGATGCACCTCAAAACCTCTGTCCACATTCTTGAGTTCTAAGCCTCTTTTGACATTGATGTGTTAATATCCATTGAATTCTAGTTTTTGCAATCCCTGTCAACTGAAAGAGGATTATGTGAAGATGAAGTCGTAATGTCTTTTTTCCCTCTTACCTTTTTTTATATAGAATGTCCACAATTACAAGTTTTTTCCTCAAGCTGGACATATAATACAATGTACAATTTATTCATTTTAGACTAGGCAGTCTGTTGAGTTGCAGCTATCAATTTTCAGATCCTTACACTAGTTGCCAGAGTGCCCTGAGTCTACTGCACGGCCTGAGTCACAACTTGCAGCTCTCCAGACATCTTCATAAATTTGCTTGAGTACATGTACCATTTTGTTAACATATCCAAAAGCAGTGTCATCCAGATTAGCCTTGAGCCTGAGTTTAATACCTCAACCTCATCTATTGTAGTTTTGGTTTTCCTGCATCTGTTTTGTTTTCTAAGTTACTTTCTTTTTCTTTTTGTTGTTGTTTTTTTTGAAAACACAATTTTTTTTTGAGACAGGATATCCTGTAGCCCCACTTGTCCCTGGAACTTCGCTCTGTGACCAGGCTGGCCTTGAACTCACAGAGATACACCTACTTCTGCCTCCCATGTGCACCACCACGCCGGCTCTAAGATACTTTCATTCAGGTTGTATCCTGTTAAACCTGTACTTCCAGAGCTGTCTATTTCCCCATTAAAGTGCTTCACTCTTATCTCTAGATCTTGACGTCTCCTGAATGCTACCCTAATGCTACCCTAATGCCATGTTTCTGGACTTCCCCAGATGTTATCACAAGCACAGTTTATTCAGAGAAGAAGCCTTGGAAATGGTAACTCTATGCTCTTTTATGTTGTATTTATTTGAGGGGAGTGGCGCACCAGTAGAGGTCAGAGGACAACTTGCTGGAGTCTCTTCTCATCTTCTACCATATGGATTGTGTTGCTGTTGCTTTTTGAGATAGTCTCTATATCCCAGGGGGCCTCAAACTCATAATCACCCTTCTGAGTACTGAGATACAGGGACCATGCCTAGAACCTCCTCCAAACTTCTCAATGGGTTGTAATGAATTCCTATTTCTATCAAAATGAAATTAATAAGTTAAAGTTTAAAGAAGATATTACTATCAGTATTGCTTTGTCTCTATAATTTTAGCTAAGACTTCTGACTTCCAGTAGCCCATAGCCACACAAATACACATGTCCATTCCAGGGCTTAGTGTCTTTCAGAGTTGCTCTCTTATATCTGTGGCCAAGAGTTCACCCATGGCTTTTCATTTAAGGAAACATGTAAAATATTTGCTTGGTGTATCCAGCCTACAGCCAAGCTACCAAGGAAAGAAGGACAGTTAATCTTCAGTGTCTGCTGTGTTATTTCATTTGGCTGTGCATGCATGTGTGTGTGTGTGTGTGTGTGTGTGTGTGTGTGTGTTTGTGTATTGTAATGCTGGGGTTCAAATCCAGGGCTTTGCTCATGCTAAGCAAGTACTCTACCACTAGAGTGGTATCCTTCTCCTTTCTCCTTTCCTGTAATGTAAACTCTGAGAGGACATGAAGCCGTACTCACCAGGAGAAAGGAGCATGATGTATGCAAAGACTGACCCCTCCTATAGCAGGTATTCATCCTTCTGCCCAGCAAGAGAAATTAATAGTGGACCAAGTTACCACTGGCTCTTGCCCTAGTGAGTGCTTGTAATGGAGCCAACCTGACAAGACTGTGAGGAGCAAACAGGGCAAACTTCTCACACACAGTGGAGTACACATGTGTGTACTAGCAAGATACGTGAGGCAGTTTTTCAGCTACGTGAGATATTATAATCTCAATGAGATATGTTTTTTGCCTATGTGTCCATCTCTGCTAGCCATTCAGTTTTGGTTTCTCAGTGCTTTGAGTTACAATACATGGATAATTATTTTGACATTATGTTGAAGCAAGATCATTTCCATCAAACTTATAAGTACTTGCTGCTTAATGCTGGTAACACTCTGTTAGATAGCAGATAGAATTTCTGTTTTATATATGAATAAAATGGAGCTTATATAAGTTAAGGATTCCTGTCTGTGTGGTTCTAAATGTTGATATGTGTGTTAGTGGTTCCTATTTAAATCAGAGAAAGTCTATCACGGTATATAATGATGCTTTCTTTTGGGCTTCTAGTGTATACTTGTTCTCAAAGTAGGGGCTAGAGAGATGGCTCAGAGTTTAAGAGCACTTGCCGCTCTTCCAGAGGACTAGAGGTTAATTCCCAGCACCCATGTCAGGCAGCTCAAGACCACCTATAACCCCAGCTCCAGAGGGTCTGACGCCCTCTCCTGGTCTCCACAGGTACCCACACACATGTGCACATGCACACACACACATAAATAAAAAAAAAATTCCTTTTTAAAGTAACTGTTAGCAGGATGTGGTTTTATATATAGCTAATCTCAGTTATTTGGAAGGTTATAGGAAAGAAGATTGCAAATTTGAGACCAGTCTGGGCAACACAGTAGCAAGACCCTATCTCAAAAATAAAAACTAAAAAGGGGTTGAGGGTGTATCTTAGTGGTAGAGTACTTGCCTAGCCTGCAAGAAGCCCCTGGGTTCAATTCTCAGCACTGCCAAACATTGATTGATTGACTGATTGATTTAATATCTACCTTAATTTTAAGATTCATTTTACTCGTTTGCTGTTTTTTTTTTTTAATATTGCATTTAATTCGAAGCTGATGTATTGATACATTAGCCACCCAGTGTGGTCATTTCCCTTAAAGTACGGGGGAACTTTAACTACACCCCCCTTTTTATACCTTTTCTGCTTGATGTTAGAGTACTTGTGATTTGTCCCAGCCTCGTGGGAGCTGCCCTCCGTAGCCTTATTTTGAACACTCCTAGCCCTGATTCTGTGCTCCCCCTAACTCACCACGTGGACTCCAGAATCCAGCCCAGCGTGTTTTCCATGTAACCCCCTGATCTCACAGACTGGATTCTGGTATGGGATTGATTGATTATTTTGCTGATACATGTGCTATTCCCACCCATCCATAATCTGCTCTTAACCATCTGTACATCGTCATGAGTAAAATGAAGCTCAAGCAGGTTAACAAGTCCTGTACGGTGATGTATGTGACTCTGGAATTTAGAAGCTAAGTCTGTTGTGTTGCACACTGCCGTGTATAATAAATGCATCTGTCTTGTCCATGGGGGGCAATCAAGATCGCTTTTTAAAGAACTATAGATATTTTTTCAGTGTTTTCTGTCACGTGTATCAGGAGGAGAACATAGAACATAGTAAGATAGAATTTGGCATTCCCGCAGCATGCCTGCCTGCATCCATTTCAGTTCATTGAGTTAGAATCCCTGAGAAGGAGCATTCTCAGCCAAGTCTTCCCTAAAATGTACCCATGGTAGAGAGCCCAGGTCTTTGATGCCTCTAGGTCCTGTTTTCCTGTCCTTAATCTCCTGAATTGTTCCCTGGCACCATGGCAAACAGGACCAAAACCAATAATCCAGTGAAAACTCACTGTGCTCCCTGCTTGCTGGTCATGGGCTGAAGCCCCAGGCCCAGTCAAAGCAGGAAAGCCCAGAGGTATTGCCAGCCAAAGAGCCAGTGCTTGGCATGAATCCGTGAGGACTCCATGCCTTTGTACTGGTCAGTGACCACCAGTGAGACAGTGACGTGGTCACCCTGGGGACTCACAGCCTACTAACAAGCAGTTCCAAGAGCACGAAGCAGAGAGGCATATGGAAATTCTACTCTCATGTCTAATATGACCAGCCAAATGAATTTTTCATATTGGCTTAAAAACAAAAAAAAGGAAATGGAAGAGTTCCAGCTTTTCTTTACTGGTACGCCTTTCCTTTTGGAGTTAGTGTCCTTTAGAGCATCCAGAAGGGGAAGGACTATAACGTAAGCATTTGCAAGTGCAAGCTGTGGGAAAGGCGATGATGATTTTGGAAACATTATTCTGGGTGTTGAGTTGAACAAAGAGTTATTGCTGTTGAAAAAAAATGCCCAGAAATGCATTGTTAATACTCTCAGATTTGGGCCTGGAGAACCATACTGTAAATGGAGTAGGAGATAAATAGAGGGAGAAGATAGCCAATTAAGGGAACAAATAACCAGGAGAAAAAGAGAAGAGGAAAGGCTGCCTGCTGGCCTCGGCAGAGGAGAGCACATAACCAGTGTCTGATGCATTTCCTTAAGAATCAGTGTGTTTGCAAATTGCTCCATTGCATCTTAGCAGAATGTAATCTGAGTAACGAAGAGCTGACTAGCTCACATAGTTGGATGAATTCCCTCAGTACTCCTGAAATATAACAGAGCAAGGAACAGTATAATGAAAAATAACAGAGAGAGTAGCTAGGGGGCTTAACTTATGATCAGCGTTCATTACAACAAATGACACTTTCACTGCAGAGTTACCATAAAGATTATTGACTCTTACGTAATGTGGGTCCCATCTGAATAGATTCCAGAACAGCTTAGCCTGTGAATGGGAGGGCTGGAGCAAGAGGAGACTGAAGATACAGTCAACACCCTTCTCATTTTTTCAGTTAGTACTGGAGAGCTGCCCATTCAGATCCAAGGACAGAGCGATAAACAGCACCTTTTCCTTAAGTGCCTTTGGCACTGATTAGGGTGGTTATGTTATACTCAGTGGAGACACCGGCTCAGAAAGTGACTAAACTTGTTGGTAGTTTTATATCCAAGGCTCTTCCGTATGTTCTCTACCATTTGATATTTTCCTCAGCCATACATAATACAGCATCTTTTTAAAATATCTCTTGGAAAGAAACTATGTTTTGTGTAAAACTTTGTATAGAGGACCATAAGGCATTTTGCAATTTTGTGGCTTCCCCCAAGTTTGGAATGGACAACTCCAGTTCTGAGCATAGTGCACAACAGCCTGGGGTGTTGAGCACCTGTTTGGTGTCTGCTACATATTCTGCACTTCTTATTTCATTCGCACACCAACCCTCTGAGGTATGAACTGTTAGTATCAGTCCTATTGTACAGATGACAAAAAGCTCTCAGACAAGCTGGCTAACTTGTCCAAGGTAACCCAGCCACCCTGAACTATAGATGTGTTTCAAAATAACGGTTTTCAGTTTGCTGTATGTTAGCTTCCACTCAAATGCTGAACATGAAGAAGAGGCTCATATCTTCCATCCTCTTCTCTCTCAAAGCAAACTATATCAAGTCTTATGACAACCTCTGCTTCATGCCAGAGCATTTTGTACATTTAAAAAGTCAACTTGAAGCTCAGTTGGTAACGTCCTGATGCGCGGGCATAAGGACCAGTTCAATTCCTAGCATCCATATAAAAAGCCAGTCATGGTGGCAAACACTCGTAATGCAGCCATGGGGAGGCAGAGACAGGAGCATCCCTTGGACTCACTGGCCAGTCAGCCTAGTTTAATTGGTGACCAGTAGGTCTCAGTAAGAAATCATGTCTCCAGCTTTTTAACCTTCCAATATGGACTGAAGACTCATGTCTCTCCAAGAATCCCCCAAACCTTCAATGCCAGATGGGGACTACTGAGATACCCACCTAAGGGAATTTCAGCCTCGTCAGAATATAGACTGCCATTGTTGGACTACCTGGGCCGTATCATGGAGACCAGTATAGGGGGATCGAGATAGGACGTGTGCTTACTGAACTTCATTTGGGGAACCATGGGAGGGAAAGACCCCAGTGTGGAGCACAAGGGCAGGATTGATGGTTGTTTGGACTTGCCAAGGAGGAACCCTCAAGCACTTCCTTAAGGAAAACATGACATCTTTTAGGAAAAAAAAAGTCCTCCAATTCAAGTGACATGTGTATGTATGTATATATTTATGTATATATATATATATATGTGTGTGTGTGTGTGTGTGTGTGTGTGTGTATACTGTAGCAATACAAGTTGGAGAGAACGACAACAAAAGAACTGAAAAAAAAAAAAGAACTCTGGAAAGACCCAGAAAAAGATGCAGGACATTTATGGCAGAGTGCAGGAACTTGGGTGGGGTGGGGGGCGTGAAAAGGGAAGCAACACTAGATTTGATTGAGAAATGATGTATGAATCATGGAAAAAGTTTAGTAACAAGAAAAAAAGAAATTGTATCTCAAAAAACAAGGCAGGTGCTCCTGGGGTGATACCCAAAGTTATTCATATGCACACACCACATGTACAGGCACACCTGCACACACACCTGTAGATCTCTCTCTCTCTCTCTTTCTCTCTCTGTCTCTCTCTCTCTCTCACACACACACACACACACACACACACACACGCACGCACAGAGTCGACTCAATGAAAATGCCTACCTAGGAGATGGCTTCCTGTCAGAGGTACAGACCACAGCACTCAGTGATTCAGGAGACACAGCCCAAGAAAAGAGACACGGGGTGGGAAATTGTCTAGTTGCAGTGAAAGAAGCGAAGTAGTTTGGAGGCATAAATCAGGAATTGTTGTAGGAATGAAAGAAAAGACCTCCATGACCAGTCTATAGTAGACAAGTCTTGGATGTTACACTTCCTTTAATGTTTAGTTTTTTATGTTTCAGTTTCAGCAAGAAATAAAAATTGAAACTTAATGAGCCCAATACAACCAACAGACTTAACATCTGGGCCCAGTGTCATGTGACCCAAGCTTGGCTGTCAGGTCCCGTCTGTGGCCTCCTGTTCTGTAGACCCTCACAGTTGGAGCCAGTTATTCCAGAATATGTTTTCTTGCCATTTGGACGTGTGTGCTGCCTCTGAGATCCCCATCCTATGTCGTCATCCCGGGCTGGGCGGAGCCTCCACACCCCCTGCTCCTCTGGCATCTCCACATCACACTTTTACTTCCACCTCACTCTCACCATCTGCATATAGAATGTTCTAACACCTTCCAGGGGTGTTTTGTGGGTGAGATTCTTCCATGAACACTTGAGATTCTTGGATGAAAGGGGCTGTTGTGACAAGCTTCCGCTCCTTCCTCCTCAGCCACAGCCACAGCTTTTGTCTGTTGGGGGCATCAACCAGAGATACCCAAGCCCTGAGAGTCAGATCTTCCACTTGGTGTATCCCAGCATCCTCGCCCAGCTTCCTTGCTGGTGCCTGGAAACCTCTAGCAGATCTTGTTGCACATCGAGCCTACACTATAATTGTCTTAGTTTTTAATATTTTTTTTCATCTGCAGGCCATAAGTTTCTATAAAACTCTTTTAAAAAATAATAAAGGGGCCGGGTGTGGTGGTGCACGCCTTTAGTCTTAGCACTTGGGAGGCAGAGGCAGGCGGATCTCTGTGAGTTCAAGGCCAGCCTGGTCTACAAAGTGAGTTCTGGGCCAGCTGGGGCTACAGAGAGACCCTGTCTCAAAAAAAACAACAAAATAAATAAATAAATAAATAAATAAAATTTAAAAAGCAAGGAAATAGAAACTAAATACTCAATCTTAGGAGTAAATCAAGTCTGAGAGTATTTTATAAATTGGCTTTTGAGGGTAGGTTTTCCCTTAAAGCTCAGAGTACAAAAGTCAAAACTAAAAGGTGAGACCCAAACCTTCTTCTATTGAGTTGTCATATCTTCTTCTATATTGCTGTGATAATCGGTCAATTGTCCCCAAATGTCTCCTATTTCTTCCTGCATCCCAGCATGTCCCCTTGTTGACCAGGATCTCGGCTCACCCACGGCTGCTGGCTGTTGACCTCTTTGCATCACTAGTTAGTACCTCAGAGATTGGGATCTCGGGTAGAAAAGCACCAATTGACTGAGTGCCATGTTCTGGAGACGGCAGCAGCCATTCTACAGAAGCACAGCTTGCAGGAAGAACTTGGCCTTGCCAGGTGTATTAGTCACTTTTCTGTTGCTGTGATAGAAACACTATAACCAAGGGAAATTGTAAAAAGTTAGAATTTGTTTGAGCTTACGGTTCCAGGGGAATTAGGCTTCACTGTGGCGGAGAGGCGTGGTGGTGGGAGGGGCTGGAGCAGGAGCAGGAAGCAGAGGTTCACGTCTTCAAGCAGGCATGGGGAGCAGAGAGAGACTGGAGACTGGCAAGGGTTTTTTGAACTCTAAGCCCACCCCTCCAATGACGTGCTTCCTCCAGCATGGTCACATCTTCTAAGACCTCCGAAAGCAATGCCACAACTGGGGACAAACTGCCCAAATATTTGGAGCCTATTGTGGACAGCTCTCATTCAAAGCACCACACCAGGGAAATGGCAGAAGCCACATACTTGTTCTTGCTGCTTTTTCTTGAAGTATACTGAGGGAGAACCTCATGGATAAACCACCATAGAGAGTCAATAGCCAAAGACTTTCAGGTTTTAATTACTAAAGCTGTTTTGTTTTACTTTTGTTCACCTTTTGTAAGTGAAATGTGCTCTATCTCACCAAAAATCTGGTTGCTAAAGGAATACTACAGTGTTGCTTAAATTTCAGGCATCATGCCATACTATAACTAGAGTACACAGTGAAACTTTGAGACATCAGCCCTGTAAGTCTTATTTAACATGCCTTGGTTAAGAGTCAAATGAGTTAGTTTGATTGAAGGGCTGCTATGCAAGTTTCATAAAGTGTGTGTTATGGTTTGAACCTGAAGTGCCCTCAGAGACCTCTGTTCTAAGCACTATTTCCCCAACTGGTGGCACAGGTTGGGGAGGCTGTGAAACCTTTAGAAAGTAGAGCCTCACTAGGAGAAATGGGTCAGAGTTCCACCCAGCTCTGATTCCTGCCAGACTCTCTGCTCCCACCACAAGCACAGGGGCCAAGCAGCTGGGTTCTAGAACCATGGCACAAAATAGATCTTCCTTTAAGTTGATTCTGTCAAGCATTTTGGTCAGAGTAATACAAAAATAGGTAACACATAGTATAGTTTCATTCAGTTGCCCAGTCGTGGCCAGACTGAAGCCTCTAGTTCAGTGGGCTCTGGGTGTAGTCCATTAGAGTGCCTGGCCAACAGATGACCCCATCAAGTGAGAAAGCCTACACAGTTACCACACCCCCCCATAAATCCAAGGGTCCCATTTTCTATTTGAAGAAATAGACCCAGCTAGAGGGTTAATCCAGAAACTTCTAAGCCCCAATTCCACATCCCCCTCTCCTGCATTGTAATAGCTATAGCCTTATAGATCTGTCCAGCGACATATCTAGCTTTGTTTTGATTTGATTGTGTGTTACCTGCTATGGACTAAACCACCACTTCACCCAGACTGCACGAAACTAAAAGAAGACATTCTCAAGAAAAGAGAATCCATATTGCTCACCACAAAGAGGAAGCAGCGAAGAAAGAGCAATAGCAATGGTGGTGCTGGTCATAGTAGAAATACTTTTTGTATGCATTTACGACTTGTCCCCATCCCAAAACAAAAGAAAGCAAACATCCCCTTTGTGGACACTGCCGTTCCTATTCGTGTGACACCAGATCTGTAATTGCATCATTGAGATCTAGAGCCTACAGAACAGATATGGAACTGACATGGTTTGATTCATTGGACATTGCTTGAGTCTTCAGTGAAATAATGTATAGAATCTGCCAGGCAATTTGTGTGTAAAATGTTAGTATCTAGTGAGTACAACACAGTTTTATACTGTAATAGCTAAGTGATGCCACAGGTTGGGAGCATGATCTGAGCTGCTGATTAAGGAAGGAAACACATATGTGTCCAGAAAGGGCTCTAATCTTTCCATGACAGAAAAATGCATGTTCATTTTTTTATTTATTTGTCCAAAAGTAAGAAAAAAATGACAGTTTTCATAGTGATCATTTCAGCTGAGCTCTGCCCTAAGCTGTCTTCAGCTGGTCCCAACAGTAGATGTAGTCATTGCTCAGTGGCATCCCACTGAACTATGGTTCTAGTTCATTGCTTTGATAAAAACTGACCAAAAGCAATTCAGGGGAGAAAAGTGCTTATTGGGGCTTCCAGCTTCCAGTCATCACTGAAGGAAGTCAAGGCAGGAACTCAAGAAGCGTGAAGCAGAAACCATGGAGGACTGTTTCACCACTTGCAGCTTAGCTAACATTCTCACACAGCACAGGACATGCTGCCCACCACGATGTGGACCTCCCCATGTCAATCAGAATCAAAGTAGTCCCCCATGGACATGCGCACAGGCCGGTCTGATCTGAACAAGCCCTCAGGTCTGACTCCCTTCTCAGTGTCTCTAGGCTATGTCGCATTGACAGCTAAAGCTAACCAAGATGACCACGAATAATTCGCTGTCCCTCCTTGGTCTCAAGGCAATGAAAATCTCTACTGAGGCCAAAACCTGGCCTCTGCTTGACCTCACAGTGTCATGTGGTTACATATTTACCACCACCCCAGCTCTCCTCAGAAACACTGCAGTAAACTGAGAAGAACGTTAAAGAAACCTGCGTAGGAACAAGAGTTCCATGACAGGCGGTTCCTTGCCCACAAATAACAGAACTCCTGTCTCAGCCTGCCCAGCATTTATACTCTTTCAGTATTATGATGGTAAAACAGGAAGCTAATCGATAATCACAATAAATACAGGGCTGCAAGCATGTTTCTTAGAGGCTGCAGAGGTGGCTCCACAGTTAATCGTGCTTGCTGTTCTTCCATAGGATCTGAGTTCAGTTCGTACCATCCATATCAGGTCACTCGCTCGCTCGCAACTACCTGTAACTCCAGTTCCAGGGGATCTGACTCCCTCTCTAGTCTCTGCCCTCATGTGCACATACTCACACACACACACACACACACACACACACACACACACACATAAAATGAAAAAAAAAATATTTAGAAAAAGAAATATTCATTTGCTAAAATACTCATTCTGTCCTTTAGTCAGCCCATATTTGTTGGTGATTGTTGTATGTCAGGCACTGGAAATAGAGGGAAAAAACACAGCTTAGACACAGTCTTATCCCAGAGGAATAATAAATGGAAGCTTCCAATATATGGAAGCCACTGGTGCCTGTTGCCTCACCTGTGCAATGGGTATGGCGATAGTGCCCAACTCAGGGAAACCCTGAGAGGAATTCCAAGAAGAAGGGATGACAAGATGGCAGTGTGGTGGGGAGTGGCTGCGGAGGGTAGGGACTTCCCAGGGGCTAGAACATGAAGGTCTGAGTCCATGCGTGTAGAGCGGAACAATTACTGTGCTTGGTGCCTCTGCTTCCTTGTGTAGGTAGCATCCTTGCAGGCTGGGTACGGGATACAGCCTGCGGGTCCCCACTGCCTTCCTCTGGGAGTGTGGAGATCCCCCCCATCTACATCAACCCCAGTTGCTCTTTACCCTGTTGGTGGACAGGTTCTCTCTCAAGGTGTCAGTTCCTTTGTTTGCTTACAGTCAAGTCCCTGCTACTTTGGATGACTAGTCATGTTTCTGCTTTGGCTCATTTTGTGTTGATTTATTGCTTCACACACAGAGGACAGTCTTAATTCCTTATACTCAGGTTTTAGAGTGCTGCCTCAGTATTGGCCCGACCGTCATAATCTCTTCATGTAGCTGGTATTTCTATATTGGCAGAACATGAATTTTTTTTCACATAAATTTATTTTTATTTTTTAACAAATCTAGACCCGTGTTCCCGCCAATTCCCCCACCCCGCCAGAACTCATGCATTCTGCCAAACATGCTTTTCATCTCTTAGTCTTTCTCAATATTCAGAACATGAATTTTAAGGTGATTTACAGAATAGGAATAAAGTGTCACAATAGCTGTGGTATTATATTGTATTGGCACCGTATTCCAAAATCTGTTTGAAAATTACTATTTAACTTTTAAAGCCAGACTCTGTTTTCATAGTAGTGATTTTAAAGAATAATTTTGAAATGAGTAAATCGCTCGTAAATAATTCATTGCTTTGCTCTTCATGCTTGTGAATAGGCTTGTCCATCCCCACACATTGCACAGATATATATGGTCGAATGTTTCTTTTTAACCTCTAGAAATGTCAAGTGCTGAGATAATTCTTTCCTTTCATTAAACAAATAAATAAATAAATAAATAAATAAATAAATAAATAAGCAAGCAAGTCCCTCCTATATGGCATTTTATCCGGAAAGAGCTTGTTTGGGAAGCTTCCTGACGCCCTTGATTGTAGTTCCTTTCACCTTTGAGTTTAGTTTGGAAATTGCAACATTTAGCACTTTGTAGTTTAATTTAAAAGGATTACCTATTTTCTTAAATGCTTAAGCTGGGAAGCAAGTTGCAGTTATTGATTTGCCTCTGTATGTATTCCATGAAAGCCATTTTTGCTGCTTCCCCTGGGAGGCTACCTCCTCAGCTGCATGCTTGCCAGTGACAGCTGGGACCTCTGATACATAACCAAAGACCTTGCCTAATATCCTTTTGACTGCTCAGGGAATTTTTATTAAGTAAAAGCATCATTAGAGTAGACAGGATGATGAAGTTTAATGAGCATCTTTTGTGCATGATCCTGTTTATTTTGCTCTCCCAGAATCTACCGTTCTCCCCTCCTGTGGGGCAGAGACCAAGTCTGGAATGTGTGGGGTGTTTTCAGTTCTGCCTTCTATTTCATATTATATTTGACACAGATTCATATCTGTGTTCAAACAGCTACCTACTCCTTTGAGTTATTTGTACAGATGCTGCTTACACATACATGTTTGTACATTCTCTTTATCCCCTGTGTTTCGAACACTGAACAGTGAGGGTAATAGTGGAGAAGATTGTCAGAGACCCACATTGCCGCTAGTGAATTGCATAGAACCATCTCTCAAAATATCATTGCCTTTTGAATTAATGAGGCTTCTCTTAGGAATAGAAGAACAGTTATTTTTTTTTTTCTTTAAGACTCAGCAATTTATGTGCTAAGATTCTGTCTCTGGCCCTTCATAGCTGCTAGATAGGATAAATAAAGATACTGCAAATGCTTATTAATAATCTAGGCTTCACACTTTGTCCACAGCCTTATTTGCAGAGAAGTTAAATTTAGCATCCAACCATCAGATTACAGATTATAGGCAAAATTACTTCTCTTCATTATTTTTGCTGGCCATCTACTTAGATTTTAAAATTGGTTCTTTTCTTGGTCTGTATACGGACTTTCCATGGAAACACCCAAAACAACAGTAGGGAGGCATATGACACAAGCAAATGACTTCGGAACAGCATATTGCACCTCTCATATACCTGGCATTCAGAAACACAATATTTACACGGCACACAATGTGTTTCTAGTGTGCCTTAAGTATACAGAATGCAAAAGAGACGAAGTCTACCCTCAAGCCTCTCAAGGAAACAGTGGTCCTCTTATTAAGAAAGCAAGACTGTGAAATGTGGAATGATGTGAGACAAGTTAACTTAGTCAGATTTGAACTTTGGAGTAATTGCCTGGGTTGACCCAGGCCTGAAGTTGCAAAACATCCGTTTCTTCATTTGGATAAGAAGGATACCAGTGGGACCTACTTCACTGGATTGCTGTGACAGTAAGTAATGAATAAGTGGTAGCCATAGTACAACTAGGGTGGTGTTATCAAGGCATTCTGCTGATGCCTTGAAATAATGAGCCCCAGGCAGGAGTCACTACATGTGTGTGTCATCCAGGTCTTAATGGTGAGATCCTGGCAAATCTCACAGTTCTTCCTGAAGGCAGAATAGGGGTAAGGAACAGAGAAACCTGGGAAAGCCAAGGCCTCAAAATAAAAATGAGAGCTAACTTGTAGGAAGGACGCAGCCCAGCATTCAAGCAGCAATAACACAAAACAGCCAAGACAAAAAAAGTACAGAGGACTGAAAGCTTCAATTAATGCCGTCTACTGGGATAAAATTTCTACCCTTAAATAGGCTTGGAAATCTCTCTCTCTCTCTCTCTCTCTCTCTCTCTCTCTCTCTCTCTCTCATGCAGGTATGTTGGCATGTGTGTGAGCACACGTGTCTGTGAGCACACATGTGTGGTGTCTGCATGTGGCCACCTGGAGCATCTGAGCTCTCGTCCTAGGTCACTCTCCACCTCACTCACTAAGGGAGGATCTCTCAGTTGAGCGCAGAGCTAGTCACTTTAACTCGGCTAGTTAGCCAGCTGGTTGGGGATCCTTTGGTTCTGCCCTTCAAGCACTGGATTACAGGCAGGCCACCTTTCACACTGAGTGCTTATATAGATTCAAGGAATCTGAATTGATTCTCTTGCTTGTACAGCAAGAGCTTTACCCACTAAGCCAACTCTCAACCCATACTTAGCAATTTTTTTTATCTTTTCCAAACACCCTAATGAGACCATACTGATCTGATTGCCAGTGCATCTTCTACATACACAGTGTCCCAGTGTTCCCATGTTCCACTCAACATAACAGAGACTCTGGAAGAATGTTGGACTTCAGGTTACTCAGCTAGTTGGTGGCTAAATTCATTCTAGATCTATCTTTACTATACATCCAGACTACCTGCCTGCCTCAAGACAAGTTGTACCTTTAGGGGGCTGTTAAGACAGAGGGAAATACGCATGCATAACGGGCCCCACTTGGCATGCAGTGGCTTTCCTGTGCCAGAAATCAGGCTGGGACTCCATCCAGCAGGCAGGGGTACTGATTCCCATATATGCACCAGGAAGAGGTTACTCTATATACAGGTATAAGGGCACACTCAAAGACAAGGTACTTGTGTCAGGAGACCAAGAAGGGGACTGTTATCATAATCTAATAGTTGTGTGATGAAGCAGTAATGTCAGAAGATGGTGGGAATGAGAAGAAATGCATATAAGGTGGCCAATTGCTCCCGTTTCAAAAGCTGAAGAAACCTCCAGCCCTTTCTGTTGAAACACATGCATATAGCTTTGCCTGGTTTCCAATACTTCTGTCATCCCAAGCTAAGATGTATGGTTATTGATTCAAGGGTTTGATTGAATAGGGAGATCTTCAGCCTTGGAAAAATCCAGCAGTTTTCTTATTTCAGTTGGGTCTCATATTGCTTAATAAATATACTCACTGCAGAATTTCTCCTGATGTGGTAGGCTGGAACTTTTTGCCGTGCCAGTAGGAACTAGCGATTGGTGTCTGGAGCTTGGTGTAGTCGGTGTACAGCTGCTTTTTCACATGCTTTTTAAAGTTAGCATCTCGGTGACTCCCTGAAAGTCTGCAGCATCAGCTTCCTAAAGGTTCTTCTAGGCATCTTCTGCTGGCGGATCAAACGTGACCTACTGCCGCTCTCAACCTTGGCCTTCACACATGAGCATGGAGAGACCTCGTGGTCCTGAGCAGAGCTGCTTCTTTCATCTACACAGCTGGGAGCATCCAGAGGTCAATCATGCCCTTGAGGT
The DNA here is from genome assembly GCA_009823505.1 of Rhizomys pruinosus. Taxonomy (NCBI): domain Eukaryota; kingdom Metazoa; phylum Chordata; class Mammalia; order Rodentia; family Spalacidae; genus Rhizomys; species Rhizomys pruinosus. Next base: position 261,347 of record VZQC01003382.1, read on the forward strand.
TGACTTTGGCCTGCTCCTCAGGCTCCTGAAAGTAGTGGACCCTGTGCTGTAGAATGCTGCTTCTTTCATCTACACAGCTGGGAGCATCCAGAGGTCAATCATGCCCTTGAGGTTGACTTTGGCTGCTCCTCAGGCTCCTGAAAGTAGTGGACCCTGTGCTGTAGAATGCACTCCCTTGCTTTCTTTTCCCCGTTCTTTATTAGCCTCCTCGTCATCTTCTGCTAACCTCAGCTTCAGAAACAAGGGTTTTCCAGGGCTCTGTGCAAAAGGTCCCCCCACTTTTAGCTTCCTTGAACATTTTGTCCACTAGCGGCTGTAGCCTCATGGGTGACCTTGAGCCAAGCTCCCCCTGCGAACACTGTCAGACTGACAAAGGCAGGTGTTAATGCCTGTCGGAGTCCTTCCAAGAAGGATCCTCCCCAAAGGCACTTGGTCACAATGTAGAGTCTAGATCACAATTCTGGTGTATAGGCTCCGTGTGTGTGTGTGTGTGTGTGTGTGTGTGTGTGTGTGTGTGTGTGTAATAGTAGAGGACACTAGCCAAGTAGCCCAAGTCACAGAATCACAGAATATTGTAAGATATTAAAGTTCCCAGCTGCCATTCTAGTGTACTGATCATGCACGGAGATGAGCAAGATCATTTTTATATCTAATTCAGTCTTTCTTGGAGCCCTCTGAGGTTGCTGGGAATATTTGTCTTCATTTTGCAGATGAGAACATGAGACTGTGGTGACTTGTGACATTCCATGTGCCCTTTGAAACTGAACAGGTTACAGATTAAAGAAAGGTTGCAAAGCTGGGACTCCTCCAGGAATCCACAATGCCTGACAGTGGGAATATGCTGTCTGAAAAGTACCAAGATTTCCCACAGCTGAGGGATGCCTGGGATTGGCTGAGGTGCAGAGGTCCAGGCCCTAAAGAAAGGACTAAGATATGGCCAGCTTTGCAAGTTAGCAAATCCAGGTCCCATAGGTAATAACTGGTTCAGCCAGGAATGGTACCCAAGAATTTGGTCCCCTAGATGCATGTCATTACTGCCCTGCTACAGCCTAGTCTCCGGGTGGGGATGGCTGCTCACATCTGCCCACATAGCTGGGAAAATTAAAGGATCATGCAGAGGACGACAGCATCATCCAGCCCAGCAGTGACTCAGCAAGGAAGTGGGGCATTGTATTTAGCTCAGCCCTGGTTGTGTTCTTCAAAGAGGATTAAAACCTTTCTTCTAGAGGTGTTTGGGGATTTGATGGTGCTAGAAAATGCTGTGTTATTTTTCAGAGGAAAATCCGTAATGAAATAAGGTAATCATGTGATTATCCTTATTTAATCACTCCAAATAGAACCTCACATAAGTCCTAATTTTCAAAGGCATTTTTCTGCCTACTTCTAATACCCTTGCCAATGGTGCCAAGCTGTATCCTTATTTTCCAAATGAAGAAACTGAGGCATGGCTTAGGAGGGTGGAAGACCTGTTTGTTGATCATTTCCATTAAGGGTCAAAACAGAGATTGACATATCAAAGAACTGAAATACTGGGACATTCCTTTTCTTTCCTTAAACAACAAACAGACTTGTTGAGTGCAACATGGCTTTTGCACCCAGTTCAGAACTGACTTTTCTGTATCCCCCCCCCCAACCAGCTGAGCATCCACTCCTTTAAGGAAAGCTACTCCTTGCCCACTTGGCCTTTACCTCATCCAGGTCATAACAAGCAGGTCCTTATCAGACTTGAGTTTTCCTCCCCTTCCCATGGCCTTCTGTTGATATACTATTTTCTAGTAGTGTTTCTGAGTTTCCATGGTATACTAATTAGCCTTCCTCATTGCTTTGACAGAATACCTGATAGAAACAACATAAGGGAGGACAGATTTATTTTAGTTCACAGTTTCAAGAGAAACCAGTCCATCAGGGTAGGAAAGCCATGGTGGCCAAAGTGGCACCTTCCATGGCAGCGAGTACTGTGGTGTGGCGTGGTCACATTTTGGTGATAAAGCTAGGTGGAATCAGAGACTAGCCAGATTATATTTCTCAACACCAGCTCCCAGTGGTCCACATCTGCCAGCTAGGCCCCATGTCTCAAATGTCTATAATCTTTCAAAACAGTGCCACCATCTGGGTACCAAATTTTCAAACACACAAGCCTTTCAGGAGACATTTTACATTCAAAACATAACACATGTAAATGAATCATGTCTTATTTCTGTTGATTTTTATAATCTGTCAAGTCTGATGTTGTCTGAGTGTGAATATGTTTATTCCTTGGTGATGATAAGAAATTTGAAAACAAGAAGGATGTATGAAGTTATATTTTAATATTTTATTTATTATTTTTATTTTAGGTATATGAGTGTATTGCTTACATGTGTGTTAGGGCATCCCTGTCATGCAGTGGCCACAGGGATCAGAAGAAGGCATCGGACCCCCTGACCTGGAGTTATGGGTGGTCGTTAGCCGCCATGGGGTCCTCTGCAAGAGCAGCCACGGAGCCATCTCTCCAGCCCAAGATACATGAAATTATAAGAAAGCTGTGTAACAGACAGTACTGAGATCAGGAAGGTCCTTGTCAATGCATTGAACAAAATCAGACTTTGGCTCCATGCCAGGTGAGGGAACCTTGGGGACAAGAGGCTCCCAGGGGATATCATAGAAGAGCCTGGAGCCTTTGAGCATGGAGTCTGTGACCTTGGATAAAATAGCCTCCTAGGAGGAGAAGGGCAGGGACTGTTTGATAGAAAAGTGTGACAGAATAAAGTGGAGTGCAGCAACTAGTTCTGCTGTAGCTCAGGGTTTATTTGTTGTTTCTCGGAGATTCTGGGAAGGGAATACATAGGTGCAAAGGTTGAGATGTGGAAAGCACTGGAAATTGGGGCAATAGAACTGTGGTTGGATTTGCTTTATGCTCTCTACAAAACATTAGTCCTTTCTAGGTTATAGGACCCCAGGTGTTCTTGCCCTGGTCTCCAGGCCACTCTGGCCATTATGTTAGCACAAAGCTCTCTAAACTCCTAATTGCTACAGAACTTAAGCCCATTTACAGGCTTCCTTGTAATCTGTGTAGTCACATGTCACCTTCTTGACACAAGAGAATGACTGTCCCTTTTACCTGCAGAGCATTCCCAGCACCCAGCTGCATCACTGCCACCTCCAAACCACACTCTCTGCTGAGAGCAGGTTTCCCTCCATTACCACCGTTGCTACAACCTGTTTCTAAGAATGTAGTGTCACCTGCTGAAAAACTAGTGCCTAGCTGCCTGCCCCACCATGTGGACAACTGTATGTGCTGTGTCCCCCACCCCCACATCCTGCCATCCAGTGCTGATGCCAGTTGAGAGCCTCATTATATGCTAAATGGCATCTTACTGTATGTGGTCACAAAATGTTAGTATGGAGAACAGGAGAAGGGGTTGGATATGCAGCTTAGTGACAGAGAACTTTCCTGGCATGCATGAGGCCCTGGGTTCCTTCACAAGCAGTGTGAAGTAAATAAGCAAACGGACACATACAATCACACTTTGAAAAGAATGGGTATGATTCTTTGAACAGACCTTAGAACCAGAAGCTCCTCATACAGGGAGGTGAGTCTCATTGACTTGTTCCATTTGTACAAGACAGGTGCAACTACAAGAGTAAGGCCAGTCTAGTCCTCTAGAGACGGTAAGAGCTGAGGTGCCCAGAAAGGATTCCCTGGAAGACACAGTTCTATCACTCAGGGGACTTACTGCTGATTCCTGTTTATTTTCAGTGGCTTTTAATTTAGTTTAATCAGAATTACTCATAAATTATGGATTAATTACTATTTAAATCCTCTCGGCCATGGAGCTGGCTTAGCTTCTCCTCTTCAGTGGATGCCATCCATGTGATTATAGGGCACTCTGTCAACATTTAATCAGTGGCACTTATTAATGTGGCATTGATATGTGGTGGCCATCCTCATGCTCTCAATCACATGAACAGCCAGCAAGGACTCTGACATCATCATTCTTTATCATGTTAACCAGCCCCTGGGCTTTCAGGGCAAGCTTGGCATTCATTTTTTACAAAGCAAATATTCTGTCTCTTTGGTTCAGCCCATCCTTTGTCCCTATAGTCTTAAATACTCTTAGCGTCAGAACTTCCATCTGGAAGGGCTTTGGGAGCATGGCCTGTGCTCACAGTCTTGAAGATCTTTTCCTGTCCTCTTTCCACACCATGCCCAGGAAATGTGAAACTCTAAAACCTTTGTCTGTGGTCGAACATTACTGCATAGGGTAAATGCAGGCACACGTGTGTGTGTGTGTGTGTGTGTGTGTGTGTGTGTGTGTGATATGAAGCAGAGAAAATGAGCCATCTTTTAGGTTTGTTGAGTACTTATGGTGATGGAACATTTGAAGCTCATCCTAAAGAAATGTGTACTAGGAAAATGGAGCTCATGACTTTCCCTCTCTTTTCAGCCTCTACGGTAGACACATGCAGGCGAACCCAGAACCACCAAAGAAGAATAATGACAAATCAAAAAAGATAAGCCGGAAACCCCTAGCAGCCAAGAACAAATGAGGAGCACACGTGCTGGGCTTCCGGCTCCTGTCTTAACTCTCCTGTCCTCTCTTGCTGTCTCACAAATAAATACAATGTGGCTTTTTTTTTTTAAATACAGCCTTACCTTTGAAATTCTTTTGGTGGGTGGTACATTTTTATAAGGTCTTTAATCCATTACCATTTGTTTCCTGAAAATTGCCAAACGCAGGAAACAAAGCTCTAATTCTACTGCAAATGCTATGGTAGGCACAGGTTTCAGTGCCTTGAATAGACATCACAAGGCTGCTTATGATCAAAAGAATAATTAAAATCATGTAACCACTTAAATGTCACAGTGAACACTTTTCATTCTTTCTGTTTATTCACATAACTCATTATTTTGCCTTATTACAAATCTTCCTTCACCGCCAAGATATTATGTTCATTTAACTTCCAAATGACTTTAGTAAAATCTTAAATTTGTATCACATGTTTCTTCTAAAATAAAGAGTAATCTAATGTTGGGGTATCTACACTTTTGTTTATTGCCCCCCTCCAAAAAAGCGATGTCATCTAATTGTATTGGTTGTAGATGACAGTCTCTAACCCTTTCCATGAAAGAAATGCGAAATTAAATGAGAGTTATAGTTTCTTCTCATATCAATTTGTCAGGATTTTTTTCCTTTGAAAACTGTTTCTAAATTAGGAAGGAGGAGAAAACACATGTCTAGGAGACTCTGCCAGAGGATTTTGGAAAGCAACATTCCTTCACCGAAGAAACGGTGACTTTTGCCAGTGGCTGGTAGATAAGAGCTGAGAAGAGAGAGAGAAATTCGAGTATGTTTTTTTGTCGATGGAGAGAATCCGTTCACAACAAGCATTCTTCTAAGAGACTCTGATGCCAAAGAAGTTGTGTGAATGTGCACAATCTACACCACACCAGTGTGGAAACTGCCTTTACAGAGTCGTTAAACACCCAATTATTTAACATCTGTGACAGGCAGTTTTCCTTCACATCTACAGCAGCACGCATGGAGATGAGAATCAACCCAAACACAGGTTTTTGTGCAAACTAAGAGGGCTGCCAGCACCCAAAGGCCTTCCAACAAAAGATGGGTGACATGAAAGGGACTCTCGAGTCCTGAAGTCATCTGGACACGAACTTTCCAACTTGGTATTTCAACTTTTCGCTTCTCTGTAATGTCCTGGGTTGGCATTGCCTATTTTGAGATTGAGATGATGTAATTTTTACAGTAGCAGAGTTTGTTTCAGCCTGAATTTTTTATTGTTATTTTTACAGCTTATGAAGTTGTAGAAGGAAGAACAGCATCCCACTGTTGATTGAACAACTTCACCTAGAATTAAGTTAGCAACAAAGCATTAGTAAAAACAGCACTATGAAAGATTTGTGAGAAATTTCTTTTTCAAAAGATGAGCTCTCTGGATCAGAATGTAGACAAACACCTAAATTTGTTAGGAAGAGTATCTCCAAGAAGCATGAAGAAATAAAAAGGCAAAAGTTGACTAGTAATCAAAAAACGAGTCAAAAATAAGTAGTGTGTAACAATGAGAAATGTGCAAATATTTTAAGGTAGTATTAAATGTTGGGCAGGTCATGTGAGATAAATATTCTTTTTTTTTAATTAATTTTTATTGCTGCTTTGTGCATTTCGTACATCATCTTCCAATTCAGATCAGGCATATTTCCCTTTCCCTTCCCCCCCAACCCCACCCCATCCCAGATCATGTATTCTGCCATAACTGTCTTGCATCTTTCTCTTCATTTTGTTTAGCTTAGAAGTGGGGTGATAATCTTGTGAGTACAGCATCCTTCGTGCAAAATCAATCGCAGGCGTTGTGCCCAAAACCCCCACAGCCCCACCATCCAGTGGGGGTGACAGTTGTTTGTTCCATCAAGTTGATCAAATGGAGTGCCAGACTACATCGCGTTAGTTTCACCATTCACCCCAATCGCAGCCTTTACATCTACCACGCCCTCTCTTCTGCAGATTGTTCCTAGGCTTAGAAAAGGGGCACAGGTGATGAGAAGTAAAACAGTCCCTCTCTCTGGAGCTGTGACTTGGACTCTGGTCAATTCTGGCTGTTTCCTTTCATGGGCTGAAGTTGTCCAGGAATAACTTTTCAATCCTACTGATGAAGCACAAGCAATTAGATATATAGAATTTAAGCAGCACTAATAGTTATGGTAGGTTACTTGGCATAGACACATATGTTTGGATGATATGTTAATCTATGAGTTACATTTTTCCCCCCTGTTAAATAGACAGGGTCTTACTGTGGCTTATAACATCTCCTAACCTATAAAGGATGTAAGCTTGTGGCACAGCCATGGGTTATTCCTCCAAGGAGAGAGCCAATAGACAATTAGATTTGGGATATACAGGCACATGGCTGCCTCTGCGCACAGTATTTCCAGGCAGGTGAGGTTGTAGCTGGTGCTGACGGTGGAGTCTTGCTTGACTAGGGAGACCCGTATTTGCTTCATTGGTTTAGGGCGCCTTTGGCAACACTCTCTGGCATCCAGAGGCCATCTGTACATTTGCATGTGCCCTCAATACATCCCTCCCATGTTAACGTCCGGCTTCGGCAGGCAGGGTCTTATCCCTCTCCTCCTGCAGGTATCCCAACTTAGGGGCAAGGAGCCCTTACCTTTGTGACATTGGAAAGTAAGAAAAGCCTTAGATTGCCATAAACATTGAACCCTCTGTGGATCCTTAGCATGTATCCACTTAAACACTTTTTATATGAGTCCTAAGAGAATCTTACCTTCTAGGTGCCCAGGTTTTTTATAGAGAGACTTTCTTGCCTACCCCCCCATAGAACAAGGAAAATAGAACAAGGAGAAATATGACGATGATGAGGTCGTTCTCCAACTGTAAATTGGAGACAACTATTATAGAGGTAATCTCTTATAAAACCGGTGAAAATGCCTTCTTTAATTGACTAATAGACATAGGAACGGTGAAAAGGATTATACTCTGTTCGGAACCAAATATAATAATAAAGTCCTAGGGCTATGCACTTAGGCAAAGTATATTAATGCAGGAGCTCTGACATCAGCAATGGATTGTTCTACCAGGGGGATGTTGGCCAGGGGATCAAAGGCCCCACAAAAGGTGAGATAAATATTCTATCCTGCTATGGGAATATAAATTTCCAGCAAGGTTATAGCAGTTTAACAATGTGTAGGAAAACCCTAAAGTTGTGTACTTGGAGAATTGTTCCATCTAAGAGTTTATTCAGAGGACAGTGCTAGAGATGTAAAGAGCTCTTTGTGGCATGGTATCCACAGTGTGAATGCAGGGAAGAGTCAGGTGGCCCAGTGGAAGATTTTTGGGATATGCACATGAAGACATTAACAGTTGTGGAACAATGTCTAAGGACAGTGGAGACATCTAATAATTATATCACCTAGTTAAGTAGCATAAATTTTAAAACTATGTGAAGATGATCCCAATTTTGGAAAAAGGTGAATTGTATTTGTAATATGTACATGTAGTCATACTGGTGAAACAGGCTGATAAATTATTTCTACATTGTACGCTAAGATTTTTTTCTAATTCTCCTTTTTAAAAGGACTCTATTTTTACTTTGCTATAATGAACCTGTACCCTTGTAATCGGAAACATTAAATACGTATTTTTTTCAAAATGCAATTGGCATATCATTGTATGTTACATAGTCCAGAAAAATAAGAGCATATATAAATTCAGAGCATGATGTAAAATGTTAGATTAGCATGCTTTGTTACTAAAATGAATTTTCACATTTTTACAGATTTATTTTATTATCTATGCATGTGTATGCTTTCATACTTGTGCACAAACAGCTGCCCCGGAAACACGGGTATATGCACGTGAATTCTGGTGACCTCAGAGGCTAGAAGAGGCCAACGGATTCCCCTGGAGCTGGAGTTAAAGGAACTTGTGAGTCCAATACATAGGTGCTTAGAAACAAAGCCTGGGCCGCTGAAAGAACAGCAGTCTTCACAGCTAGGCCATCTCTCCAGCCACTATATCTTCTTATGCTCTGTGTATGTTTATTTGTTATTAACAAAAAAGAAAAATCACAGTTCAAAGGGTAGTCTTTTTTAATACTTTTATTGAGCTTTTGAACATTTCTTATTTAACAGTTTTTAATCAAATTCAGATCCCCTTCCCCATCCATGCCCCTATACCACCCCCAATGAAACCTCATGTATTCTGCCATACATGTTAAGTCCCATCCAATCCATCATTTGTACCCAGGTGTCCTTTGGTGCAAGTTAATCCACTGGAGTCTAGTCAGCCTATCTAGAGTTGTTCCCTTAAAGAAGATCCCTCACCCAGCAGTAATCAGTCTCCAGAAGTTCCCAGGCTAGAGCTGGCCCGAGACCCATTTCCCTTGCTCTGCTCTAGGCCCTTGTCTGATCGAGTCGTCATGGGTCTTGTGCTCAGCACCACCATTGCCACAAGTTCACATGAACAAGCTTCCAGTGGCCTGAAATCCTGTTTCCCTATGTTCAGGGATCCCTTCTTCTGCAGTGGTCCCTGAGCCCTGGGCCCTATCCAAGGACATGCACTCTGCAGTGTCGTAATCACTGAAACAGCCAGCTGTGGCCTTCTGTGTGCATTGCACTCTGTTGTATGAGGAAGCTCCACTGGTGAGAGTCTACGGATGCACTGGTTTTCTCTCTGGCCCCTGTTCCACTGTGTTCCATGAGCCTTAGGTGTAGATGTTCCACTGTAGATATGTCACTTAGGACTGGACATCTCTCATGGAGATTCTCTGTGACCAGCTGTGGAACTCGGCAGTAGCCTCCATCTGTTTCCCGAAAGAAGCTTCTTTGATGAGTGGTGTAAGATACACTTGTCTATAAATTATATAAGGATCCATATTTAGTATACGGTAAGAAATTTCATATGTCTTAGAGATATGACAGGTTTTCTCTGGGATCTATGACCCTTCTAGCCATATGTATTTGGCTATAATTACAATGGTACCCACAAGTTCCCTCCCATTGATATGGGTTTAATTCCAATTAGATAACTGTTGATTACCCCCAGATAACTGTGCCATACTCCACCAATAGATGTAGTAAGCCTTTTAACAAATATATTCTGATGTTTTTATGAAATCTGTCAGCTATTAATGTCTTGCAGTCATTCAAAGTGCCTGTGTTGGCAAACATTGTGTTAGATACTATTCATATACCCTATATGTTTTATGTCATAGGAGGAGGGAATATATAATCTCTCCATCAGTAACATTTCAGAAGACTCTCGTGCTCTTCAGAAATCACAGTTCTGTCAATATTGCACACACTGACAGTGACCCCGTACTTCATGTTTACCTTATACTCAATAGAACTTTGGAATTCACCATTGCTGAGTTTTTCCCTTATTCTCTTCTGTTAGGAATAATGTAACTTGGGGCTGGAGAGATGGCTCAGCGGTGAAGAGCACTGACTGCTCTTGAAGAGGACCCGGGCTCGATTCCCAGCACCCACATGGTGACTAAGAACCATCTTTAGTGCTGGGTGTGGTGGTGCATGCATTTAATCCCAGCACTTAGGAGGAAGAGGCAGGTGGATCTCCATGAGCTCAAGGCCAGCCTGGTCTACAGAGCAAGCTCCAGGCCAGCTGGGACTAAGGGGAGACCCTGTCTCAAAAAAAACCAAAAAAAAAAAAAAAAAAAAAGAAACAACATGACTCATTTTTTGAGGACCTTCCTCATGTCAGGCTTTTAACTGACTTATGTTTTCATTCATTTTCATTCAGTGTTTATGCTCAATTGTAGGAAATGTAACCTTGGGGAGATTATAGAAGTTTCCCCCAAGCCTGCACAGCTAGCAGGGAGCAGGTGAGGGATATAACTGGAGTAACCTTAGCTATAAACATGTGTCCCTTCCCAGCCCACATTGCCTCTTGGACACCAGTCAAGCTCCTGGGTCTTCCATAGGCATAGCTCCCACCACCACCATTGACCCAACATCTTTTCAATTGGAGTTCTGCCTTTGAGATCCTGAATTGTTCATTTTTAAATATACCTAAGTCAGTGTATACTAATAGCTTAGGTTAATGATATGCTGCCTTATTTCTATCAGTGTCTAGCCTTTGGTTTCTAGTGTCTTTTCCCCATGCTTAGATGACAGCATAACTCTGTTGGCTAAGTAGTGTACTGACCAAAGCAGATAAACTTCACTCCAAAGAATATTTTTGTTCTTCCCTCTCCTGTAGAAATGCACCATTTCCAGTGACATCCCATCAAAGAAACATTGTGTACCAAAAAGGATTTCCTCACATCACCCACTTAAAGAGCAATACCTCTTGAAACAGACACAAAATGGCTTTGGGGATCACTTCCCAGCCCACGTAGAAGGCTGTTCTCAGAGGCTCATTCAGAGCTAGAGACCCCATCACATCTGTGCTGCTTCAGCTGTCAACTTGAGACACTCTTGGGAAGAGGGACTCTCAGTTGTGGAATTTATTCTCTTGGACTGACCTGTGGGCGTCTGTGAGACATTTTCTTGACTGTTGAGTGATGTGGGTGGGCCCAGACCACTGAGGGTGATCTCATCCCTAGGCACATGATCTTGGGTTGCATAAGAAAGCAGGCTGAGTACAGGCCAGGGGAGTAAGCCAGTAAGCAGCATGGTCTCTGCTTCAGCCTTTGCCTTGCAAGTTCCTCCCCTGGCATTTCTCAATTATGGGCTGTTACAAGATGCAATAAACCCTTTTTGCCAAGTTAGTTTTGGTCAAGGTTTTGTCACAACAGAAAACCAAACTAGAACAGAACTTGGTGCCAGGAGCAGGGTGTTGCTGTACAGGACCTGACCATGTTGTTTTGAGGAGGATTGTGGAAATGTTTGGAAATTTAGGTGAGAGAGGCTATTGAGTGCATAGAGATTAATGGGGTATTGTGGGACATGGAAGAGTCATGCTGAAAGAAATGTGGACAATGGAGGCCTAGCTTATGAAGTTTTATAGGGAAGCAAAAACTATTGGGCTGTGCATGTAATGTATTTAAAAAGAATTTGTGGAAGTGAAATTTGGGGGTTTGGGGGACAGTTAATGTAGGTTAGCTAGTGCTGGAGAATCAGTTGTAATAAAGAAAAGACCAGCATCACCGAGGTGAAATTTGGGGAGTATTTCCTCAGGGTCAGCACACAGAAGTTGTGGTCCAAAGTAGCCAAGGCTGCATCTCAAGCTAGAAGCTGGTTTTGGTGCTGTGTAAACATCTTACAAGTGGTACTGGTTTGGGCAGCATAAAAACCTGCAGAAGTGAAGGGGTCATAGAGAAAAATTTGAGGCCTGCCACTGTGTGAGGCCAGGAGAGCTGCTGATGACAGTGCATCCCTCAGTTGCAGTGGAGACCAGCATACTGAAAGTGCCAGGACCGTGGGTCAACCACCAACAGAAGCAGAGGTGGAGTGGAGCCCACTGGAACCTGCTAGACAAGCCGTGTGTGCTGTGGATAGCAGAGCCAGGGAAGTGGAGCTGCCCCAGCCTTTTGGAATCCAGATCATGCGTAAATCCGGACATCAGACACTGAGCTGTTTATACCGTTTGAGTTTGGTTTTGCTTTGATCTGATTGTTCCCTGGTTCTTCCCTCTTAGAATACGAAGCATTTAACTTGTTTACAGCAGTCTCAGTTAAAAGACTTTGGGTTACTTTTTTTTTTTTTTAACATTTTTTTATTGATGCTTTGTGCATTTCATACATCATTTTCCAATTCAGTTCAGGCATATTTCCCTTTCCCTTCCACCCACCCCCACCCCAACCGAGATCATGCATTCTGCCATATCTGTCCTGCATATTTCTCTCAGTTTTTTACTTTAATGAGATGTTGAGCTTTTAAAGTATTAGGAAATTTTAAGGACCATAGGACCTTTAAAGTTGTGCTAGGTTTTATATTGTGATGTTAATATTAACTTGATATTTGGGGGATAAGAAATGGAAATGTCATGGTTTAATAGTGATGTTCTTGTGTGTCAGTAAGGGGTCAATTATACTGACAGCTTCAGTTGTCAACTTGACATACATGGGAAAAGGGAACCTCATTCGGGGAATTTCCTTTATCTAATTTGCCTGTGAACATTTTCTTGATTGTGGAGTGATCTAGGAAGGCCCAGCCCACTGCGGTGGTGCCAGTCCTGGGCAGGTGGTCCTGGTTTGCATAAGGAAGCACGAGCAAGGGGAGTGAGCCAGAAAGCAACATTCCTCCACGGTCTCTCCTTCTACTTCTGCCCCCAGGTTCTCACCTTGGCTTCCCTCAATGCCATGAACTCTTCCTCCCCAGTTTAGTTTGGGTTGCTGTGTCCACTGGGTATTTCCAGTGTCTTAGCATTCTCCCTAAACATTTACTCTCCTATTATCCATGTAGAAGCCATGCTTTAATGTGTGATGGTTAGAGGTTTTTTGAAGAATCAGACGTGTCTAAAAGGTTGGTAGACCCAGAAACACAGTGAATTAAGGACTCAAGGTCAAGCAAAAAAGAAGAGTTACTATAAAAGGCTTGGAATTAGATTGACTTGTCACCTCGCACATAGGGTATGCACCACCTCAGCTATGAGAACCGAGCAAACTGTGAAGCCTTAAGTGACATATCTGGTAATGCATACTCTTCCTGGGGAATGAGAACAGCACTTGCTCCCCTACACATTACACACAAACACACACACACACACACACACACACAGAGAGAGAGAGAGAGAGACAGAGAGAGAGACAGAGAGAGAGAGAGAACATACTGATTTCCAAATTCACAGGACTGACATCAGTCTGGAGGCAACATCTTGTTGCTACTTCCCAACAGACTCTGAAATTGGCACTTTCTGCACACAGATGCCAACACAACCAACTTGGTTCAGCCCAAGAAGAAGCCTTATCAGGGACCTAACAGCAGCAAGTGGGGGAAAGCGCAATCCATTCAAAACTCCCCCAGAATACCACCAGAATATGCCTGCAACCCTCAGCAACAGTCCTGCTGCTTGTACGGGCTGCTTGCTGTATTTTTATTTAACAAAGAACCACTTTAATTGCCATACGCGATGCAGCAGTGAGCACAATACACAATGAGACCAAGGGCTATAACTAAGAAAGGTTCAGCCTGGAGACTTGGTCTTAGATACCAGATTGTTCATCCACTCAGCAGCTGTAGTTTTGGTGAGTTAAAATCCATCACTTGAGATTTCAGTGAAAAGCAGTAGAGATTAGAGTTGATCTAAACTCTGATTGTCTAAAAGGAGTGGTTATGTCCATTGCAGATGTGGGACGGCACAGAGATGACGCTGGCGTCTGCTGCCTAGGAAGAAGCTTCAGAGGGAGTTATTTATCCATGTGGCTGAATATGGTCACAAGTCACCTTCCTTGGATACCATTTTGTGTTGATTAGCCAGCTACCACCCCCAAGATTCAAGTACAACTATCACTTTGGCAATAGTCTGTGTATATAATCAGGTGTGTGAAAATAAATTACCATCAGATTAAAGTGAGCCATAAATCCAGTGACTGTTTTTTTTTCATACATCTGTGTGATGACAGAGGAACATGGGAAAGATGGTCATGTGACTAGGAAGGCAGAGCTTGGAGGGATGAAGCCACAAGATGAAGGATGCTGAGCAACACAGGAACTGAGAAAGGTGAGAAAGGATCTTTCCCTGGAGTCTTCAGAGGGAACATACCATACTGTCAGTCTTCATTTACTGTGACAAAATACCAAAGGGAAACAGCTTATATGTGTGGATGATTTACTATGGTTCACAATTTGACATTTTGGTCTTATGTTCAGCTGTTTCTGGGACATAGGAAAACATCATGGCAGAATCACACGGCAGAGCAAATCTCATTTCATGGTGGTCAGGAAGTAGAAAAGAGGAAGAAGAAGAGGAAGAAGAGGAAGAGGAAGTAGAAGAGGAAGAAGAAGAAGAAGAAGAAGAAGAAGAAGAAGAAGGAGGAGGAGGAGGAGGAGGAGGAGGAGGAGAAGAAGAAGAGGAGGAGGAGGAAGAGGAGGAAGAAGAGGAAGAGGAAGAAGAGGAAAAAGGGGAGGAGGAAGAAGAGGAAGAGGAAGAAGAGGACAAAGGAGGAGAAGGAGGAGGAGGAGAGGAGGAAAAGAAAAGGAGAAATGGAGGAGAGGTGAAGAGAAAGATGACAACAGTAGATATACCAAGATTAAGTAGATGATGATGATGAATGATAGATAGATAGATAGATAGATAGATAGATAGATAGATGATAGATGTTATAAACCCAAGACACACCCTCAGTGATCTTTGTCTAACTAAGCCCTATCTACAAAAGTTACCATAACCTCCTAATAATGTCATTAAATTATGAATCCATCAGTGGATTAATTACAGCCTCATTGTCTTGTCATCTCTCAGTGACTGGATCCATTAGGTGGGGACCAAGTTTCCAGATCATGAGCCTTTTAGGGTATGCTTTAGAACCAAACTATAAAAGATTATCACCAAAACTCAGAACAAGTGCCTGCTGGTTTAAGCTGCTACCTTGGTGGTATAGTCAGTGGTAGTCCCATAGGAAACAATGACCAGCATCTAGATTCAGCTCAGAGTAGACCAAGAAATAGAAGCCACAGTCAGCAGTGACTGCCTCCGAAATCATAATGGAGAAGCCAGAGGCGCCTGGAGCTGCCTGCACTTTTCATCCTGTTGCTGCAAGCGACTGGCTTCCATGGGTCTATCCTGTCGGTCTGGACTGTGACAATCAGGAGCACCTTGAGGAGGTGCTTCACCCTTTTCCAGGCTTGGATATCCAGTTAAGAACCTGAAGGGTTCCTATTTGATTCAGAGTCTAATAATGGAATTACATCGTTCAAGGAAAGAATAACTTCTATTGTTGCATCAAAGAATTCTCATTTCTTTATAGGTGTTCTGCGACCTATTCATACTAATTTTCTGATCAACAGCTATAAACAAAGACAAAAGAACCAATATAAAAAGGTTTTCTTCTGAGCTGTCTAAATTATTTTTTGGTTGTCACCTGGGAAAGGCTTAATATACAGTTTTATAATGAGAATAAGAAGCTTCTGTCTGTTCCCCCCTGACAATTTTATAACAACTTTGTTTTTTGTTTTGTTTTGTTTTTCTTTTTTTTTCTTCTTTGGGTCTTTTGGAGACAGGGTCTCCCTGCAGCCCCAGCTGTCCTGGAAATCACTCTGTAGACCAGGCTGGGCTTGAACTCACAGAAATCCACCTGCCTCTGCCTCCCAAGTGCTAGGATTAAAGGTGTCCACCACCATGCCTGGCACAACTTTGTTATAATAGGCACAATCCATTATTCTTTTTGATCAACAACTCATTTGTTGAATATATGTTAACTATGCATATATATATATATATATATATATTCATGAACTGTCTCAACAAGATATATATGTGAGCAATATATCAGAGGTTGCCCCTGGGGTCAGAGACTTGGAATTTACTTTTAACATTGTATCCCTCTTAAAAAGCCATCTACATAAATGAAATATTCAGAATAAGTAAATACACAAAACTTTAATTTTTACATTTTAATAATTTTTTAGCCCTTCACCCTATCTCCTGGCTCTTAGGGACATCCCACCCCCTCTTCTGAAGTGTTTCTTGAGACTTATAATGGTGGGATAAGTGACTTGTTTTAGGACTCGGTCCTTACCCATCACTTATTTTCTACATCTTGGGCAGCCATGAATGCATTTGGCACTGTTCATTGTAAGGAGAGGCTTCTCTGATTAAATCTGGGAGCCGCTTTTGTCTGTGGGTAAGAGTGTAGGTATTTAATTAGAAGGCAGCCTGCTAAGTTAATCATCAGAAATAAGCTCCCAAACCTTTAATTCATAACTTGCCAGTGGATTTTCTAAAAACAGTTTTTAAAATGAATACTCGTTGATGACGTGCATATGAGGCTACCCTGACTACAGTTAAAGGGAGCAGGAGCACATCAGCACATCTTCCGCTCTTGCAATGTAGTCCACTCCCATGAAAGAAATCATCTAGAAACTAATATTCATGTGACTCATTTTGTAAGTACAATTTCTAAACTCCAAAATGGAAAATATTGGTAGTGTAAGGAACAATAAGAGGAGCCAAATAGGAACACAGTGTCACTCAATGTGAGATCAATGCATTAAGCAACACAAAGTAGACTTGGAAAAGTATTGCATGATTTCTTTCATTTCTGTGTGTGAAAACAAGAAGCATAGAGACTGTAAGAGAGAGAGGGAGAGGAAGGAGAGGGAGGGAAGGAGAGAGAGAGAGAGAGAGAGAGAGAGAGAGAGAGACTGGGAAAAGGAAAGAGACTAGACCAGAAGGGGAAGGGAGGGTTAAGAAGTGGTAAATATGATCAAAGTGCATGATATGCTTGAAAGAAACTCTTTATGAAACCCAATCCTGTCTACAATGACTGCTCAACATTGAGTCTCCAAGGTCATTCCATGTGAAGGAAGGTTAACCGGAGAAGAAGGAAAGACTATTCAAGCTGAAATTCTGGAGCAAAACAGGAACTTGGCACATTTCTTCAATGGGACAAAATGGGACAAAGGTCCCTGTGGCTGCAACAGGTGAAGAAGTAGACGAGCAGGGACAAGACCATGGAAGATCTCCTTTTCTTTTTTTTTTTGGGGGGGGTCTTTTTGAGATAGGGTCTCCCTGTAGCCCCAGCTGTCCTGGAACTCACTCTGTAGACCAGGCTGACCTTGAACTCACAAAGATCCACCTGCCTCTGCCTCCAAGTGCTAGGATTAAAGGCGTGTGCCACCATGTCCAGCTGGAAGATCTCTTTTCAAACATTCATCAGTGCCTGCTACTCCATATTGACACTGTTCCTGGGACTGAAGAACAGCAGTGAATAAATACAGGGCTTCCTCAGCTATCTTACAGGATTTGGATTTTCTAAAAAGCCTAAAAGAAATCCCTTCAAGGATCTAAAGCAGGGAATTATAAGATCTTATGGCCACGTTGGAGAAGTGGTACAGAGATAGAGTCAATGGTCTGGGCAAATTAGCACTTGGATAATGAACTTCAGTAGGTCACTGTGCTGTGTAGATACATACCGACATGAACAATTTGGTGTTTGATGACCTCAGATAAGAAAATGACGGCCGTCATATATATTCCCATAGCAGTGGTACAGTAAGGAGGCTGAAACCAAGAACTTAAGAGGTGATACTTAACTTGATTATCAGTTTTAACCACTTTTTTTGATAAATGACAATTTTATTTTTATGCATAAAGGTTGATGAAAAATGATTACTAGTTCTATTTAAGAATACTGAACATTTCAATTGAAAAGCATAGTAACTAAACTTGTTAAATACTGTTTTCCAAAATGCAGCTTGAAAACATCCAGCATGCTTGTTTCTGTACATGGATTCAAGACCAAATATACATGTTACATGCATCAAGGCTAGATTACAAGTTATCACAGTCATCATCATCTTCACATTTTCTTTTTGGTGTATTTGCTGATTCATTGGCTGTATTTTGTGAAAAAATATTAGTAGTAATAAGAATGTTTTTGGACCCAATTAATGCTGGGTTAAGAACATTCTGAACTGCTGACGTTGCAGAAATTGCAGTTTTTACAGCTGGGGACTGAGAAGCAGGCATCTGTACTGTAAACCTCTGCCCCATGAGGGACATCGAAGTCCCTACTTTAGTTGAAACAGACATGGCTTGTGGAGTTGGTGAAACTGTATTTCTTCATGAAGGTCAACTGGTACAAATTAAGTTCACCATTGTACTGCTGTTAGGAACTGCCGTAAGATCAGGGTTGTCAGAGCTGGAGAGATGGCTCTTCGGTTCAGAGTGCTTGCTCTCCACCCACATAGGGTGGCCCACAGCTGACTATAAGTCCAGCTCCAGGGGTGTCTAACTTCCTCTTTGGGCTTCCACAGTCACTCTCATACACATGGCATACACGCACGGAAACACGCCCTGCTCGCTAATAGCAAAGTGAGAGCAGGCATGCAATGACCACACCACATCAGTGACGGATGACTCTGTTCTTTTGATTTTGCCATCTTGCTCCTCAAAGGCACTAACACAACCCTCCTAGCAGCTCATTGTTTGTTTGTTTTTTCTTTTTGACTTCAACAGAGATCACTAATTTTATAGAAATCATGTAAGTGCATCATAAAAGACTTCTTTTTTTTTTTTTTTTTGTCTTTTCGAGACAGCGTCTCCCTGTAGCCCCAGCTGTCCTGGAACTCACTCTGTAGACCAAGCTGGCCTTGAACTCACAAAGATCCGCCTGCCTCTGCCTCCCAAGTGCTAGGATTAAAGGTGTGCGCCACCAGGCCCAGCAAGACTTCTAACACATTTACGTTTTCACATTTTCCCAAGAAATGCTTCCTTGCATATAGTTAGCAACCTATATCTATTTACTCTTCATATCTGGAGGCAAGAGTAAATAGATACAGGTTCCCAGGCTGGCAAAATGGCTCAGTGGTTAAGAGCACTGGCTGCCCCTTACAGAGGACCCAGGTTCAGTTTCCAGCACCCATATGGCAGCTATCAACCATCTGTAACTCCAGTTCCAGGGATCTGATACCCTCTTCTGACCTCCACAGGGATTGCACAACATGGATACACTTACACATATGCATGCAATGCATTCATACGCATAAAAGTAATAAAATATTTTAAAATAGATATACATTCCTTATTCCAGCCAATTCACTTTAATCAAATGTTTAGGACATAAAACAGTGTCATCTTATATCCCTGTTTCCTGACCTCTGCAGCAAAGGTCACAGTGTGAAAGCCAGACCCTGGAAGAATTGCTCAAGCAAAGCTTAACCCATTCCTTCATTTGGCAGATGAGAAAAGTAGAAGCTCAGAAAGATAAAATGATCCCCCAAATCCCAAGGGTTACAGCAGAGATGAATGACAAAATCAGGACAAGAACCTAGACCTCCAAACTAATTATTTAAATATTCCAGGATTATTTAAATAAAATACTAAAGGAGGAAACTTGAGCCAGACCAGTGTGGTGTGTGCTGATGTGGTCTATCCTTAGAACTTCATAAAACACAGTACACATCTGCCTGATTGGCTCCTTATCCAAAGAGAGAAAGCAGAATCTAGCTCTGTTCTTTCTTTGATGAGAAATTAAGTGATATAGGAAATCTGATATTTGATATGTAACTAAAGTTATCAAAGCTAAAGTAAGGGCCCAAGAATGGCTATTTTACCACAGTGTAAAGAAATTAGCCCCACCATGGGATGGAGGGGGCAGACTGACAGCATCACTTAAAGCTGACTCAAAGCCCACAGAACAGAGTTTCTAACAGCTGGGAAGCACTCTACAAGATGCTTATTTGAGTAGTCACAAGCAGTTACTAGAAGAAAAAGGCATGAACCCCCCAAAATAGAACCCCCTAGACTAAAATTCCTCTTGATTAGTTATCTCAGAAAAATAAAGTAAAAGCTTAGCTAACATGGAACATTTTTTTCTCCTGAAACAATTTAGAAAAAATCAAATAAAGTTAAGGTCTGGTGAAATAGAAGTGTGGGTCTTATACATTTTAAAAACAGCAGAATTCTGCATTTGAGTTAAAAATCCATCTTGACCAACTTAAGAGAAACATACAGTTTGGATGGGTCTCCCTGGGTCTGTGTAAATTAGGTACAAGATTCCTTCACAAACTAACAGTAAGGGAGAAGACCGAGGGGAACGTCTGTGTTTGCTGGAACCTCGTTCCACATATATCCCGATGCTTGTGGGCCATTCCATCCTAATCCCAGCAGAACCTGAAAATGCTGAGCTGTACTTTGTGCGACCCAACCCATTGATTTTTTTGTTCTTTTCTTTTCCACTCTCCCAGGGTGGCAGAACCTTAAACCTGGATAAAGCATACAAAGTGATCATTCTACTCTTTATCCACTGATGCCCTTTCAACCCTTTGCAACTTCAATCTCCAAGGCAATGGTACAGGCCTCAACAAGCTCTCCCTAAATGAATAAATGAAAACCAGAGAGTGACCACCCTAAGTGTCTATGAAAGGTGCTCAAGATGAAGATCTCCAGTAGGCTGGTTTGTACACCTCGAAGCCTAGAACTAAGAGGAAAAGGAGAAGACAGAAAACCTCACGAGAAGGAGGCAAATCAATACAACAGCTCGAGTCATTAACAAGTGGAGCAATGCGATTCACAAGTCCATCCTGTTAAGCTGAAACCTCCTTCACACTTCCATTTGGAGTATGCAAATTAGCCTAATGTAATTTTGGGCTCTAGACATATCAACTGAAATCCCCCTCGTCAGGGACACAAAGCATTTAACCACCTGGCCATTAAACCTTCTCCCTCTAGAAACAGAACAAAGCAGTGGGTTTCCACTGTCTTTGTGGCAGAAAAGTTGAAAATGGTAGAAGTTTTTAGAATGCTGTTGTCTGCTATAATTTGAAGCTTAGATCTGTGTGTGGTATAAGTAGTTGTTAGGCATCAGTGCAGGCTCTGACTAAATCCCACTACTTAAAAAGATACCCCCGAGGGGGCACTGTGAAACATGCAGAGCCACAAAAGGGTTCTGCTCTGGATGGAGGGAGGTTCACATTTTGGAAGAGTCAGTGATAGATGAGAACCATTGCTGTGTTTCAAAGGCTGTGTTTCTTGAAACATTTTAATGTTCTCCCTCAGTTGGAGTCATCCGTGTCCAAAATAACAAATGGTCCCATTTTTTTTTTTTTTTACCTCTAAACCTCGGGAGGCATGATTTTTTTTTTGTTTTGTTTTTTTGAAGTTGATGGAAGTTGGCGTGGGGAATATGAGGGAGATCCAGACAACAAAGTCAGCCACTCGGAGCTGCCAGCAGCCCCTGGACCCCCCTCAACTGCTATTTCCATGTCACAGAGGGTTTTTCCCCCTTCATTTTAAACCATTCTGAGATATTTTCATGGTGTTGTGGCTAACCATTTTTAGTCAGTTAAAAAATGCCTTCATCACCTCCCACCAGGAGAGCCATGGAACACACTGTTGGAGATGCTGAAACTTTTTTCCCTATTTTCTCCTTAAAAATATTAATGTTAACCATTTAAAAAGAAAGGGAATACACACACGTTTGAATTGGCTTTCAGACAGCTTATTTAGAAATTAATGATTGCACCTGTACCTGTGGCTAAAGGAACTGGAGGGATCACAGTGAACAGGCAGGGAAGGGCAGGTGCCAGGCTCCCCGCCCCACTGAGTGGGCGCAGAGAAGGTGCCATCCTGCATGAGTGCCAAAGGGTCTGGGTGGGATGTCTCAGACTGACAAAATTAAAAAGCTGTGGCTCTCAAACAGAAGGAGGTTTTGTATCTGGTGGGTGAGAAAGACAGAGAAAAAGAGAAGCAGACAGGAGGAAACAGGAGCTGAGAACAGACAACTCTCAGCTTGCCTGGAAGGAGCCAGCCGTCCTGCTGATCAGCAGTGGAGGGGACAATTCCTATTTTGTCCCCTCTCAGCTTCCATCTCTTTCAGAGATGAAACCCAAGGATGTGTTCCTGAAGCTTGTTTCCAAGCCAAGGATAGAGTGACTGTGATTGTAGGTAAAGAGGGTCATCCGGATGGCCTCTTGGAGAGCCTGTGAGCTGGTGAAAGGTACCATTCTTTATTTTGCTCTGTGCTCTACATAAACCACAGCTGATTTCTAGCTCCAGTGTCTATGGATGAAAAAGATTGCGATGAGAAAAGAACAAGCTCCCAGGCTGTGGGGCGTTGCTATTCTCCCCCATGGTGGGAAGAAATGCAAATGAACACAACAGGACTTTTTCTTCTTAAAAAGAGCAAGGGAATAAATGAAATGATGTCAGAGGGAGAAAAAAGAGCTATGAAGGCAAAACCTGGAGCAGACAATGTAATTCTTCATAGAATGAACTCAGTATATGCAAAGCACCAGCCACAGCCTTCACCTCCCTGTATATCATGAATCTCCCTACGGTAGGGGAAGGAGATTTGCTGCCTATTGGGGAGGGCTGGGAGCTCGTGCACTAAACACCAAGAAAACTTTTATTTCCCCACTGATTTTCGCACCCTGGAAAGACTTGTAAGTGAAAATACCTGATAAGCTGGGAGCAGTGTCCTGTAAGTTTTCTTTGTTAAGGTCTTAACTACTCAAAATTCATTTGTTGAGGTCTCTACAACGACACCTCATAATATGGCCTTATTTTGAAATCAGATGACTGCACCTAGCATGAGTAAAGATGGTATTATATAGGATCGGATGGTAATCCAACCTACCTGTCATCATATGGACAGAACACAAGTGAAGAGGAAAAATGAGAGAAATGAGAGGGAGCGAGTGAGCAAGCGAGAGACAGTAAAGAGACACAAGAAGATGCCCAGAGATGCCGAAGACAGATCGGAAAATACTCTTCACAACCCACAGAAGAAACCAGCCTGCCCTCTGCCACCCTGATTTCAGACTTGTAGCCTCTAGAACTCTGAGACACTAAATCCCTGTTGTTTAAACCACTCGATTTGTGATGCTTTTTTTTTACGGCAGCTCTACCAAAGGGGCACAAGTAGTTTCTTTGAAACAAGTTAGAATTGAGTAATATGAACAATAATCAAAGCTACTATCTGTTGCACTATTTGTGTGTCAGAATCTATTCCACTTTCCCTTAATTCTCACAGTTCCAATTTGTGTGTGTGTGTGTGTGTGTGTGTACTGATACAGGTGCACATTTGTGTGCAATTGTGCATGCAGAGTCCAGAGGTCAACCTCAGGTGTCGGACACCATTCACCTTTCTTTGGGGATGAAGAAACTCTCAGGAGTCTGGAACTCACCAAACAGGCTAGGCTATGGCCTCTCCACAGGGATTACAAGTGTGTGCCACCATGCTTTCTTGCTTTGGCACTTCAACTCAGGTCTTTAGCATTTTAGCAACTGAGCTATCTCTTCTGCCCTACACAGCTCCTATGTTTAGCTGTATTGAGATGGCTGCAGCTGTAGCTGTTGCCTTTAGCCATATAATAGAGACAAGCCTACAATCCGAAACCAACATACTGAGCATATCAAGTTTGAAAGGAAAGGATGTGGACCACATCATGATGCTGGCCACTGAAGTAACAAATGTGAGGAAGATGTGGACCACATCACGATGCTGGCCACTGAAGTAACTAATGTGAGGACCGTCTCTCAAGATTTTCCTTAAACTGTCAGATACTATCTATCATTTAAGCTACATTTTCTTAGAATTTCTGTTATTTACAGTCGGTAACATGCTATTGGATGCTTTCTGTCCCATTAATGTCTGTTGCTGTTTCGAACCAATTTCCTTTAATGAATAAAGTTGTGTTTTCATTTTTGAACTTGTAGATCTAGCCACAGGGACCAACATATGGAGGTAAAAATTCAACCAATGTTTGTTGAATAAGCAAAAAGGTAAATTTCTCCTCTAACAGATATCAGCAGCATTTAACAGATGGAGAGATGAAAACTCCATGAATTGGAATGGTTTCCCGAACATCAAAAGGTGACTCAGTGGTATGTAGAGGCCCCTGGCTACCTGGTTTCCACAGAGTTCTGCCTTTGTCACTCCTTGCTATAACAATGGGGTTCTAAGCAGCACTAATAGTTATGGTAGGTTACTTTAGCATAGACACATGTTTGGATATGTCTTGTTCTTCATTAGTAGGATCGAAAGGTTATTCCTGGACAAACTGTCAGCCCATGAAAGGAAACAGCCAGAATTGACCAGAGTCCAAGTCAACAGCTCCAGAGAGAGTGGACTGTTTTACCTCTCATCCACCTGTGCCCCTTTTCTAAGCCTAGGGAACAACCTGCGGAAGAGGGGGCGTGGTAGAATGTAAGGGCTGCGATTGGGGTGAATGGTGAAACTACAGCAATGTAGTCTGGACACTCATTTGATCAACTTGATTGAACAAACAACCTGTCACCCCCCACTGGATGGTGGGGCTGTAGGTGTTTGGGCACAACAGCCTGCAGATAGGTTTTGCATGAAGGATGCTTGTACTCATGGATTATCACTTATAGCTAAAAATGAAAAAAAAAAAACTGAGAGAAAGATGCAGGACAGTTATGGCAGAATGCATGATCTGGGATGGGGTGGGGGTGGGGGGGAGGGAAAGGGAAATAAGCCTGAACTGAATTGGAAAAAATGTATGAAATGCACAAAGCATCAATAAAAAACTAATTTAAAAAACAAAAAACAAAAAAAAAAACAATGGGGTTCTCTCCTCATTTTCTCCTCACCCCAGTTCTAGCAACCTTTTTCTGATGTGTATACTTCTGGTTTATAAATACCTTGAAATGTTATTTTGTCTGAAAATACTTTACCTGTAAACATAAGGAAGACTCTAGAAGCCAGGGACCACATCTATGCTGATAGCTCTGTATGGTATTTGATGTATCTTGAGTGTAATTTGGCAATAAGTAAATTCCTCTGTGAAAATGGTACCTGAAAATGCAAATGAACTCCATAGAGAGATAAGCTGATCTTCTTAGCCCATATCCTGCATAGTTTGTCAGAAAAAAAGTGCTACATGTAAAATTAATAGGACTTGATACATCTCAGACCTGTGGTCTGAACCATGGAGAATCTGCCCAGCCCCTTTTAGATTTATTTTTAAACTTTTAATTATATGCACGAGAGAGTGTATGGATAAGTGCATCTGAGTTTGGGTGCCCACAGAGACCACAGAGGGTATCTCACTGAGCCATCTCTCCAGCTCCGTGCCCTTTTTTAAACTGTGAGTTCAAGTCATTTTTGTACAAGTCGTAACTTTTTTTTTATTGATGCTTTGTGTATTTCATACATCATTTTCCAATTCAGTTCAGGCATATTTCCCTTTCCCTTCCCCCCATCCCACCTCACCCCATCCCAGATCATGCATTCTGCCATAACTGTCCTGCATCTTTCTCTCAGTTTTTTTTTCATTTTTTAGTGATAAGTGATAATTTATGTGTACAAGCATCCCTCATGTAAAACCAATTTGCAGGCTGTTGTGCCCAAACCCCCACAGCCCCACCATCCAGCGGGGTGGGGTGGGGGGCTTATAAGTTGATCAAATGAGTGTCCAGACTATATTGCTGTAGTTTCACCATTCACCCCAATTGCAGCCCTTACATTCTAACACGCCCCCTCTTCCGCAGATTATTCCCTAGGCTTAGAAAAGGGGCACAGGTGGATGAGAAGCAAAACAGTCTACTTTCTCTGGAGCTGTTGTCTTCGAAAGGTTATTCCTGGACAAACTGTCAGCCCATGAAAGGAAACAGCCAGAATTGACCAGAGTACAAGTCGTAACTTTAAGGAAGACAATCACAGACATCCACAAAACCGGTATCACCATTTCAAGGTCACCTGGGTGGGGCAAGTCAATACATAATGCTTATCTTGCAACTCTGGTCTAATATTATCTGTCTGTATCACATGCTGGAAATATTGCAAAGGAATTTAATGCACATCCATGTTTCCTGCCTGAAGCACCGTTCACAATAGCTAAGCCATTATCAGCCTTCATATCCATCAACAGACGAATGGATTAAAAATGTGGTACAGATACACAATGGAATTTTATTTATCTATAAAGGGAACAAGATCATCGTATTAAGCAAAATAAACTGGGCTCAGAAACACAAATAGGTATTTTCTCTTGCATGTGGACTTTAGATTTTATATGTTTTATGTATAAAAATATACATATATTATACATATATATGTGACATATAAGTAGAAGGGGGACTATTCAGGAAGAGGATTAGCTGGAAGCAGGAAGTGGGACAGAAGAGTATGTGGAGGAAATATGGTCAAAGTGCATGATATACGTGAATGAAAATGTCATTATGAAACCCACTCTTTTGTACAATGATTATATATTACTAAATCATATATATCTATATATGCATGTAACATGTATTCATCTGTATACATTTAAATATTTGCACAATTAATATGCATTAATAAATTACATATGAATTCACATATATACATGCGCACAATTAATATACATTAATAACTTACATATACATTCGCATCCATACACGTGTAACCCTGACTTACATCTCCAATTGCCCAGTGCCATTACTTTAGAAATAATTCATTATGATTGCAAATTCAGCATGCTCATGGGGAGATTCTGGATAGCCTTTAAATGATGGTTGGTTAGCTTTCTTCTTGACTTTCGGCTCTTGTACTGCCATCTGTAGTAACCTTTAAGTTATCTCCCATGAATTCTCCTTCTTCACCTTTCACATCAAGTTAAGTCCTGTCTGGTTCTTTATGAACTGCACACATCCATGGCCACTCTGCTTTATCACCACCACCCACCTTCTTCTTCTGAACCCCATCTGTCTCCCATGAAATCTTTGTATTATACACAAAGCATTCTTCCTCGCTCATTACCTTGTAATGGTCTTAATTTGTTCAGCTACTAAACAAAATTTCCTAGACTGAGTAGGTTATAAACTGAGGTTTATTCTTCATATTTCTGGAGACTGGAAAGTCTAGTATCTGTCCCAGGTGATAGCATAGTCAGGGTCACTTTGTAGCACACAGAAGGTACCTTTTGCTGTAACCTCACGTGCTGAAAGGCGATTTCTTTTATAAAGAATATTCATGAGATTTTAATGCTGTCTACAATCATGACCTAATCACCTCCCAAATATTCCACTTCCAAATGCCATCACTCTGAATTTACATCCTAGAATATGAGTTGGGGAAGGTATTCAGGTGCTCTTCAGTCCATATCAAAAAGGCACTTCTCATTTTAAACTTCACAGTGAACTCCTAATTGCTTTTATGTCTATATATCACATTAGAACCATCCTAATTCACCTACACAAACATGTTTTCTACTCATCACCATGACACATTATTTCTCTCAGTCTGGACGATTTCCTGGTCATTCCCTGCCTTGTCCCCAGCAGCCCCCTTCTTAGCCCCTGACTAATGGCTCCCTTTCTCCTCTTAAGCTAATGAGAATCAGCCTGGTCTAGTAAAGTTGTAGTAACTGGAGGTGATTTTTATCTTCCAACGTACACTCGGCAATAACATTTTTCTTTCTACAACTGGGCAGGGCACGAGGGCAAAGAATATTACTAGCTTGTAGGGCTTTGGGCCTAGGGCTTTGACTAGTAAATATTCTATACCGCACGAACTCCTAGCCTGAGCCGGGCGTGGTGGTGCACGCCTTTTTTTTTTTTTTTTTTTTTTTTTGGGCGTGGTGGGTGCACGCCTTTTTTTTTTTTTTTTTTTTGCAGGATGTTAATAATGATGTTACTCATGTATGTCATACACTAAGTAATTGGTGCATTTTGCAAGTATCTATGTCCAAAATTTTGAACAACCCAAGGTTTCCCCATGAGTCCAGTTTGGAGAAGCTTGTATGCCATGCATGTTGATCAATTCGGGTCCAGACTCTTATTCTCTCGTAGCTCATGATTCACCCCTATCTCTCCACAGCCCTTACAATTACCACCTTTCCTCTTCCGCAGTTGTTCCCTATGGCTTTGGGAAAGGGGCACATTGGGTGAGAAGAAAACGTCAATTTCTTGGAGTTGTCATTTGGCTCCAGTATTTTTCAGTTTGTTTCCCTTCCCGGATTGACAGCTTTCCAGTGAGTACCCTTTTCAGTCATACTAACAAAGCTCAAGTATATGACTGTACAGGCATTTAAGGCCAGTACCCTTTATTATGTAAGCTAAGCTGTGAGCTAGCTACAAGATGCTTGCGATGGTATGCTAATCTACAAACTGTGGTTTCTCTATAAAGGGTGACAAGTTATTGTTGTGGCTTATAACATCGCTAACAACTAGAGGACATACGCTTGGGCATCTCGCTGTGAGTTATCCTCCAGAGGAGAGCTAATAGCCAAATCGTTTTGGGATATATATAGACACTTGGCTGCCACTGTTGCCCAATATCTCCAGGCAGTTGAGGTTTAGCTATATTTCGGGTGAGTCTTGTCCTGGGAACAGTTTGTATGTTCCCACAGCGGTCAAAACGACACCACCAACTCTTTTTAATTTTTAGTTTATTTGCATGCTGCACATACACGCCTTCCGTCGTATAGGTTGTACAAGAAATACCAGCAGCGAAGTTCCCATTCTTAAACCACTAAAAGTCACCAATCTTAACACTCAGACTGCTACAGGCATAAAACATCTCTGAGGGGACCATAGGTTGTAACATCTGTTTACAGTGCAGTGCTAAGAACCTTTACCTTCTGGTGCAGCACAGTTTCAATATGAGAGAACCTCTCTTTTTCAAGAACAAAAAAAAAAAAGAAAAACAGGGTGGTAATGAAGTCATCCCTTAATCGTTAAATTAGAGCTGACTGTATGAGGTTATCTCCTCAAAAAACTGGAAAAAACTCCCCTTCTTCAATTGACTTAATATAGACATAGGAACTGTAAAAAGTATTATTCTCTACTCAGAACAAAAACACATACTAAACGTATGTGTTTGTTTCTGATAGACAATCACTTAAACACCAACTTTAAGTAGTTCTCATAATTAATACAAGATAGCACTGAAGCAGCAGCATCGGATTATTCTGCCAAGGAATGGCTAGCCAGGGAGCCCAAGCCCCCCCCCCCAAAAAAAAAGGTTAAGGCTTCTTCTCCTGTAAATGGGATTCTGCATCGAAAAGGATAAAGACGTTGTGGTAAGGTCCGCCTGTCTGTCAATGACCTGATGTAACGATGGGAGGTTTGTAACGAGATCGCACTTACACAGTATTCAGTTGGTCTCTGGATTACAAGGAGAGTGTTACCAAAGGCCCACTTGAACTATAAAGCAAACAGGATTGTCTCCTGAGTCAAGCAAAACTTCCGCCACCAACATCAGCTATCACCCAACCACACTGCTTTGGGATACTGTGCAGCAAGAGGCAGCCATATGTCTGTATTATCCAACTTTATTTATTAGCTCTTTCTGGGCGCACGCCTTTAATCTTAGCTATTGGAGGCAGAGGCAGTTGGACTCTGCGTTTCAAGGCCAGGCTGGTTACAGAGTAGATCCAGGCCAGCTGGGACTAATAAAGGGGAGACCCTGTCTCAAAAATACAAAAAAAAAAAAAAAACAAAAAGAATTTCCTTAGCCTGCAAAATGAGTAAAAAGGCTCAAACGCATGGTGGGTCCTTGCACACTTTTTTTTTTTTTGGTCTTTTTTTCGAGACAGGGTCTCCCTGTAGCCCCAGCTGTCCTGGAACTCACTCTGTAGACCAGGCTGGGTCCTGCACACTTCTAAGCTCAGCAGTTGGGAGGTGGAGGCTGGAGACTCAGGAGTTCAAGGTCATCTTTGGCCATATAATGAGTTCAAGATCAGACTTAAATGTATAAGACCCTGACTCAAAATACCAAAAAGAGAAGTAAGAGCCAGACAGAGAGAAAGACAGTGTCAGAGACAGAGAAAGAAAAAGAGAAAAGTAATGACAAAAGGAAGGAGGAAGGAAGGAAGGAAGGGAAGGAGGAAGGGAGGGAGGGAGGAGGGAGGGAGGGAGGAGGGAGGAAGGAAAGAAGGAAGGAAGGAAGAAAGAAGGAAGGAAGAAGGAAGGAAGGAAGGAAGGAAGGAAGGAAGGAAGGAAGGAAGGAAGGAAGGAAGGGTCTTTCACATGAGTGAAAAGACCTCAGTGCAGTAAAACTGATATTTGAGCTCCCTAAGGCTGATGTTTCCTCCAGTGTTGGGCAACATAGGTGGTTACAATGCCACACTTTCATTGTCTTTATTTCTTCTGATTCTTTGCCCCTATTCTATAATGCTGTTAATATGTGGTATGAACTTTAAAACAGTAGATGTCAAGGAACATCATATTCAAGGCTCAAGTGAGTATCTGCTCAGTTGATTAAATCCTGATCTTCACCTCAAAGGCGAGTGGCATGACTAATGCCGAGAACACACACAGCACCAAGCCTACAAATGCCTAAGGACCTTCCTTGCTAATTTATCCATTGTCTATATTTCCAAATAAATATCCCCATGCTTTATAACACCGGAGAATCTATCTAGGCATATTCAGAAAACCAAAAGCTGTTTGGTCAAGCCAAATATTTTAGACTGTGTTCTAGTTTGCCTGCAATTACTATGACAAAACACTCTGACCAATACCAACTTGGAGAGGAAATGGTTTAATTGTTCCCAGGTCACAGGTTACCACTTAGGGAGTGCAAGGTAGGAACTCAGAGCAGGAACCTGGAGGCAGGAGCTGAAGCACGGGCCATGGAGGAACACTGCCTACTGGCTTGCTCCTTCAACCCAGGTGTGTCAAGGTGACACTAAAGCTATCCTGCACAGATTGTCAATGTGTTGTTTGACTATGAAGTGAAGGAGCATCTTCTGTTTCTAGTCTTACCTGCTCAGGGTAGCTAATGGAGCCAAATTCTAGAGCAAGAGATTTTTTTTCTTAGAATTCACCTAATTTTATGTTGACTTGCTAATACAAAATGATAATATTTTAAATACATATTACACCATTAATATATTTGTAGTATATTATAAAATTGGTCTATGTTTGTTAAGGTAAAATATAAAAACATACACAGCACACCAAAAAGTAAACTTTAACCCTACTCCAGAGATAACCACTGTTCACATTTTGATATATTCCATTTTTTAAATGAGTTTACATATCTAAATATAAAAATATTGAAATGTTATAAATATTACAAAAAGAACACTATAAATTCAAATGCTTTTATTTTTAATTTTAGAGTTTTTAATTTTCCATATTTTTGTGTGTATGTGTGTTTTGCCTGCATGTATGTAAACACACCATCTATGAGCAATGCCTGCAGAGATCTGAAGAGGGTGTTGGAATCTCTTGGAGCTAGAGTTACAGATGGTTACCAGCTGCCATGTACATGCTGGGAACCAAACCCAGATCCCCTGCAAAAGCAGCAAGTGCTCTTAGCCACTGAGCCATCTCTCAGCCTAGTTTTTAAATAAAAAAATACATGTATACGTGTTTTGCTTGCATGTATCTAAGTACACCACATGCATACAATGCTCTGTTGGATACTGTGGAACTGTAGTTACAGATGGTTAGCTACCATGTGGGTGCTGGGAACAGAACCTGGGTCTTCTGCAAAAGCAGCCAATGTTCCTAACCATTGAGCAATTTCTCTAGCCCCCAAATATTTTTATTTAATACACACACATTCTCCCAACAAATGTCCAAGATGAGATGATGAAAGATCGTCTCCCCCCTTATACTTGTCATCACTACATATTTTTTATAGATAACAGCATGTATTTTTCTATGCATATACCAATATATACTTTGTTTTTTTTTACAAAAATTACACATTATTATGTATCATATGTTCCCACATGATATATTGTGAATGATTTCCTGTGAAAAACTTTTCTTTAAATCTACATTATAATAGCATTGAAAAAATGCAATAAAACTTTAGGGGGGGATATTTTTGAGACAGGGTTCCCTGTACACCTAGTTGGCCTGGAACTCAGCCTCCTGAGTGCTGGGACTAAAGGCAGATACCACTATACCCGGTGATAAAACTTAATTTTTTTTTGATTCTTTGAGAATTTTTTTCCAAGGCAAAGTTTTATTAAAGTCATTATTTAGCTACATGGAGTTTACATGCCTATGATTCAAAGTTTTTTTTATTGAAGTTTTGTGCATCTCATACATTTCCCAATCAAATCTAGACCCCATTCCCCTTCCTTGCCCCCCATCCCACTAGAGCCCATGCATCCTGCCATATATGTCTTGCCAGTATTTTGATTATATTCAGAACCCTTCTCCATCTCTACCTCGCAATAGTACCCCACCCTAAATTCATGACCTCTTTTAGTTTTTTGAAATCCTATTGAGTCTAAATTGTGTTACTCAAAAGCTCTTGGATGTGGGTCCATTTCCTGGTCAGTGTACCTGGCACCACACTCTTAAAACTGACTCTCCCGCTCCCACAGCTATCAGTTGTCAATAGTTCCTCAGCTAGAGCTGGTGGCTTCTGCCTCACCTCCCCCATCCGTGCTAGAGCTCTGTCTGGCTTGAACTTGCACAAGTCTTGTGCATGCTCTCACAAGTGCTGTGGGTTCATATGTACAACTGCACTGTTGCATCCGGAAAACCTGATTTCCTTGTGTTCATCCACCATGTCTGGCTCTTACACACTTCCTGCTTCCTCTTCTCCAATGATCTCTGAGCCTTGGGAGGAGAGAGTGTGATATAAGTGTCCTGTTTAGGGCTGAGCACTCTGTAGTCTTATTCTCTGAACATTGACCAGTTGCAGTTCTTTCTGTTGATTGCTATCTACTGCAAGAAGAAACTTCTATGGTGAGTGTTGAAAGATGTGCTAATCTAAGGACATAACAATAAATAATTCAGTCAGTTTAATATTATATCCATTTAGCAGAATAATATATTATTATGTACTTATAATTACACATGTTGTTCTAGTTTCCTTTCAATTGCTGTGACAAACTGGGGAGAAAAGGGTTTATTTGGCTCACATCTCCTGGGTCAAAACTGGGGAGGAAAGGGTTTATTTGGCTCACATCTCCTGGGTCACAGTTCATCACTGAGGGAGCCCACCATAGGAAGTTAGGGCAGGAACCTGGAGGCAGGAGCTGAAGAACAGGCCATGGAGGAATGCTGCTTACTGGCTTGCTCCCTGGCCCATGCCCAGCCTGCTTTCTTATACTGTACATAACAACCTGCCCAGGGTGGCACCACTCATTGTGGGCTGGGCCCTCCCACATTGCTCAACAATCAAGACAATACTCCACAGATGTGGCCACAGGCCAGTCCAATGGAGCCAATTCTCCACTTGAGGCTCCCTCAACCCAGGTGTGTCAAGTTGACACTAAAGCTATCCAGCACACATGTATAATTATATTTGTATAATTGTATGTATATAACTATAATCTTAGGTAACTCTATTATGGCCTGTGATCTGCCTAGCCACAGGTTCTTAGCCACATAACAGTGTCAGGTCTGGACTGTTTCATGTGACGTGTCAGAAGGTGGTAAGTTACTCCCATAATTCATGCCACTATTGCACCAGTGCTCATATCTTGTAGGGCAGTTGCTACTGTAGCTCAGGATTCACAACTGGGTAAGGTTGATCACTGTTCTGGTAGCATGCATAGCATCCTCCAGCGCCATGAAAGTGAACCAGTGGAGATGGAGACTTGAGGTTTGTACCAGATTGATTCTCCATGTTTGGTCCATGACTCATGTGTGCAGCATCTTCAGCAGTGGGTTTTACTGTCAAGTTCTGGTGGGCAACCAGGAGCAGCGGCAGCACCCAGCATTGTTTGAGGGTCTACTGGACCTCTCTGCTCAGCAACTCCAAAAGAGGGAGTCCAGTCCTGGCACTGAGCTTTTTATTCGCTAACCTATGATATCTGATAGCAACTTTATATGCCCTCCATTATAGGGTAAACCATTTAAATTCTTTATAGACTGTAAGTACATTTTAATGTGTGTGATTATATTGCCCGCATGTGTGTAAGTGCAATGCCCATGGCCAGAAGAGGGCATTGGATACCCTGGAACTGAAGCTACAGACCGTTGGTAGCCTCCATGTGGGTGCTGGGAACAGAACCTGGGTCCTCTGTAAAAATAGCCATCTGTGAATGTTTCAATTGAAGCAAGCATGTCTAAAGATTCAAAGAGATTCAAAGCTAGCATCTACTTATGAGAGAGAAGATGCAGCATTTGTCTCTCTGAATCTGTCTTACCTCCTTTAGAATTATTCTTTCCAGGTCATTCCATTTATCTGCAAATTTCATGATTTTGTTTTTCTTAATGGCTAAAACTATCCAACTGTGTAAATGTAACAAATTTTCATTATCCATTCATCGCTCAATGTTTCCATTCCTGGTTGTTATAAATAGAGCAGCAGTGTACATGAATGAGCAGATATCACAGTAGTAGGATATGATATAGAGTCCTTGAGTATTTGCCCAAGAGGTATGGCTGGATCATGTGGTAGGTCTGTTTCTATTTTTTTGAGGAACTTCCTCCATTTCCACAGACTATGTACTCTTACCAGCAGTAACTCTGATAGAGAAGAAAGTAAGGAATGCACTAGAACCGAAGGCCCAGAAAAGGACTTTCTGAACAGGATCATCATAGTCCAGGCATTAAGACCAACAGTTGACAAATGAGACCTCAAGAAGCTAAAAAGCTTCTTTACAGGAAAGGACAACATCATTCAAGTTAAGGGACAACCTACAGAATGGAAAAAAACCTCTACTAGATATATAGCTAGAGGGTTGGTATCTGAAATATACAAATAGCTCAAAAAAACTAAATATCAGAATATTTAAAACTGGGTGGAGGAACTAAACAGAATTCTCAAAAGATGAAATGCACAGAACTGAGAAACATTTTTTTAACGTTCAACATCTTTAGCCATCATGGAAATGCAAATTAAAACTATGAGATTTCATCTTACCCCAGTCATCATGACTAAGATCCAAAAATCAAATGATGATAAATGTAGCAAGGGTGTGTTAAGGAACACTTACTCAGTAAAACTTTTTAACCAGGCTGGTGAGGTGATTCAGTGAGTGGAGGCGGCAGTAGCCAAGCCTAATGATATGAACTTGGTATCAGTAACTCACATGGCAGAAGGAAAAAACCAACTCCCTCAAATTATATTCTAGCCAACACACACGCACACACACACACACACACACACACACATATGTATATATGTATATGTCTTTTTTTAGACAGGGTCTCCCTGTAGCCCCAGCTACCCTGGAACTCACTATGTAGACCAGGCTGGCCTTGAACTCACAGAGATCTGCCTGCCTCTGCTTCCCAAGAGCTGGAATTGAAAGCATATGGTATGACACCTGACTGACAGATATATTTTTATACATGTGCAAATTTTACTGCAAGACATCTTAGGAGTGTAAACACTGGGTCAAAAAATGTAGTCAGGGTTGTGGTGGTGCATGCCTTTAATCCCAGCACTTGGGAGGCAGAGGCAGGTAGATCTCTGTGCGTTCAAGGCCAGCCTGGTCTATATAGCAAGATCCAGGCCAACTGGGAATGAAGGGAGACCCTGTCTCAAAAAAATAAAAAAAATGTAGTCTATATTTTTATAGCACACTGCTAATTTACCTTTCGAGGTGTTTCCTGATTCACTTTTTAAAATTTTTTGTATCAACTTTGTAGAAACAAGTGATGTTTTAATAGAGGATTAACAGATACAACTACTATTTCTAAATGCCTTCACAATATATTGTTAGATCATAATGACATCTTAGATTGACTTTTGAATCAATTCTAGTCATGCTTCCATGTAAAATCTCTCTTCTACAGAACATGATCAGGTATGTTAGATAATCTAATTAAGTAGGCATTGAGGTCCTCAAATAAAATAGTACACATCAGAAAGATTATGTTTGACCTTCCACCAACATCTCAATCATTAGCTC
Source organism: Rhizomys pruinosus (assembly GCA_009823505.1). Classification (NCBI taxonomy): domain Eukaryota; kingdom Metazoa; phylum Chordata; class Mammalia; order Rodentia; family Spalacidae; genus Rhizomys; species Rhizomys pruinosus. The sequence continues at coordinate 297,210 of VZQC01003382.1, forward strand.
TGTATCCTTGAGGATATTACATAACTGTTTTGAATCTCATTTTTTTCTGCAAAGTAGAAATAAGGACTATTTTATAGTACAGTGTGGAAGACTAAATTACAACTTGCTCTATAGTGTTTAGTACATTTACAAACTGTGTTTTCTGGGCATGTGATGGATGTCACTCTAAAAAGAATGAAGCCTATTAATTAATCTTTTCTTTTTTTTTTTTTTTTTTTTTTTTNTGTTAAGGTTTTCACATTATAAGAGCACACAGCTACTTTCAAGTAAAGAGGAATATAACAATTAATGTTGCTCAATTTGGCTTGCAGACTAGGTACTTGGCTGCTACATCCACAGAGGGGTGAGGGATACCATTCACATTGTTTTTCTAGGACGGTGTTACTTCACTACTTCATTAAAGCAAAATATCTTCCAGTTCCCATCCATTTACCTGCAAAGTTCATGATCCATCTTCTTACTGCGTTGCAACTAGAGTAATTGCTTTGAATATAGCGTAAACTATTATTTTAATTTATTTCAAACATGTGCTTTCTCTTTTTGGTAAATAAAATGGTTATTATACCGCAATGTAAAAGGGGGGAAAATCACTGAGGAGTCAGCAAGACAAGAGAAAACTCATTTCTAGCAATAGGAGGACTCATAGGAACAGCCTCAAGTAGACTTGGTGTAAAAAGGCACAGCAATAACAAAATAACAATGACTCCGAGAAGGGCTCATGAGTTAGTGGTCAGAGATAAGGGAAGGCAGAGAGATCTTAACAAATAGGTTCGTGGCAGGCTGGCCTTAAGAGGTAGGACTGGTCCCCAGCAGAAACAAGGGAATAGAGTTGTTTGTTTTTATTATGTTATTTTTATATAACCCATAAGACAGACTTAAAATCATGAAGCGGGGCTGGAGAATGGCCTAGCAGTTAGAGCGCCGACCGCGCTTGCAAAGGACCCGGGTTCATCCACAGTACCCACATGGCGGATGAGAAACGTCTGAAAACGCCAACGCCATCCAGGAAACTCCAGCTCCAGGGAGTCCGACGCCCACTTCCTGACCTCCGCGGCGTTGCCCGACACTGGCAACAGACTTTCATGCAGACAAGACATTCGTACACATACGAATAATAAAATTATTAAAAAAACTTATCTATTGAAGCAGTTGCTGTCTTATTGAGGCTTAGTAGTAGCAACACAATCTTTTCTTGTACATATGATTTATAGAAAAATAAATCCAGAAGGTGATGCTGGAGAGATGGCTCACTGTTAGCATTGGCATGCGCTTCAGAGGACCCAAGTTTAAATTCCCAGCATCCACATGGCTGAGAACTGTCTTTAATTCTATTTCCAGGGGAATCTGATACTCTTTTCTCACTCCTATGAGCACTGCATGGCACGGCGAACGTTACACACAAGGCAGGTAATACAACACACAACACCCACACAACACACATATATATATATATAGAGATATATAATATATATATATATATATATAGAATGAAGGAAGAAATTCAGAAACATCTTGGAGGCCCCCTTGAAATGATGTAATATATTCAGATCATGAACACATTTCCTCCTCTTCCTCCTCCTCCTCTTCGCCTCCTCCTCCTCCTCATGCTCCTCCTCCTCCTTCCTCCTCCTCCGCCTCCACATCTGTGGCAGTGAAAACCTGCTATTGGTTCTACCACAATCAAGACATTATACAGACAGGGGCTAGGGATGTTGCTCAGAAGGTAAGACTGCATACTGCTCTTGCTGAGTTTTGTTCCCAGTACCCACTTCGGGTGGCTAACAGCCACCTGTAACTCCAGCTCCAAGAGAATCTGTTGCCTTTGTCTTCCATAGGCACTGTGCTCACACGCACACACACACACGCACACATGTTTTTAAAGATAAGATTATATCGATATAAGCAGTTTACTGGCACAACAACAAACTCTAACCTCAATTAGTAATTTAAGATAGGGAGAAGGATGAGGGAGGAAGAAGAAGCAGGTAGAGAAGAATGAGGAGAGGAAAACAGAAGAAGAGGAAGAAAGGAAGGAAGGGAACAGAAAACGTGGGGAATAAGGATGTGAAAGGAAGAGGCACAATTTTGTTTGCTTTTCCAGCCAAGTCCCGGCCAAAGAGGGTGGATAGTCAGAGGTCGCACTCTCATTGAGAAGCTAATTGGAAACTGAGGGATGGTTTTTGGGGGAAGGAAAATAGTTTTTCTTTCTTTTTTTGGGGGGGGTCTTTTCGATTTAGGGTCTCCCTGCAGTCCCATCTGTTCCTGGAACTCACTCTGTAAGACACCGGCTGGCCTTGAACTCACAAAGATCCACTTGCCTCGCCTCCCAAGTGCTAGGATAAAGGCATCACCACCAACGCCCGGCATAATTAGTTTTCTTAAAGGATACGGCCCCTGAGAGGCCACTGATGCACAGTAGATGGTCTTACACTCAGGCATATACTTGCAGTGCTAAGAAAGTAGTGGGATTTGCTGGGCGTGGTGGCCCACACATTTAATCCGGCACGTGGGAGGCAGAGGCAGGTTGATCTTTGTGAGTTTAGGCAGCCTGTCTACAGAGTGAGTTTGTTTCCAGGACAGCTGGGGCTACAGGAGGACGCCTGTCTGGAAAGAACCAAAAAAAAAAAAAAAAAAAAAAAAAAAAAAAAAAAAAAAAAAAGGAAGTGGAATTAAAAAAAAAAAAAGAACACAGTTTTGGGAACGTATTAATATATGAAGAGCAGCAGTTAATGAAGCACAAGAAGGAACAGACTGTAACACATTTAGGGAGGGGAAAGTGGCAGAGGGAGGGGGAGATTGGAGGGGGAAGGAATGGGGGGTAGATTGGATCTAACTTGCTACATGCATGGACAAAGTTCTCAAATAATAAAAGCTTTTTAATGAGATAAAATGAAATGAAAGAACCAATAGCAGCTGACCTGGATGAAGTCCTTCAGGCACTGGCCTTGCTATAATTATTTAGCTCAGTGGGCATGCACACTCAGCATGGACCCTAAAGGGCCTGGGTTAGGCTCATCACTGTGACCAATTAGCTTCACAGTGTTTCTTCTCCGTCTCAGCCATTTTCTGGACCTCAGGTGGTAGTCTTCAGCTCTTCACATCTATTTCCCTATAAAATGGGGAGCAGTAATGTTGTGTCTAATTTTTTTCTACCTCATGGCCTGTTTTTAAATATTTGCATAATTTTCTTAAAGGAAGCCATTTAAAAAATAGAGATTAAGTTCAGAGCGGATTTTTTTTTTGTCCATGCTCAGTTTTCAATAAAAGGGAAGATTTTCTAAGGGGTTCCTGTACTTTTTTGTAAGTCAAAGTTTGGAGAGACAATGAAATAATTGTTTAATTTTTGTTCTTTTCATCCAAAGGCACAAGCACAGGCTTTCAAATGATATGTATTAAAACAAAGTATGAAAAAAAACCAAAGATAAACCACAGCCTGGATAAAATCTATATATATATCTGAAACATATGATTTTACATTTTCTAAAAAAAAAGGATGTGATGCGTAGAAAACACTTTAGCAGAAGTCATATGCATAAATTAGACTAGTAAGCAACATGGGGAAGAAATGCCCAGCTTCGGTTAGTAACCCCACATCTGGGTACCACATATACACCCAAAAAGAATTGACCCAAAAAATGGAAAAAAAAGGACAACCCATAGCCAAAGTTAGGCAAATATAATGAAATGGACATGGGATTTTAAACCACTGCAGTTATGAATATTGAAAAGTAGTCAACTACATTTAGAAACAATAGAAAAGGTTTATTCTTTATTTGGAATTAATATGGGGTTTAAAATGTGGCCCTTACTGTCTACTTTCCAGGGTCTCTGTGATGAAATTAATGCCAGGCAGAAACAAACTCAGGGGAAAGGAAAGGTTTATGGTTACTCATTGTTCCAAAAGGATGGAGCTCAGTCTAATCGTGGTGGGGGAAGACAGGGCAAGAGGTTAAGAAAGCCTCCCCTGTGCCTAATGCAGGAACACGGGGAAAGGAATTCACTTTTACCACCCAAGGCTCCATCTGGGAAGGCCAGAGAGAGTGAAGCACCCAGGCTGACCCCAAGGTGGGCTATCCATTCAAAGTTCTGCCCTAGTGACCTTACTTCCACTGCCAAACATGACGATAAAAGGAAAACCTCCTTCAAGCCTTCCCCAAATAACCACCAGCTCAAGGGGAACAAGTTGTTCAAAAAAAAAACGAGCCCAAGGGGACATTTTCAGTTCCTTAGCATAATTCTACTGTACTGTTCCCATTTTCTTTTACCTCAGAAAAAATAAAAATGCCACGGTCCATGGCAAAAAACTTTTGTGCATGATGGGAAACATAACCTATAATCACAAGCATTTGGGAAGGCTGAGGTTGGAGGATCACAAGTTGAGAGGCCAACCTGGGTTTGCCCTTAGCCAGATCTGTCTCATATAACCAAGGATAAAAAAATCCTGATTACAAAAGACTTCCTGATATTGAAAAAGCGATTTCATTTTTTATAATAAAAACCATCCAAAGTGGGAAACAAACCCAAAGGTGTGTTGCCGATGGAAAAGTTTTTACACACCAGCAGGTTTATGGTCCCGTATTATAAAACTAACAACAAGCAAAATATAAAAGAAATACCGATGACGCCAGTGAATTTTGCAGGGAAAGTTTCAAAGAGTATTAGGGCTGGAATGATTTAAAGGCAAAAGTCTTTAATAAAAAAACTCTAGGAAAAAGCCCCAGGGGCCATGATCGGCGCTGGCCTTTAATCCCAGGGCACTGGGAAGCAGAGGGCAGGCAAGATTCCTCTGTTCGAGTTCGGAAGGCCAGCCTGGTTTTACATAAAGCGAGCTTCCAGGGCCAACAGCGGGACTAAAGAGAGAGCCGTCTCAAAAAAGACAACAAACACACACACCACACACACACACACAAAAAAAAACAACAACAAAAAAAAACAAACAAAACAATTAGAAAAGAAAAAAAACCTAGCTTGTAGTGACCAGAAAAATAGTTTAGTAGTAGCTTATACCAGGGAGACTTATGGGAGTTGGGACTAAAGAAAACTTTTGAGGTGATAAAATGTTTTGCATTTTGATTGTGATGGGGTTATATAGGGGATGTATACGTTTGGTGAAAATTATTGAATGTATTAGTTGTAAAAAATGTTGTATTTTATTGATAATTAAGAATAATATCAATAAAACTGATTTCTTTCTTATTTTAGAAAAAAGAATGCTTATATGAAGGGGTTAGCAAAGGGAAGGAAGTATTGGGTTATTCCTTTAGGGGGTGCTTTATTCCAAATCATAGCAATTCAAAGAGGGGGCGAGTTTTCCAGTAGGAAATTCTATAATAGTGCCTGTATCTAATATTAACTTCAATTTTCTATATTAATGGTGTCATGCAATTCAAAATAATCAACTCTATTTAAAGTTGACAAAGATTGCTACGTTAAAATACAAAGTTACACACCCATTAGAGTCCCTTTACGACCATCCTGAACTATAGCCTTATTGTCATTCTGGACTGTCAAAACAAATCAAATTTTTGTCCTTAAAGAGGTGATAATCTTATTCATAATATTATGTGCCATTCATGTTTTTAACATTTTCTGCGGTTATTTTTTAAAAGCTTACAAATAAGGGCTTTTATTTGACATTTTGAAAAAAAATATCTAAGATGGTGAAAAATAGATAGTAGATGGATATAATTTCTTAATCAGTTTGTAATCACCAAGGAAATTGACTTGATGTCCAACAGTAGTATTTATAAACTAGTTAATGGGAAATAATTATTTATAAAGGTCATATGGATACTTTCAAAAAACTATACCTTGTATTTTGGAAAAATGTATGTGAAAAAGGCACAAAGGCATTCAAATAAAACTAATATTCCTCAATAAAAAACAAAAAAAGTCCCTTCAAAAGGAAGAAAGAAAAAACTCAAAGGGCATTGGTATCCTTTAAGTTTAAGGACAAAATTCTAGAGTTTGAACTTCAATTTCATTTTCCTCTTCCTGCTCGCCCTGTTGATGCATGCGTGCCCAGGGGGAAAAAGTGTGTCTCCACACGGTGAGGTATGTTGGTGTGGGCAGAGGGAATTTCTAGTTTACTCCAGTTTGAGGATTTGGTTTGTAATTAATTTGTGTCGTGTTCTGAGTAAATTACATCGGTTCTATAAGGTGCTGAGGGTGGAAGCCCAAGAGCTTTCGTGTCAACAACTATGTATTTATTATTTCTACTTGGGAACCCATTACCTCCACCCCATTTAAGGGAAACTTCACTGGGTTTTAAATTTTGTTCTCATATTATAAAATTGAATTAATAAACACCTGCTTGGAACAGAAAAAAAAATATCTTTATTCATGTTTTTTTATTCTTTATATTAATTTTACTTTGGAAATTATTATTAATTTCTTTTTTCTTGGAATTAATAATTAAAAAGCTGGTTTTTCCTCCTATCCCTTCTTACTCCAAATTACTCTCCAAATTAACTTGGACCACTCTCTATTGGTAGAAATTTCTGCCATTTTCCTTCGCTCATCATGTCTGAGGTCTTCGGAACTAACAGAAGCAGGAATTGTGCTATTGCAGAGTGTTGGTTACAGTTAAGTAACACACATCTTGCCTACCCAAGAATGATGACAGTGCTTCCTGCCTTAATCCTTGCAGAAAGTCCCTCAGCTGGTTCAATCTAAAGCTGCAATGAGAACATGTCAATTGATACTTTGCTGAAAGCTCCCATATATCTGGGTGGCAAATTGGAGAAATTCAAAGAAATAAATAACACGATTCCACTTGGTTCTTTTGTTCAGCTCTTTGGGAACCAAATGTGCAGGAAATGAAAATGGAATCCCTCTGTAAGTTTTAAACAATGTCAAGTCTCTGGCCTGAATTAAACGTAGAATTTTTTTCTGCTTAGCAACTTCCTTAGCCGGCTATGGTGTTTCGCCTTCAATCTTAGCATTTGGGAGGCAGACGGCAAGTGGATCTTTGTGATTCCCGGCCAAGCCTGGGCTACGGTGTGGCATCGGGAGTTCTGGGACAACCGGAGCTACAGGGAGCCCTGTCGCAAAAAGACCAAAATTTTGAGACAGGCTCTCTCTTTAGTCCCAGCTGGCCTGGAGCTCGCTATGTAAACCAGGCTGGCCTTGAACTCACAGAGATCTGCCTGCCTCTGCTTCCCAAGTGCTGGGATTAAAGGCACGCGCCGTCATGCCTGGCTTTTCTAGAGTTTTATGTAAAGACTTTTGGCCTTTATCATTCAGCCTAATACTCTTGAAACTTTCCTGCATCACTGCGTGCATCGGTATTTCTTTTATTTTTGCTTGTTAGTAGTTTATAATACGGACATAACCTGCTGTGTGTAACTTTTCCATCGGCAACACACCTTTGGTTTGTTTCCACTTGGATGTTATTATAAATGAAATCGCTTCATATCAGGAAGTCTTTTGTAATCAGGATTTTTTTATCTGTTTATATGAGACAAGATCTTGCTAAGCAAACCAGGTTGGCCTTCAACTTGTGATCCTCCAACCTCAGCCTTCCCAAATGCTGTGATTATAGGTATGTTTCATCATGCACAAATAAGTTTTTGCATGGACGTGCATTTTTATTTTTCTGAGGTAAGAAAATGGGAACAGTACAGTAGAATTATGCTAAGAACTGAAATGTCCCCTATGGGCTCGTTTTTTGAACACTTGTTCCTTGAGCTGGTGGTTATTTGGGAAGGCTGAGGAGTCTTTATGTCATAGTTCTGGCAGATGGAAGTAGGTCACTAGAGGCAGACTTTGAATGGATAGCCCACCTCTGGGTTCAGCCTGTGCTTTCTCTCTCTGCTTCCAGATGGAGCTGTGTAAATGAATTCTTCCCCGTGTTCCTGCCATTAGGCCACAGGGGGAGCTTCTACCTCTGCCCTGTCTTCCCCACCACGATAGACTGAACTCCATCTTTGAAACAATGAGTCACATAAACCTTTCCTTCCTTGAGTTGTTTCTGCTGGCAATTTCATCACAGAGACATGAAAGTAGACAGTAGGGCACATTATAACCACATATTTAATTCATAAGAAACTTTCTAATTGTTTTCTAAAGTAGTTGAACAACTTCATATTCCTACTAGCAGTGGATAAAATCCCAGTCATTTCATATATTTGCCTACACTTGCTATTGGTGTCTTTTCATTTTTGGTCATTCTTTTGGGTGTATAGTGGTACCCAGATGTGGGAGTTAACTACCGAAGCTGGGCATTTCTTCATGTGCTTACTAGTCTAATTATGCATATGACTTCTGCTAAGTGTTCCTAGCATCAACTCTTTTTTTTAGAAAAGTAATCATATGTCAGATATATATTACGATTTTTATCCAGGCTGTGTATCTTGTTTTTTCATATTTGTTTTAACATTATCATTTGAAAGCCTGTGCTTGTGCCTTTGGATGAAAAGAAAAAAATTAAACAATTATTTCATTGTCTCTCTAAACTTTGAATACAAAAGTAGACCCCTTAGAAAAATCTTCATTTTATTGAGAAACTGAGAATGGAAAAAAAAAATCAGCTCTGAACTTAGATCTCTATTTTAAATGGCTTCCTTTAAGAAAATTATGCAAATATTTAAAAACAGGCCATGAGGTAGAAAAAAATTAGACACAACATTACTGCTCCCCATTTTATAGGGAAATAGATGTGAAGAGCTGAAGACTACCACCTGAGGTCCAGAAAATGGCTGAGACGGAGAAGAAACACTGTGAAGCTAATTGGTCACAGTGATGAGCCTAACCCAGGCCCTTTAGGGTCCATGCTGAGTGTGCATGCCCACTGAGCTAAATAATTATAGCAAGGCCAGTGCCTGAAGGACTTCATCCAGGTCAGCTGCTATTGGTTCTTTCATTTCATTTTATCTCATTAAAAAGCTTTTATTATTTGAGAACTTTGTCCATGCATGTAGCAAGTTTTGATCAAGTCTACCCCCATTCCTTCCCCTCCAATTCTTCCCCATCCCTCTGCCACTTTCCCTCCCTAAATGTGTTACAGTCTGTTCCTTCTTGTGCTTCATTAACTGCTGCTCTTCATATATTAATACGTTCCCAAAACTGTGTTCTTTTTTTTTTTTTAATTCCACTACTTTTTTTTTTTTTTTTTTTTTTTGTTTTTTTTTTTTTTTTTTTTTTTTTTTGGTCTTACAGAGGACAAAGGTCGGCCCTGGTAGCCCCAGCTGTCCTGGAAACTCACTCTGTAGACCAGGCCTGGCCTTGAACTCAAAAAGATCCCACCGGATGCCATCGCCTCCCAAGTGCAGGATTAAAGGTGTGGGCCACACGCCCAGCAATCCCACGACTTTCTTAGCACTGCAAGATAAGGCTGAGTGTAAGACCCATCTACTGTGGATAGTGCCTCTCAGGCCCGTTATCCTTTTAAAAAGAAAACTAATTATAATTATACCGGCCCGTGGTGGCGCATGCTTTTAATCTAGCACTTGGGAGGCCGAGGCAAGTGTCTTTGTGAGTCAGGCCAGCCTGGTCTACAGAGTGAAGTTCCAGGACAGCTGGGACTGCAGGATACCCCTACTCGAAAAGACACCCCCCCCAAAAAAAGAAAGAAAACTAATTCTTCTCCCAACCTTCCTCAGCTGCCAATAGCTTCTCAATGAGAGTGAGACCTCATGACTATCCACCCTCTTTGCCTGGACTTTGGCTGGAAAAGCCAAAATTGGGCATGCTTCCTTTCACACTTCCTTATTCCCCACTTTTCCTGTTCCCTTCCTTCCTTTCTTCCTCTTCTTCCTGTTCTTCCTCTCCCTCTTCATTCTCTCCCTGCTTCTTCTTCCTCCTCATCCTCTCCCTATCTTAAATTACTAATTGAGGTTAGAGTTTGTTGTTGTGCCAGTAAACTGCTTATATCGATATAAAATCTTACTTTAAAAACATGTGTGCAGGTGTGTGTGTGTGAAGTGCACCATGTGTGCAATACCTGCAGAAGCCAAAAGAGGCATCAGATCCCCTGGAGATGGAGTTTACAGGTGGCTGTTAGCCACCCGAAGTGGGTACTGGGAACAAAACTCAGCAAGAGCAGTATGCAGTCTTACCTTCTGAGCAACATCCCTAGCCCCTGTCTGTATAATGTCTTGATTGTGGTAGAACCAATAGCAGGTTTTCACTGCCACAGATGTGGAAGGAGGAGGAGGAGGAGGAGGAGGAGGAAGGAGGATGAGGAGGAGGAGAGAGGAGGAGTAAGAGGAGGAAAATTTGTTCATGACTTAATATATTTCATCATTTCAAGGGGACTCCAGATGTGTTCTGATATTCTTCCTTCATATAGATAATATATATAGATATATATATTATATATATAGATATATATGTGTGTGTGTGTGTGTGTGTGTGTATGACCCTCTGTGTGTGTAAGTGCGCCTGTGCCATGCAATGGGCCTATGGAGGTGAGAAAAGAGTATCAGATTCCCCTGGAACTGGAGTTAATGTGTGGATGCTGTGAATTAAACCTGGGTTCCTCTGCAAGAGCAGCCAATCTCTTAACAGCTGAGCCATCGCTCCAGCCCCACATTCTGGATATTTTTCTATAAACAAATGTAACAAGAAAAAGAGTGTGTGCTACTACTAAGCCGCAATAAGACAGCAACTTGCTTTCAATAGATTTAAAAGTTTTTTTTTTTTAATTAATTTTATTTAGTGCTGTATGTGTATGAATGGATTGGCTGCAATGACAAGGCCGTGGCAACCCCGTGGTTCCGTTCAATGCCGCGGGGTTCAGAAGAGGGGCTCGGACTCCCCTGGAGCTGGAGTTCTCCTGGAGTTGGAGTTTCAGACGGTTCTCAGCCGCCATGTGGTTGGCTGGGGATCGAACCCGGGATCCTCTGCAAAGAGCGGTCGGCGCTCTCAACTGCTAGCCATCTCTCAGCCCCGCTTCATAGATTTAAAGTACTGTCTTATGGGTTATATAAAAATAACATAATAAAAACAAACAAATCATATTCCCTTGTTTCTGATGTGGACAAGTCCTAAATCTTCAAGGCAGCCTGCAAGAACCTATTTAGTTAAGATCTCTCTGCCTTCACTTATCTCTGACCACTAACTAATGAGCCCTTCTGAGGAGTCATTGTTTATTATTGTTATTGCTGTGCATTTTTACACCAAGTCTACTTGAGGCTGTTCCTATGAGTCCTCCTATTGCTAGAAATGAGTTTTCTCTTGTCTTGCTGACTCCTCAGTGATTTTCCCCCCTTTTACATTGCGGTATAATAACCATTTTATTTACCAAAAAGAGAAAGCACATGTTTGAAATAAATTAAAATATATAGCTTACGATATATTCAAAAGCAATTAATCTAGTTGGCAGCAGTAAAGAAAGATGGGCATCATGAACTTTTGCAGGTAAATGGATGGAACGGGAAGATAGTGTGTAAAGTGAAATAACACAGTCCGAGAAAAAAGCAAATGATGAAATGGTATCCTCATCTGTGGATGGCTAGCACCAAGTACCCCCCTAGTTGCAAGCCAAACTGAGCAACATTAATGTTATATTCCTCTTTTACTGAAGTAGCTGGGTGACTCGTTATAATGTGAATCCCTTAACAATCTCTAGAATTAACCTACAAGTTTATTTTCAGACTTTGGAACTTGGTAGACGGGTGGAGGGTAATGGAGGCATATTTTAGAGTAATATAAAATTAAAATGGGGGAAAATGGTGTGAATCCTGAAATAGGATTTGGAAATAACATACAGGTTTTTTTCAGATGACAACTTTAGTATAGGTGAACAGTATATGTATATAAATGGACGATATATATATATAAATATATATATACATATATATTCATATGTTAAAGCACTACAAGTTGGAGGGAACAACAGTAAGAAAAGAATTGGGAGAAAGAACTGACTGAAACAGTGAAGTTCTCCCCAAAACAATAATTCTCTACATTGAAAAAACTTTGGAAAGACTCAGATGCCAGACATGTATGGCAGAATGCTTGAACTAGGGTCGGGTGGGGGACATGGAAAGGGAAATTAGTCTAAATTGGACTGAGAAATGATGTATGAAAAAGTTTAATAACAATAAAAAATTATGCAAAGAAAAGCAATTTACCAAGGCTGGAGAGATGGCTCAGTGCTCAAAATCACTGGCTACTCTTGCAGAGGACCAGGGTTTGGTTCCAGCATCGATATGGTACTCACAACTGTCTGTAACTCTCATTCCAAAGAATCCAACGCCCTCTTCTGGCCTCCATGGATACTAGGCATGCACATGGTATACACATGCAGTCAGAACACTCATAGTTTTAAAAATATATCTTTAACAACAACAAAAAAATTTTGGTCTTTCCGAGACAGGGTCTCCCTGTAGCCTCAGCTGTCCTGGAACTCGCTCTGTAGACCAGGCTGGCTTTGAATTCACAAAGATCCACCTGCTTCTGCTTCTCAAGTGCTGGGATTAAAGGCATATGCCACCAGGCCCAGCAACAAAAAAATTTTAAAAAAGCAATTAACCTACAACTAAGAAATAATTATCATTCACTTTTAACATCACTTCAAACCTTGTTTATATATGTTCCTAAACATATACTTAACACATACATATGTTAAGGTTTACATATTTAATGTGGCTATAAATACACAAACATATATAGAGTTATATAATATACACATATAGTACATATTACATATAATACATATGCACATATAAAAGTATATGTCGCCATATGTGGTGCTAATGCATGTAATCCTAGCACTTCAGGACCCAAGGGAGAGTATTGCAATGAATTTGAGGCCAGTAAGGGCTGTAAAGTAAGTTTCAGACTAGCATGACCATGGGATATAGAGTGAGGCCATCTTTAAAAAGGACCACAAAATGTATTTGTGTATATGCTTTTATACATGCATATATTTACATAAGTGGCGTAGCTGACCATGTGTAAAACTGTAGTGTAATATTATATATTATTCAGAGTGCTTAAATATGTTACATTTGCTTCAATTTATTTTGAAAAATAAACTTCTGATGTTTCCAGACCACAGGAAAGATATCCTATCCTAAAAAATACCTATAAAGATTAGGGAATGCAGAATCACAGACTCCTGCATTGTAACAGCTTTAATTGTTGTAACAGCTATTAATTGCCATATACTAAACTGCATGCACTTTAGGTGCATAGACACCAAATTGGTATTTGGCAACTTTGAAACCATCCCCACCCTCAAAAGAATGAATTCACCCTTCTCTCCCTGAAGTTTCCTCTGGTAAATCTGCAAACCCCTTCCTCTGCCTGCCCCTGCCTCCTGGTGTCATTCAAGCACAGGCACTTTCTATCACTGGAGATCAGATTGGGTTTGTGGAGTTTTACACACCTGAATTACAGTTTTTACTCTTTTGACCTGACCTATTTCACTTAGCTTGGTTAGGCTGCAGTTCCCCGTGTCATTGTCTACTTCAGCTTCTTCCTGTGTATTCTTTTACATTCTTCCATTGTATGATGTGCCAAAATGGGCTTATCACATCTGTGAATATGTATTTGAATTGTTTGAAGGCCAGCCACAGACCACTAGAAAATATTTAAAAGGTAAATATTTGATTAAAGAAAAGACTTTATCCAGACTATATAGAGATCTCACCAAGCTCAATAATAAGAAACCAACCATTATGATTTTGAAACTGCATGTTTTGGTTTCATGTTAGCTCCCTGCTGTAGCCAAGACTCAGCATTTAGCCTTCTTCTATACTCTACTCTGGCTTCTCCTATTTTTGTGGTTGCATTGCTATCTTAATGTTGCCAAGGTTTATACCATTTTTATATGTTTCATAACCATATTTTTTTATAATTTTATTTGTACTGCTTTCTCTAAATAGTGCTCATGGCTCGTTCTACCATATCTTTCCCATTTTTAAATTTTAAATTTGTACTTATTAGTCACCTGCTGATTTCAGCAAGCTACTTTGTTTGAGAAGGTTCAAAATACTATATTCCTTAACATTTCCTGCTTTCAGAACCTGACATTCTTTTCTGTGTGGTACTGGATCCTGAACCCTGGGGCTCACACATACCAGACAAGCCCCCTACAAACAACAGTGTCCCTGGTCCTTTGTTTTGCTTTTGTGCTTTTGAAACAACACCTCACTAAGTTACCCAGGCTGCAACTTATACTCTCTGTACCCCATATGGGCCTGAATATGCACTCCTCCCATCTTAGCCTCTTGAAGAGCTGGCCGAGTGTTCCCAGGCCCGGCTCATTATTTGTTTGTAAATTTTTTTCTTTTTATTATTTTTATGTGTATGAGTGTGTTGCCTGCATGTATGTAAATGCTGTAGGATGAGTCTTTGGAGTATATACCCAGGAGTGGTATGACTGGGTCAGGTGGTAGGCTCATTCTGAGTCTTTTAAGGGTTCTCCACACTGCTTTCCATAGTGGTTGTACAAACTTACATTCCCACCAGAAGTGAATGAGTGTTCCCTTTTCTCCACAACCTCTCCAGCATCTGTTATCTTTTGTTTTCTTGGTCTTAGCTAGCTGTATTGGAGTGAGATGATAACTGAGAGTGGTTTTAATTTGCATTTCCTTAATTATTAATGATGTTGAACACTTTTTAAGATGTTTCTCAGCCATCTTCAATTTCACACTGGTGAAGTCTCTGTTCAGCTCTTTACTCCATCTTTTGAGTAGGTAATTTGTTTTCTTCTTTCTTTTTTGAGTAGTTCATATATTCTTGACGTTAATGCTCTGTCAGATGCATCACTGGTAAAGATTTCCTCCCACTCTGTGGGTTTTCTCTTCACCTCCTTGATTGTTTCTTTTGCTGTACAGAAGCTTTTGAGTTTTATGAGGTCCCATTTGTCAACTGTTGACCTTACTTCCTGTGCAGCGGTTGTGTCCATTTAGAAAGTCCTTTTCTTCCTATGCCTATGTCTTTAAGGTTGTGGTCCAACTTTTGTCTCTTCTTCTCATTCTTCAGGTCTATCATCAGGTTCAACACCCATCTCAAGTCAGGATCTTCCATTGATTCACGTTGACCGGAGTTGAATTTTGTAGGTACAGGTGAGAGGAGTTTAATTTATTTTGTGTCCTTCTACAAAGATGATCCAATTTTCCAGGCAAACCATTTGTAAGATGCTATCATTCCTCATTGAGGGTTTTTTTGCCCCTTTGTCAAATATGAGGTGGCTGAAATTGTATGAGCGCAGTTTGGAACTCAGTTTTGTTCCATTGGTCAATGGGTCTTTTTTGTGCTCAGTACACGGGTAGTATCTTTATGACTATGCCCTGTAATATAGTTTGAAGTCGGGTAGGAGGCAATCCGCCTGTATTTCATTTTTCACTCATCCTCAGGTAGGTTGTGTTTAGCTATTTCGGGGTCTGTTTTTGTTCCATATGGAAATTTAAGGATTTTTTTTTCCAAGTCTGTGAAGAAGCTCATAGGATTTTTGATTGGAATTGTGTTGAAATCTGTCTTATCATTTGGGTAAGATGGAGATTTTTACTATAATTAATTTTTCCAAATCCATGAGCATGGGAAGTCTTTCCATCTTTGATGTCATTTTCACAATCGCCTTCTTCAGGGGTTTAAAATTTTATGTTGTAAGGTGGTCGTTGTTATCTTTTGTTTAGGTTTTTGTCCCAGGTTCCTTATTGTTGTGTTGAAGGCTATTGTGAGTGGAAGGTTTCTTTTATATTCCTTCTCCACTTGTTTATGTTGGTGTAAAGAAAGGCTGCTTATTTTTCCTAGGTTAATTTTGTGTAGCCGACAAATTAATACTAAAAACTCTTAAATCGTTTCTTCTTCAAAGTTTTCCTGGTGGAGTTTTTTTAGCATCTCTAGGTTAAACTATAACTTATCATCCCCTGCAAAAAGGATAGTGTTAACTTCTCTTTTTCCTGATTGCAACTTTTTTCTTTAATTTACCCTTCTCGTTTATCTTTTTCCCTAGCAAGTGGTTTTCATAGCACTATGTTTAAGAAGGAGATGATGATTAAGGGGAAGCCTGCGCCAGGTTCCTGCCGTTTAAGGGTATAAGTTTCCAATTTTTCTTTCTTCCCATTTTTTCCATTAGGATGAATGTTGGCAGTGGGTTTTATTATGACATGTTGATCATGTTGAGGAGATTTCCTTTCGGTCCTATTTCCTCTAGAACTTTAAACATGAAGAGATACTGGATCTTGTCAAAGAAGCTTTTTCCTGCATCATGTGAGGTATTTTGTGGTTTCTTCTGTCTTTTAGACCATTTATGTGTTTTTGGTTGTACATTATTGTTACATAGTGAACCATCCCTGCATCTTCTGGTGTGAATACAACTTGATCATGATGGATGATCTTTTTGTTGTGGGTCTGTAATGCAATTTGCAAATATTGTTGTTGAGAATTTTTGCATCTCTATGTTCATTAGTGAGATGGGCTTAGCTTACTTTTTTGCTTGCATCTTTTGCCTATTTGTATGGTAGAGTGATGCTGGCTTCATTAGAGGAAGTTTGGATTATTCTCTCTGTTATGCCTTCTAAACAGTTTTGAGTAGCAGTGGTGTAGGACATCTTTAATGTTTTATAGATTTCTGTGTGTGAAACCATCTGGACTGGAGCTTTTTTTTAGTTGGAGATTCTTAATTACATCTTCGATTTCCTCAATATTATGGGTCTGTTTAAACTTCATCTCTTCTTGGTTAAAGCTTTGTTGGTATCCCCCAGATTTCAGATATTCATCATTTTCTCTTACATTTTCAAATTCCTAAGTAAGTAGTACACAGAATTTTTGAAGTTGCCCCTATGTTGTCATGGGATCTTTTTCTTTTGTGCTGTTTGTCAGGTGTCCCACCCCTTCTAATCATGAATACTGTTGATTTGTTTGAGTGCTCTCAAATCTTTGTTTGGTTAACATGGGCTACAGGTCTGTCTATTTTCGTTTATTTTTCAAGAACCAGCTTTTGATTTGTTATTGTATGTATTTTTTCTTTGTTTCTTTTCATTTATTTCTGCGCGTTGATTTTTAATTATTTCTTCCTGTCTGTTGGGTTAAGGGTTCATTTGTTTGTGTTGTTTTCATCTCAAGTGATTTTGCTGCAGTGTTAGATAATTTATTTGTGTTCCCGTTTGAATGTTTTATTTTTTTTGTTTGTTTTTTTTTAATGTGGGCACTAAGGGCTATAAATTTCCCTCTTAAGAACTGCTTTTATTTTTTTCTTTCATCCATCTAATTGCATTTTATTTATATATATTTTTTATCAAATCTAGACCTGTGTCCCCCCCCTCCACCACCCCGCCAGAGGCTCATGCCTTCTGCAACATGATTTTTCATCTCTTTCTCAGTCTTTTCTCAATATTCTCCATTGAGGAAGTTGACTGTTTTGAGATTCCACTGTTTCAGTCAGTTTGGAGGCAGTCCTTTCTGGTGGTGGTTGTTCCAATATGCATCACTTCAACGCTTTGGACAAAAGCTCCAAGGGGGCCATGCACAAAGAAATACTTACAACTAGGTAATTGGCACTAGCATCCACAGATGAGGGATACTATTCAGCACGTTTGTTTTTCGTTCCGGGACTGTTACTGAAATTACTCACTCAGCATGATGTCCTCTAGTTAGCCATTTTCCTGCAAAGCCTCATGTGATGTTGTCCTTCCTTTACTGCAGCTAGATCCATTGTAGATGTAGCCACACTTTTCTCATCCACTCAATCAGTGGAGGGGCATTGGGTTGGTTTCCAGCTCCTTACTATTGTGAAGAGAGCTGAAATAAACATGGCCGTGCATGTATCTCTGTGGTGGGGTGAGTCTTGAGGGATAATTCCCTAGGAGTGGTATGGCTGGGTCAGGTGGCCAAGTTCATCATTCCAAGTCTCCAGAGGTTCTCCACACTGCTGTTCCATAGTGGCTGCACGAGTTTAAATTCCCACACAGCAGTGGATGAGTGTTTCCCTTTCTCCCACATCCTCCCAGCACTTGGTATCATTTGTCTTCTGGATCCCGCCAGTCTTATTGGAGTAAGATGATATTAAAGTGGTGTGAGATTTGCAGTTTCCTTAATGATTAGTGATATTGAACACTTCTTAAGGTGTTTTCTCAGAATCTCTAATTCCTCACTTGTGAAATTTCTCTTTCAGCTTTTGCGCCATCTATTTGAGTGGGTCATTTGTTTTTCTTTCTTCTTTGTTTTTTATGTAGAGTTTATATACTAGGAAATCAATGCTTTGTGCAGATGTTTCTGTGGTGAATGTTTCCCCACTCTGTGAGATTTTCTCTTCACTTCCTTCATTGTTTCTTTGGATGTACAGAAGCTTTTTGAGTTTAATGAGGTCCCATTTTTCAATTGTCGACCTTATTTCTTGCCCAGCTGCTGTCTGATTTAGGAAGTCTTTTTCCTATGCCTATGTCTGTATTCTGCTGCCAACTTTTTCTTCTATCACACCTGCAGAGTTTGGGCTTCACATTGAGGTCTTTGATCCATCTGTATTTGACTTTTGTACAGGGCAAGAGGTAGGGTTTAATTTCATTCTTCTACAAGTGGTGATCCGGTTTTTCCAACACCACTTACTGAAGATGCTGTCTTTTTCCCATTGCTGTCTTCTTGGCCCTCTTTTCAAATATGAGATGGCTGAAATTGTAGTGCTCAGGTTTGGACTTTGGTTTTGTTCCATTGGTCAACAGGTATGTTTTTTTGTGCCAGTACCC